>VXAX01003653.1:125279-146371 GCA_013399835.1 Leptocoma aspasia | reverse complement strand
TATATATATATATTACATATATAAAATAGGAGTGTGTAATTATATGTATCTATGGTGGTTCAACCCACCACAGTGAAAAAATACTAAATGTAGCAGAACAAATTATAAATGTAATGTGTAACATCATAGTTTTTAGATGGTAGGGAAGAGAGTTGCAAATGTTACCAGAACACTCACAAATCTTTTCAATAAGACTAAAAAAATAATGTTAAAAATTTTCTCAATAAAGTTTCCAAAACCAGTGTAGCAGGGTAGTTAGTGTGTAAAAGCAAAGCTTTTAATTCCGCACAGAGAATAACTCTGATGAACAAACAGTAATTCTTGAAGAAACCCCAGGTGAACTGCCAGGGCTGGACAAGATACAAAGGATTTTAAGAGGAAATGCAAAATGGATAAGATTGATGGTCTAGAATGGGATCTGTGCCTTGTTTTGGGTGCTGTTTTGGTCCCAAGACTCTCTCCCAAGGTTCTTTCCCAATATCATTTTGATCTGCTAGCTCCTAGCAGGTGTGTGCAGCCTCAGTTCCCTTCCTGTTGGGCTCTGGGCCACTTTACAAACCTGCAACTTGCTTTGCAAAACAAATTTTTGCTGGAAACGTTGCTGAAAAGAACACTCAAGATGTTTGTATTTTTTAACAAAGTAGAATATTGGCTGCTCCTTCAGATTTATACAGTCCCGTTCTAGAAAAGCAAAGTAGCAGCAACAGGCTAGCCCTGGGCTGGGATAGAAATTAAAGGGTTCTGCATCAAAGTTTTCCCAGTTTTCTAGGCATTTTGAAGGCCTAGAAGTTAACAGCCAAGCATAAAGGAGCAAAAAACTTCAGCTTTCAAAGTTTATAATTGACAATACTCAAAAGATGAAAAGGAAGAAAAGTTTATTGTATTGACTGAAAAAAAAGTCATTCAAACTTCACTACTCGAGCTCTTTCCATGGATGGAAGTGCTAAAATAAGCATACAAAGCTCCGGTTTCTTTAAAAATGCAATATATTGTATGCAATATACAATCTGCAGGATATATTTGTATTGTTTCCAGCCCTGGTGATTTAAGGTTGACATAATCATTCAGGAATACGTATTCTGATCATTGTGCTGCTCCAACCCTGCGCCCTCTTCGTTCAGCTCATGGTGCAGCTGATAAAACCTGGTGTTGCCTCAGTGTTTTAAATAATTTTCCAGCACTTTGCTTGTGCAGGAGGAGATTTTTGAGGTCCACTTTCACTCAGGAGCCTGGTGCAGTTTTCTGGTGGCTGTGCATGGGCAGAGCTGCTTCCAAGCAGCTTGAAGCCCACTCAGGTGTTGAGATGGGCTGAAATAGGTGCAGGGTGGAAGTTTTCATCTCTGTGACATCGATAAAAGAGTTTCCTACTTCCATATATTAAATCTTGGCTTGGTGTTAAACTATATATTTGCACTTTGCTGACAGATGAAAACTGCAGGTGAAATAATTGATTGTGAAATGGCAACTCTTGAAATCAGGTGCTCGTGCCTGCTCTGGAAATCACTCTACTCAGTGTGATACTTTTAATGTCTGAAATGCAGGGTAGTCCCAAACACAGCACACAGCTTGGCACGAGGGAGAAATGTTTTCTAAGACCAAGTTTTAGTAACTCTGACCAAAGTTTCACCATCTGCAATAACGGAATGGGGATTTTTTGTTTTCTGAAGCACTTGCAGACATGGAGTTGAATGGCTCATGCTGCAAATATTACCTTATGGTTTGCTGACATTTCAGGAATGACAGTTTGTTAGAAATTGTGATAAGGCACCAGGGTTTGCACTCGAATTTATAGTATTTCAGAATTTGTTCATTAAGACACAAAATATTAAGCCTTTGGGCTTAGCCACGAGGCCTCTGTTCACATTAGCGGTGAAGTCAGAGTTACGCAAAGAGGGCTGCAGGATCAGGCCTCAAACATCTGCTGCCATTTCCCAGAAATTAATCTAGCCTGCAATTTCATAACATCAGTTTGATGGATGCTTGATTATTCCTTTTTTCAAGTGGGGCTCCAAACATCCTTGTATTTTTCTCAGCAAGAGGTGAGGAGAGCTGATAAGTGGCAGCACCGGGCCTGTGTTTGGATTAACACGGAGTCTCCAAGTGCTCCCTGAAAGGAGGTGGAGGATGTTGGCTGAGCTGGCAATCAGATTCTCATGGGTGGAGGTGAGGACAACATCTGTCTTTCCTATCTTGTACTTGCCAAGGCTTTTTGTTGATCCTGAACTCTCCTCATGAATATAATATGTGGGGTTTTGTCTGATCTAATGAATCCAAGAGTCGGAGATTTAGAAGGAAAACATATTCCAGATGTGTGTTGCAATTCCTGACTCAGGTGACTGCATTTTAAGCAGTAACCTCCTTTTCCAGTATGTTCCCCACACCATATTGAATATCCTTCTTCTGCAAATGGTCAGGAGAGACTTGTACAAGCATCATGATTAATAAGCTACAGCAAGGCTAAAACATCAATCATTTGCCTTTTGCTTCACCCGATTGCTGCTGGATGCAATGAATCCAAGGCTCAAAGGCTTGGCTTGGAGCAGGGCTGCAAATTTAGGCTCTTGAAGCAGTTCAACCCCAGCTTGTTTCCTCGTGCAGTGGTGCCTGTTGCAGACGTGAGCAGAGTCTCAGGCTGGAAGAGTTCCCACTGCTCGGGGAGGTTCTGGTGTCCAGCCTCCCTGTGCTCTCTGTTCCAGCCTGGAAATGACATTCCTGGCCTGTTTGAAATTAGGTTTTCACTCCAGATGAGCAGCTTCCTAGGGCATCAGAAGATGCAGTCTGGGGGAGGACAGGGTAGAAGAGCAGCAAGCAAGAAGAGTGACTTGGTCAAATCTTGTGACCTGTGTACTCTCGTCCACACTCTGGCCTGTCCTTTCTTTCAGTAACAGCTGTAATTCAATTTACAAACCTTCAACAACTAATGTTATCAGGTATACAAGGGATACCAAGAGCACTAAAGCATGGAAACACTTAAGGAGCCAATTGCACGGCCTTAATGAGAACAATCTTCCCTCAGAAAATGCAGGTCCTTTCCAAATGTGACTGTTTATTAGCAAGTTTTAACATCTGCAAAACACACGCTGGTGTGTTACAATTAATCCTCATAATAAACAGTTTGGTGAAAGTTTTCGTATAACAGCTTTTGGTCTAATTTAGAATGAAAGTAAATTGCAGTATGTCAGAACTCTTTTTAGAACAGAGAGGTTTTTCTGACCAACTGTAGACATCTGAGAAGTGACAAGAAACAGCCCGAGTCTGAATGGATTGTGGCTGTGGGGAGGTCAAAGCTTGTGCTTACCTATGGATTATCATGAAATCAGATTAGAAAAGCAAAATATGTTTACATCGATGAGGAGAAATACTGTAAAACTGGTGTCAAAAAATAGACTGTATAAATGCAATGCATATGGTAAAGTTAATTAAAAGTTCTTTATTGCAGTGTTGTTGTAAGCCAAGGGTAACAGGTCCTTTTGGGAGTCTGGGAATGCTGTCTGAAGAAGCAAAAAAATACATTTTATTTCTGTAGTATCTCAGTGTACAATGAGGGGTTTTGCTGTGTTTGAGTCCCCTCATTCATCCTCCTACTTGGGTGAAGTTCTTGCCCAACCCCATCCAACCTGGCCGTGGACACTTCCAGGGATAGGGAATCCACAATTTATCTGGGCAGCCTGTGCCAGGGCCTCACCACCCTCACAGCCAAGGATTTCTTCCTAAAATATAATATAAACCTGTCCCTCCTTCAGTTTAAAACCATGGCTCATGAAAAAAACACAACTGGTTCACAGTTTAAAACCATTGTCCATTCTAACGCCTGGGTTAGAGTGGCCTCCAAAGTACTTTAAAATCCTTGTGCTGTGTTTGTTCCCCAATATCCCTCATCCCAAGCAAATTCTGCTGCACAACCACAAGCCTTATTGTCTTGTGTAGCCATTTCTTAAGTTTGACCAAACTTTAGAGGAAAAAAAAAGTCTTTGTCCTTTAGTTCCTGACATTGCATTTAAAGGAGAGGGCAGCTTGCATGTGCTTCTCATGATGGGAACTACTTCAATCACATTTCCTGTAACTTCATGTTTCTAGGCCAAGTAATCTTGCATTTGATTAAGTAAACACCTTTGTCCTGATGACTTTATGCCTACTTTAAAGGCGTTGCTGTACCTATTGTTCTACAGATTTGTCAGTCTGTTATTCTTTTTCTTTTTTTAAACTTATCAGTGAAGTGTAAGTCAAGACCAAATAGAGAAATCGTTTTGTTCTTTTATCATTAGTACAGAAAGTCCAAGGGAGAAGCCAGGTTTGACATAGTACAAGCAATTAAAATATAAAAGGAATATAATGAAGGAACGCGGGTTTGTTTGGGTTTTGTGAGGGGTTTTTTTCGCTGTGCTGTCAGGAGAGGAAATATGTGGAGAAAGGAAGATGAAATAAAGAAAATTCTTGTTCGGTATTGACCTCAAATACCAACAGCTCTGCTTCACAGACTTGCATGAAAGACCCTCCCCACCTTCTCCTTTAAGCTCCATGTGTTTTTTTCTTCATAACCCTTTACTCCAGACATTAATTACTAGAAATTAAAGGCTTCATTTCTGAGATGTCATGAGAATATGTTCAATCATGTGAAATTCAGGAAGACGACCCATTCACTGCTAAAATTATTGTCAAAAAGGTACAAATCTTTGCAAAACTGAAAGAAGCCTGTGATGCTAGCATCTATTTTGTAATAATTATTAATGTTTACATTTCTTTATCCCACTTATGGCTTGATGTTGCCAAACTGCTCCAGAGACAGCATTAATATGGATGAGAAAAAGAGATTAACATGTAAATGAGTAATGAAAAGCATTTACTAGGAATAGAACTGGCATCCATATGTAATAAAACTTTGCCAGACATTGTCAGTATTAATAGCTTTGTTTACATTTATATGTGGCCAGACCATGCCTCTATTTTTTTCATGATGGTGAGTTCTGACAATTTTTATATTAGATTTGGTCCAGGAGCTTGCATTTGCAATTATAACACAAAACAGATTTTTAAGTCCCTGTATTTAGGAAAGAAATAACCCACACTGCTTTCTGTCAGCTGTTCCAGGACAGCAGTTTGCTGTTGGAGCCTTCCTTTCACAGCTCACAGTTTGGGGACACCATTATCAGACATTCCTGTATAACTGAAAAAGGCTGCCTATTGCTGGGTGCTATTTCTGTGCTTTTCCCCAGGATGAGATTCAGGGGTGGTTCTGCCACGTTGGTTGAGTTCTGGTTGTTCAGCATCCCTGGGTCTTGCAAGGTCAGTGGATTCAGAAAAGCCTGGGCCAGAAATCTGCATCTTTTAAGTGGTCTAAGTTGATCCCAGGGTTGGAGCTTCTCTGCTCTGGAGCCAGGCTGGGAGAGCTGGGGGTGCTCACCTGGAAAAGAGAAGCTCCAGGGAGAGCTCAGAGCCCCTTCCAGAGCCTAAAGGGGCTCTAGGAGTGCTGGAGAGGGACTGGGGACAGGGATGCAGGGACAGGACACAGGGAATGGCTGCCCACTGCCAGAGGGCAAGGATGGATGGGATATTGGGCAGGAATTGTTCCCTGGGAGGGTAGGGAGGGGCTGGGATGGAATTCCCAGAGCAGCTGTGGCTGCCCCTGGATCCCTGGCAGTGCCCAAGGCCAGGTTGGACCTTGGGACTTGGAGCAGCCTGGGACAGTGGAAGGTGTCCCTGCCATGGCAGGGGGTTGGAATGAGGTGATCTTTTAGTTCCCTTCCTACCCAAAGCATTATTTGATTCCCTGATTTAAGACCACTGAGAGGAAGAAGAGGCTGAAGAGGACGTGAGGCTGATGATTCCAGCATGGGCCACGTTCTTTTGTTGTGCTGACTACTCAGCATCTTGCAAAGGCTTCGATGGCCAGTGCAGCTTTTGTCACCCAGGCAGGGGCGATCCATGTCCTGCTGTCCCTCCAGACAGGCCAGCCAAGACCAGGGAGGGTGAATGTCAGAGGGTTTCAGTGCACATCAGTGAGCCTCCACACAGGGCCTGACCCACAGCACACAAAGCTGGCAGGAGCTCAGTTATTCCTCCAGAGCCTTCCCAGACCTGTCAGCGAGCACTAACTGATAACCACCAGGATGGAGTACAGATGAGTGCTATTAAACCACAGCTAAACTCAGCCTGAGCTTGCTTTCTCCATGAATTTTCCTCTGAAACGTGAAGTCTGTCTCTTGGGCTCATTTATGTTTGTCTTGTTTTATATCCATAGTGGTAGATATTCACACAGCCCTAGGTAATTTGGTTTGTATTTCCAGCATTTACTATGCTCATCAGGAAGTTTAAATATTTGCACTTTCCCTCTTCAGGCACCATAATGAGCAGCCATAGTACAAGCAGTGCTTGTTGTCATTAGTAATGCCAATAAATAGAAAACTCATTTTTTCTTGTTGTTCTTTACATTTATACTTACCCTAAATATCCATAAATTAGCTTACATTAGGTAGAGTCATTTTCAATAGGAACCAGAAAAATTTGCTTTGTGTCACTTGTGTCAGGGAGGATGAGAAATAATCCAAGCACCATTATATAGTGCTTGATGCCTGTTTTGAAAAGGTCCATTAGTAAATGGTTTACAGAGTTAAATAATGTTTTATATGCAATCTGTATCAGCTTTCTCCTGTATAATTCACACTTTAGTGTATTTACTGGAGCTAACGCTTCCAAAAATAACATTTTGTTATGTGTTTTTCCTCTCATGGATTGGGCAGAAGAGAGGGAACTGTGCATTCAGTAGTGTCAGGTATGGGATGCATTGTGATCATCCAGCCAGGTTGTGTTTGTGCACATATATATATATTTAATTTTGGTGAGTTATTTCATGAAAAAATCTCATGGACTGCTGAGAAAGAACTCTTTATTTTCCTTCCAGTGTAACATCTTTTTTCTTTAGTTCTTGTTACGTGAGCCCTGCTACTTTATTATCTTAACACATCAAGTTCCCTCCTGTCTCTCAGTGAAGCCAGGGAAGAATCCTTGGGGAGCAAGGGACCAGTGGCCATCTCCCCCCACACCTCCTTGGTCTGCAGGTTTTCTCAGAAAAGGCTCTTCAGAAAAGCTTCAGACCACCAACAGCAAAGGTTTCTGGCATGAGAGGCATGACAAAAAGGGGAGGCGTTATTCTGGCATGCTTTTTGTCTCACAGAACCAAGGAGGCAGAGGTAGCTGCATGCAGGTTGGTGGAAGGGTGTGCAGAACACAGAAGGAAGGATGGTAACTGAGAAGTCACTGGTGGCAGCCTAGTGGTGATCTTTGCCTTGAGATGATAACTGAAAATCAGCAGTAAAAAGGTGCAGATCACTGCCTGAACTCTGTTAATGTTAGCAATTCAATCATGAGTCTCAGGACACTTGAAGGGCCTGACATCCCACTCCCCAAGCCCTGGGATTAAGGAGTGATCTCTGTTTTCACAAGCAGTAAGAAGCTGGAAGTGATGTCCCCACCTTTGCAGCTGCAAAGCAAACTATGAATATTAGCAGAGTGTTCCCCAAGGGCTCACAAACCAGGTAGATAAAAAGGAGGAATGTAGAATCACAGAACATCCAGGGCTGAAAGAAACCCACAAGGCTGAAGTCCAGCTCTTACTCCTGCATAGAACATCTGCAAGAGTCACACCATGGGTCTTAAAATAAACAAACACTGATTTTTAGGGCAGCATGTGACTGCAGCCCTAAAAAAAGCCCTCTTCCAGCAGCCAGGGAGGGTGGGAGCCTGCAGACAACCACCCACCCTCCCAGAGCCGGGGAACTCCCATCCCTTTTCTCTCTCCCTGCTCCTCTGCCGACAGGACCACGCATTTCTGGCCGTCAGCAGCAGATCTGGCAGGAGCACAGCCCACCCACGCTGCCTCACGGAGCTCCCTGCCCCGCGTCTGGCTCAGGATTCCCCCCGCTCCCTGATCCTTGGCCCCCACACTCGCAGCCATGGCCAGCTGGCCCAGCCTCCCCCTCAGCTGCTGTCAGCCCCTGGGCTCACATGGAGCCTCCTAGCCAGCCCAGGGCTGGGGATTGTCCCCAGAATGGCAGGGAGGAGGTGCTGGGCTGCACCCCTGCCCCGTTCTATGCCAGGGTGGCAGGATGGAGTCACACAATGGGCTACTGTCCTTTCACAGAGTCACTGAGGTTGGAAAAGCCCTGCCAGCCCATCGAGCCCAAGCTGTGCCCACCTTGTCACTGAGTGCCACGTCCAGGTGCTCCTTGGACACCTCCAGGGATGGGGACTCCCAACACCTCCCTGGGCAGCCCCTTCCAGTGCTTGAATTTGCACCCTTATGCATCTTGTCCACCCAAAGTGACCCCTGGAGAAGGTGAATTTCCTCAGAATTCTGCTTTTGGAGAGTGCCCTGCCCGAGCCTGCACACTGCTGGAGGACAGCAGAAGTGTGGCAGCCTAGACCTGCTCTCGTGGCTGGGGAGCTTCATCTCAGGTGGGATGTGTCCCTTCAGGAGTTTCAGCTCTTCCCACACTTCCTGATGGACGTGGTAGCCACAGGCTCTGCCTCACTCACAAGACTCAATTCCAGATAGCTCAGGGAAGGAACTGGTGCCAGCAGGAATGCTTGGCAGCAGGGATAGAGGGTCACTGTCCCTCCCTCTGGTGTCTGGCTGGCCTCCAGACAGATGTGATGGCATTGAGGGACCTGATGGGCCCTGCTGCCCTCGATGACCATAACCCCAGGGCTGCCATGGAGAGGGTGGGAAGCCCTTCCCACAGCTCCAGAGTGGGATTTGCACCAGGAAGAGTTGACATGGGAAGCAGGGAGGTGGCTGGTGAGCATGGTGTCCCTGGATTAGAGGTTGTGCCCAGATCTCTTGGCTCCTGGTCCAGAAAGGATTTGACCTGAGTCCCTGAGGAAGGGAAGGAGGATCCCAGCAGGTCAGCAGGGCCTGGCTTTTGGTTGCTCCTCTCAGGGGCAGCAATTTTGGCTGCATTCAGCAGATCTCACCCTCTGCATCACTACTGAGACCCCACAGACCTGGGCTTTGCTGCCCACCCTGCCCTCTCCTCTGTGCCCAAGTGTTTGGTAGTGTTTGTGCATCTGCCCAACTGCTCTGGGAGGGTCTCCCCAGTGAGAGGTTCCCCTGTCCTCCTGTCATTTGCTGACAACATCTGTCCCCATGGGTCCTCACCTTCAGTGACAACAATGCTGTGCCTAAAAATTAATAGAACAGAACAGAATCACTGGGTTGGAAGAGACCTTCAGGATCATGGAGTCCAAGCCAGCCCCAACACCTCAACCAAACCCTGGCACCCAGTGCCACATCCAGGCTTTGGTTAAACACACCCAGGGATGGTGACTCCAGCAGCAGTCATGGAGCAATGGGCAGCCATTCCAGAGCTTTATCACTCTTTCTGGGAAAAACTTCTTCCTAACATCCAACCTAAATTTTCCTTGCTGCATGAGACTGTTCACCTCCCTGTGAGATGGACAAGCCCTTTTTCCTTGGGGGACATTGTGATGTGTGCCCTGAAACGTGGCTGCACTGACCTTTCTCTGGTTTGCAGGAAGCGTTATCGGTGGTGAGCGAAGACCAGTCCCTGTTCGAGTGTGCCTACGGATCACCCCACCTCACCAAGACAGAGATGACAGCCTCCTCCTCCAGTGAATATGGGCAGACCTCCAAGATGAGCCCACGTGTCCCCCAGCAGGACTGGTTGTCACAGCCCCCAGCCAGAGTCACCATCAAGATGGAGTGTAACCCCAACCAGGTTAACGGGTCAAGGTAATGAGGCTGGTTGTGGCTCAAGAACAGGGATTTTTGTGATGGGTGTGGCTCAGTTGTCTAAATCTGTGTATTTAGCACCTTTAGGTGCCTCAGGATATCCCACCTGCCATCCCAGAAGGCTCCAGGTTGCCCTATCTTGCCCTGCCAGCCATGTTCAGGTGTTACAGAGGGTCTGAAATGGTGCTACAGGCACAGACTTCTCCTGAGTTTGTGCAATACCTTTGCTCTGCCTGTGGATAATTTTTGGATGTGAATTTGCCTTGCACACCAGGTGAAAGAGCACATATTAAAGTTAATAAAACGGGGATTTGCCGTAGGCTGGAGCAGCACCATGGATCCATCGAAGGGTGTGGTGTGTGTGATCTAACACTCCATGGAAGTTGTCAAATCCAGCAATTTGGGCAGTTGCCTTTGCTCCAAACATAACCAAACAGGGAAACATTGAAAGTAAAATCCTGTAATGGCAGAGGGAGTGAACTACCGATATTTCCTTTTGTATTTGCCGTAAACATAATGCCAAAAAGTGGAGCTGGATTTAAGAACTCATGCTGAATAAAAACATAAATATGGAGGCAGGCAGGGGAGTTGAAAGAACAGAAAGTACTCAACTCAACAGGCAGTAGCCACAGAGTGTCTGTGTGTTAACTGTTCTCTCAGGACATTTTTTGGGGAATGTCACTATAAAGGAGACTTGTATCAATTAGGCTGCAAAGGTATTGCAGTGGATTTTTGGATATTGACTGGTGGCTTTCCCAAGCTAACAGCACCCTGTGGGACATCTGAAAAAGCACAATGAAGATTTTTTTTTTTCAAGGAAACTATCCAAACAAGTGCTTTCCTGTTTAAAATGCCTGACTGTCAGAACAGTTTTCCTTTGGTGTTGCTGAAGGGCAAAGGTCCAAAAGAGTCAGTTGCTGATAATTGTTGGTGATGTACCAGTGGAGTCTGTGCTTCACATCTCTGTCACAAGCACCTGTGTTTTAATCTCATCTCCCAGGATCAGTTGTTCAGGAAAACCTCAGCCCTGGGCTCTGTGGTTGCTGTTCACACTTGCTGTACTGGTGTGATGAGCACCACAAGCAGGGCAAAGTGGTCTGCCAGCTTATCACACCTCCTCTGTTCTGTGGTGAGGGTGGAAATTGTGCTGAAGTCAAATCAGAATTTCCAGTGAGTAGTCAAAGATTTGAGATACGTAGAAATAAATGTGAGCTGAAGTTACAAAGAATTAGAGGAAGTCTTCTTGTAAGGCTGCTTATTCAGAAGTTCAGGTGTCTTTAATCTATTCCAGTGTCTTTTAAATTACTTTTTATTTTGTGCTAATCAAATGCACAGGTATAATCACAAATGGTGTATTGACTCAAAATCAGTCTTACCTGCTTCCTAAAATTGCATCTGAAGTATTTGTGCCTGGCATTTCTGTAAGAGAACTGATCACAGTTTCCCTCAGTGTAAGTTCCATAAAGTGCATTAGAGTAGATAATAGAGTTAATTGTTGCTGAGAGGTTTAGGCTGGAGATCAGGGAAAGGTTTAGGGAGATCAGGGCAAGGTTCTTCCCCCAGAGGGTGCTGGCACTGCCCAGGCTCCCCAGGGAATGGGCACGGCCCCGAGGCTGCCAGAGCTCCAGAAGCCTTTGGCCAGTGCTGCCAGGGATGGACAGGGTGGGGTTGTTGGGGGTCTGAGCAGGGACAGGGGTGGGGCTGGGTGATCCTTGTGGGTCCCTTCCACCTCAGGACATTCCATGATTCTATATTTTCTCCTTCTTTTTGCTATTTTCTATTAGTATGTGCATGCACTGAAGCACTCAGGATGATGCTGTGGCTCCCTGCACAGACAGTAGCAGGAGGTGGCTGAGGTTTCAGCTGCCAGAATTCCCCTTTGTGGATAGAGGTGCCTGCATTTCCTTCAGAGGTGTCTGCACTGTCCTCATAAAATGCTTGTGCATGTGGAGAGGGACCCTTCTTCAGGAACTGCAGGGACAGGACACAGGGAATGGCTCCCAGTGCCAGAGGGCAGGGATGGATGGGATATTGGGAATTAGGAATTGTTCCCTGGCAGGGTGGACAGGGGCTGGGATGGAATTCCCAGAGCAGCTGTGGCTGCCCCTGGATCCCTGGAATGTCCAAGGCCAGGTTGGACCTTGGGGCTTGGAGCAGCCTGGGACAGTGGAAGGTGTTTGTTTATTAATCTTGAATTTTTTTACAGCCTTCCCTGTTGAAAGATCAGTGCAGAGTTCCTAAGTGGAGACAACAAGGAAAATTCATACTTCAATACAGTTCCAGCATGACGTGCTGAAAAAGAAAAAAAAAAAATTAAAAATCACTTAAAAGCTACTAAAAAAAAAAAAACAAACCAAGAACAAAAAATATCGCATACTCATACTATATATAAAAATAATCTAAAAAATTATTGTCATTAAAAAATACTGTTTATTTCATTAGAGAAGTTTTATTTTATAAGGCCTAACTCAGGCCTGAAAAAATCGATCTTAATACTACACTTTTAATGGAAAACTAACACTGCCAATCAATAAAAATAAATATGTTGTGGCATTTCTAAATCTCACATACATGTGTGTATGTAATTTGTCATGTTATTACACTCTGGGAATTAAAATGTGGTATTCCTGCCAGTTTTAGGGAAAACAAAGTGTGTATCAGATTGTGCTACCCTGCCTTTCTCTAAGTTATTTTACATTTTCTTTTCTGCAGAAGCCTTCCCCACTCTCCTCTTTTGCAGTCCATATACTTATTTCCTTAAATGATATTATTAAATAGTAATATTTCCTCAGTATTTCCTCAGTTCTTAAAATGCTTTGTATGTTAAATATTACCACAAGCAGTACCTGGAGCACTTGGAGCTGTGTTTCATTTTTAGGAAAACTGTACCTGCTCTGTTTAGCCCCATTTTAAAATCTGAGTGGTCCCAGAGGAGTCTGAAATACAACCCCACGTTGCAGAGCCATGCAAGTGCTGCCCCGAGGATCTCCAGGGTATCCTCTGTAATTGTCCTCCCACCTGGGCACCTGGAACTGAATAATTCAGGATGCAAAGCAGGGAATGAGATCCCACAAAGTGGTGGCCAGGGAGAAGATAACATTGCCATTTTTTTGCTGTCCAGCTCTCCCTTCTCCCAGTGTCAGTGCTTCCTGGCCATATATTCTGTCCTTTGGAGAAGGGTATAAAATTTTGGGAGCATATTGAACCCCTCAGACATCCCCAATTAAGCACCCACTCAGAGAAGGAATGTGCCCCCTCTGCTAGGACTTTCCCCAGATATACTTTGGCTGTAATTGCCCTACATTAAATTCCAAAACTTAACAGTCTCAGAGCTGGCATTCCTGTGAATACCAGAGAAATGCCATTAGAACTAAATTAAAGGGGTTTTTTTCAGTGTGCTGCACAGGGATTAGCTACCCACTTTTCTCTAACAAAAACAGTATTTTTCAAGATAAACCCTGCAGCCCAGCACCACAAAATACAGCCTGGGGGTTTACCTTAAATTAAATGATGCAAGAAAAGTTTAAATTAAAGCTGTCATTTACCTGGCTGTTGTTGCATATATAATACAGGTTGTCACAGGTGGTATCAAATTGAGTTTCTTTGAGTACATTAATTCTGTTCCTTCCAGGTACATAAATCTAATGAGACCTTTTGTGCTACCCTACAGTCAATCTTTCACCTGAATGTAACAATCCTGTTTCCTGCTATTTATTGCTCCTGGGTCAGGCCAAAAGATTCACCCTGTAGTATAAATCTGGAGGTTGCATATGCCACACTGTTACTTTGCTGTTTATTGTTCTTTATGTATTTCATCAAATTAGGCATGAGCAATTCTACCACAATGAGTGAAATTCATGTCATGCATTCAGGGAGAAATTCACCCCGTGGAAGTGCTCTCATGAGGCTCTGGGTAGTGCTTAAACAGCATTTATAAATCCATGGATTTCTCAGTGATCTTGGAATACACTCACCCACGGGGCTTTGCCGTGCCCATGGGTGGGACTACACAAAGGTAACTTGGAATAATGACATTTACTGTAGGTAATCCATCTTTTTCAGGCAGGCTGAAGTGGAACACAGAGTCTTATTCAGGCCACAGATAAATTTCTCTTGCCATGAGCAGCGTGATGATTTCATTGAAGAAGTATTTTGAAAGTTAACTGCAGTGAAAGCACAGCAGCAGCTTTCCAACATCAGCTTGGCTGATAGAGAAGTTTTAAAGAAATGCCAGAAATAATTAGTTGTCCATAGGATTTAATCATGTGCAAAATGTTGATTTAAGTGCTACCAGTTGTTGCTTGAAAACCATTTGAGAATGAAATTATCACTTAATACATCTTTTGTGCTGGCTCTTTTGGGAAATACCATTTTTCTTTGCATGTAACTGCCTGAATTTTCATCAAAGAGCCTCTGTACTCTCAGAACGTCTGACACACTGGAGGACTTCTCAGAGTCCAGGGTGAGCTTGAGTTTCTTTGCTGGTGATTTTTTTTTTCCCCTTGATGTAAAGTCTCCTAAGGAGTAGATTCTTTGTGCTATACAAGACAGCAAATTGGAATGGGGAGCCCTTGAGGTACCTTGTAGTGTCAAGATGTGTGACAGCTGCTGTGCCCAGGCACTGGGGAGGGAGAATTCATCCATGTGGAGCTCTGTTTTCCAACAGATCCATCCTGCTCCAGGCTGGCAGGCTTTAGGCTGTGGGAGGCACCTCTGCATCATGGTGTGGTACTGGTGGATCTAATCAGAGCATTCCAGCAGCTCCACAGAATCACAGAATCATTGAACCATGGAATTGTTGGGGTTGGAAGGCACCTCTGGAGATCACCCCTGTTGCCCAGGCAGGGTCACCTGGAGCAGGTGACACAGGGACCTGTGAGCATCCAAGTGGGTCTGGAATGTCCCCAGAGAGGGAGACTCCTTGTTCTCCCTGGGCAGCTGTTCCAGGGCTCTGCCACCCACAAAGTAAAGAAATTCTTCCCCCTGTTGAGGTGGAACTTGTTGTGGTTCAATTTCTGGCCACTGCTCCTCATCTTGTCACCAAAAATTCCGGCCCCATCCTCCTGACCCCCACCTGGTGAGCATCCAGCATGTGGAGGGACAGGGCTGATGTGCCTCCACCACCCTGACATCACTTGTTTTCCCAAGGCACAGCTTTTCCCAGCCCTGGAGCACAACCCTATGGCAGGGGCGCGGTGCAGGTCCCTTCCACACCTGGTGGCACACCACCAGCAGCCCTGGGATTCCTGGGAAACCTCAGCTCAGACTGAGCAACAAGCCTGGCCCAAACCCCCAACAGGCTATGGGATTGTCTCCAGTGATGCCATGATGATTTTTTTACCTTTTCTTTTAATATACCTGTGGTTTTATTTCCCTTTTTTGTTTGGGTTAGGGTTGGGATTAAATGTTTGAGCGATGGTGTTTCTCGTTCGGACTTAGATGTTTATTATTTTTTAACTATATTACAGTCTTACAAGTTGTGATTTTTATAGTACTTTACTAGCAAGTTACAAAATGGTTTTGTCTTTCTTTATAAGGTTTTTTAAGGGTAAACTGTCTAATTAAGAAATGACACTTAAATTATTTTTACTTTTAACCTAATAACTAACTACTCCTGTCCACAATGCAGACTTTTCTATCTAATTACAAAATACTACTTACACTTATGAAGAAGAAGGTGAAGAAGAAGGACTAGCTACTGCCCTAAAATCTTTAAAATTCTCACTAAATTTAAATTTTCACTATTTGCAAGACAAAAAGTTTAAAATTCTCAATATCCAGAGTTCCAACATACACTTTTTATATATTCTCAATACCCTTAACATACATACTTGTAATTCTTTCAACCTAATATGTTAACACAGTCCTAGTATTCTACTAAGCCAAAAAACCAAACATCCTAAATTAAAAACCAAAAAACCTTACACTGTCTTAAAAAAACCAAAGCCCCCTCTAAAGCATATCCTGTAAACTAAAATTAAGCCTATCTAAAAAAAAATACTTTAAAATAGAAAAATACCACGCTATTCATTTAAGCCTCTCATTAAAACATCTTTGCTAAATATGCTAATTTACAAAATCTATAAAATTGTATATGCAAACTACCATATATATACATTTCAACACATTCCACATTAATTAATTATTACACCATAAAAATCCATGTTAAATACCAAAATAAAAATCCTTTATCCCTTAACCATATCTAACTCTTAATACTAAAATCGAAGAAAAGGCATCACCAGCAGAGTCAGCCCCTACTGCAGCCCAGGGCAGAGCTGGGAGATGTGTCCTAGGAGGATGATTTTCCTTATTGGAGCTGCCTGTGTGAAATATTAGTAATTTTGGGTAAGAAGACATTGATTATCTCAGACTGATAATCTTTTTTTCCCAGTGACTGGGTGGTTAGTGGAGTGGCTGCCTACCAAGCTGGAAAAATGGCAAAGTCAGGATGTGTGACTGCTCCAAGAAGCTCCTCTTTGCTCTGAAAATCCACCAGCTTAACACGAGCACCTGCGTGTGTGTGGGAGCATGGTTTGGCTCTGTTCTTGAGGCAAACATGTTGCCAAGGGGAAAAACAAACTCAGTTCACTAATACTACAACTGTTTTATTTTTTTGGAAGCTTTTTGGGGGGTGCTGGGCTGGTAGGTGCTACAGAAGAAGCTTTCCAGTCTGGGATAATGGGCTCATTCACAATTATCATGGTTACATTTGGGATTGACCACTGAATTTCCAGCAACCAAAGGCTTTCAGGTGGGCAGTGAAATATAAAAATAATCTTCAAATAATGACATAGGACCCCACAAGAGTTGTGATTCCTGTCATTATTTAGGACTATTGCCATCATTGCTTTTTTATTTCCTGTGCAGGGTTTATTGTGTCCAGAGCACTTAGAGCTGGTGCTGAGTTCTCTCCTCTGCCCTGTCATTAGTGGGTGTTTCATTTTGATCAGGGCAGCATCAGTGGGGGTGTTCAGCATTTAAAGTTTAAGAATAGCTTTTAAAGACAGAACAGAAGGTAAAGTGGCTAATCATGGGCTTCAGCATTTTGCACCCTCACAGCCCCTTAGTGCTAATCATGAAAATCAGCAGACATTCCACAGACATGGGGGATTATGGTTTCCATACAAGATGTCACTTCTGTTTATGCCTGGCATGCTCTATTTTCCTAACTTTCTATATGATCCCTGCCCACAAAAGAAGGCACGTGTGGTTTGGGAAGGGCCCCATCTCCTGGTATTTCATATTTTATGAAACCACAAATACAACAGCCTTACAAGCTCTTGAAATGAAATACAATTTGAGAAATGTAATCCATTACCATCATAATAGAATTTCTATAAAAATAATAAAAGAAAAACAAGAGAAAATAGGTCCTGAAAGTTATAGGCCAACTGGGAAGTCGTTGTGGCTTTGGCCTAGCTATCACCATGTCAAACCTCAGCCTTGTCCCAGGCTGCAATCTAATTGTAAATTATGTATATACAGAACATCATTTCTTAGCCTTGGCTTTTTGTGACCCCCTTCCCTGCTTTCCCTTTCTTCACTCCAACCTGACACGTAAGAAATATTGAAGTGTTTGCACTAATGGAGAAATGACAACGTGCAGTCAAACTTAAACCAGCTGTTTCCCCACACTGGGAGCACAAAGAGCCAGGCTGGGAATATTTATAGCTTGACTGGCCTCTAGTGAGCCAGATACTGACTGCCTGCATTTGCCACCATGGCCTTGAGGCTCGAAGCAGCAGTGGGTTGCAGGACAGCTGGGGAAAGCTAAGGGGAAGAAGATAAAAAAGAAAATGAAAAGACTGAACTGGACAATGTTATTGTTTGATTGGAGATGAATGGTTGCTGTGTGTACAGCTCAGTAAAAAAGCACCTTTTGTTGTGTTTACAGAAAGGCAACAGCTCTGCGTGTGCTGTCACGGGACAGGAGCCAGAGGTGCCTCCAGGTGACATCTCTGAGTGACCCTGGGCACCCACCAAGCCCAGGGCACCCCATAGAGAGGTGTTTGCCCCAGTTTTGTTTGCAGGGGGATGCCCCATTGCAGCCTCTCCATGGCCATGGCCTGCTGGGGCTGCTGGACCATGCAAAGCCCTGCACGGAGCAGAGCAGTGCCCTGACTGAGTGGCCGTGGGGGGACTGCACTTTTCTTCTTTTTCCTTTTGTCTTCTTAGGATTGCTTTTGACACCTTATAGCAAAGATTAGCAGACTGCCAACGTGGTTTCAGCACAGTTTAATCAGCTTTAGCCAGTGATGTGTTTCTGAGGGACTTCTCTGCCTTCCATAGACCTAGCAGCTTGTTCCCACCCTGGCCATCCCTTTTCCAGTTACTTACTCACCCATTCATTTACTTCCTTGTGTACAGCTCCCCAGCCCAGGTCACTGAGCAGCTGGGCAAGAGCCCGTGGGAGCACCCCAGGAATATTTCAACCAGTGAGAGTTTTCTGGCATTTTCATGCCTCTGCTGTGCTGGAGTTCTCTGTGGGAAAGTTTGCTCTCACGAGAAGTCTCTGGAGAGAGCCCAGAGGAGGCACCAGGATGAGCAGAGGGATGGAGCAGCTCTGCTGGGAGGAAAGGCTGGGAGAGCTGGGATTGTTCCCCTGGAGAGGAGAAGCTTTGGGCTGAGCTCAGTGTGGCCTTGCTGGGCCTGAAGGAGCTGACAAGAAAGATGAAAACAAAATATTCACAAGGGCTGCAGTGACAGGACAAGGGGGAATGGCATCAAACTGCCAGAGAGTGGCATTAGATGGGATACTGGGAAGGAATTGTTCCCTGGGAGGGTGGGCAGGCCCTGGCACAGGGTGCCCAGAGCAGCTGGGGCTGCCCCTGGATCCCTGGCAGTGTCCCAGGCCAGGTTGGACACTGGGGCTTGGAGCAGCCTGGGACAGTGGAAGGTGTCCCTGCCATGGCAGAGGGTGGGACTGAGTGATCTTCAAGTTCAAATTCCTTTCCAACCCAAACAATTCTGGGATTCTGTGTTTCTCTGACAAGTGCTGAGGCCTCCAAAATCACCCTGGAAGTGCTTTTCAGAGTCTCAGCACACGCTCCTTCTCACCTGGGAGCATCTGGCTGTCCCCACTGCAGCTCAAAGTAATAAATTTCAGAGAAGTTTCAGGTTTTTTTCCTCATGGGCCACTTTTTCAGTGACAAACTCCTTGTGGAGGAAGCACTGACCAAATTCACCACAACTTGAGTGGCTGCAGTGAATGAGGATGAGGCTGAGCAAGCTTTGCAATGCCCTCAGTATGAGCCGCTGTAATTCAAGCTGTGCTTATTAAATAAACTTGTGAAGACATGTAGATATTTGGAGAATACATTTTTTTCTCAATTATTTCCCTCTGAAACAGAGAAATACTGAACAGAGGAGTTTATGGTACAGGAATGACACATCTAGGATTTTGCTGATTCCTAATCTGAATTTCTCTGACACCTTGCATTTCGGCACAACACAGGTGTTTTATGTCATCTGGGGAAACTAGTAGCATAGTGAAAAGGAAAAAATTTGTTTCATACACTTATTT
Source organism: Leptocoma aspasia (assembly GCA_013399835.1). NCBI lineage: Eukaryota > Metazoa > Chordata > Aves > Passeriformes > Nectariniidae > Leptocoma > Leptocoma aspasia. Next base: position 127,097 of record VXAX01003653.1, on the reverse strand, counting down.
ATGAACTTACATCTGCTTTCATCAGAGTCAATGACTTGCAGTACTCCAATCAACTTCAGTAGGAGTGGGTGATAAATTTAACTATCAAATCAGCTTGATTTTAAGTAACCCTGCATAAAGGTGAGGCTTTCAGGTCCAAGGAGAAAATACTTTCTCAGCAGATATTTATCAGCTCAAGACTGGATAAAGTGCTTTTGGGTACCATGATTGTGTGTAGTCTTACCTCTTTTTAATTTTTTAAGTTTTTTTTTTTGTAAATTCCAGGTGTAACACAGTATATTTACAAAGGGCAAAAATAACAGGCAGCCGTGAAGAAAAACATCTCTGGTTTCATTTCAGACCTGGAGCTGGGGATGAATCACTGCAGAGCTGCACCCTTCATTCTGGGCACACTTTCCAAAAGCTGCTTTTCCACCCTGCTCCCCCGGTGGTTCAGAAATAAAGCAGACTCACAGAAAGTCCTAAAAAAACCCCTTTGTAGACAATCACTCTCTTGTTGTTCTGGGCACTAGAAACACCATTTTCTAGCGTCTGCTTGCATTTTCAGTTTTGCTTTCTGTACTGTGGAAGTTTGTTCCAGGCAGTTGAGTTTAGCCCTGGCTCAGTGGTTTAGGGCACACAGTCAATTTGAAGTACCAGAGTAGTTCTGTTAAATCCCATGGAGCTGATCCCATGCCTGAAATTAAGCGTGGTCTTAGGAGATTTGATGGATGGGGGATTTGCTTGTCCACCCACTGAGCTAAAGAGACAAAACTCTTGACCATCTGCTTCTGGATTTTAATGAAAAGTTATGACTTATTTATGATCTTCTTCCCCACCCCTGTCTGTTTGTATTCAGATCAGAAAACCATCTCAGAAGCCCTGTCAGATTGCCAAAAGCTCTGTGCTACTGGATCTTCCACATCATTTACTGCTCAGTGTTTACAAGAGTGTTTTTAACGCAGCATTGCTTGTAGAAGCAATGTAGTCTTCTGTAGGCTGCTACTGCTGGGCTATTTCACTTTGGAGTCCCTTTCTCCCAAGTTTCTTTCCCCAGAAGAAAAAACCAAAAGTAACTAACTGCGCCAGTTAAACTAAAGGATGTTGCCAGCTCTCTTGTTTCCTAAAAATTCAGCGAATGGGCCAAATAGTTCTTTGTAACAGAATTGTTTTTGGGAGTCGGGGTCCACATCTGCACAAGTATAAGGGCAGGTGGTGGAGGATGTTTCCAAATGTCCATAATTTAAAGTGCAGACTCAATCACACGTTTATGCCATTTGTATTTGTGAAAGGGAAGCAGAAAAAACCAACATTTCACTCACAAGGAATCACCACAAAAGCTCTCCTTCAGCATTTATTTCTGAAACAAAAAGCAGCTTTGTTTTGCTCTGTTTGGACAGAAATAGGCTGCATCCCAGGGTTATATTTAGTGGTAGAAGAGCAAAACTAAACCTGAGAAAATACTGCCCAAGTGCTGTGGTTGTGAGAGGAAGGGCTGAATTCACCACCATGCAGTGGCAGGTGCTGGCTGTGTTTTTCCCTCGTGGTTGTTTTTCAGCCCTGGGGCTGACAGAGCAGTTGCAGGGCTTTTACACAGGGCAGATTTCATATTTCATTTTAGAGGCATCCTGGAAAAAGTGTGTGAAGCCAACGTTTTCCAGGCAACATTCAAGGCCCTCTTCCTTCTCCTAAAGATGATGTTGCCAACCACTGAATGATCTCTGTGATACATTTTATTTTTAAACAGAAAGCCAGCAGCAGTTGATTTTTTTTCTTTAATATCTACCTTAACACAGAAGGGTAAAATTAGTAGAAACACTGCGTAGAAAAAATAATGCT
>VXAX01003653.1:111504-125273 GCA_013399835.1 Leptocoma aspasia | reverse complement strand
TTTTAGTATTTAAGATGTACACTTATTTTTCAGCTTTCCAAGTGCTGGTTCTTTTTTTGAAGCACTCATGTGAGAATTATAACTGGATTGGTTCCTGAACCATGGTGGTGCTGAGCAGTCAACACAACTGAGTCACAGGGCTTAAAAGGGGCTCCGAGAGAGCTGGAGAAGGACTTTGGAAAGGGCCTGGAGTGACAGGAAAAGAGGGAAAGGCCTTAAACTGAAGGAGGGCAGAGTTAGATGGATATTGGGAAGGAATTGTTCCCTGGGAGGGTGGGCAGGCCCTGGCACAGGGTACCCAGAGCAGCTGTGGCTGCCCCTGGATCCCTGGCAGTGCCCAAGGCCAGGTTGGACACTGGGGCTGGGAGCAGCCTGGGACAGTGGAAGGTGTCCCTGCCCATGGCAGGGGGTGGAACTGAGTGATTTTTAAATTCCCTTCCCACCCAACTCGTTCTGTGATTCCATGATTCCATGAATCAATGATTTCCCTCTTGTTTAGTGAGACCCCAGCACAATTTCAGGAGTTAAATGGCAAGACTAAAGGAAAGCTTGTTAGTAATGAGGTATTGCTAAAGAAACCAAACCCCAGCTAACACCCTTCTTCCCTTGCCAAACAAACTCTTTACATTTAAAGGTATTCCCCATGGCTGAGTTCTTTATTTTGATTTTTGTAACAATTTTTCTCCCTCTGATGAAACACGTTGTAGACATTAAATTAAGGGACAAATATGTCTGTGTCTGCCAAAAAGAAAACTGTGATGCAATTAAAATGCCATTAGGGAACCCCCAGTGGGATGTTAAACCTAAAGACTCTATTCAGAAAGCAAAGCCAAAATTAAAGAGGTGTCTGGTTGCAGATCCTCTGCAGATTTCCCTGTCTTGACTACAGTACCATGGAGACTGAGCTAGTCAGGAGCTGAAAGGTTTTTCCAGTCACGCGTGTGGTATTTTGAATCATGGCTTTGGCAAATGTTCCTTTTTTTTGTGAGCCTTAGGTAGAAATGTGAATACATTGCATGACATGAAGTGCAGCTGAGTGTGGAACAACTATGGCAGTGGAGGTGAGCAGCTCTCCAAGCCTTGGACTGCTTGGACAACAGGAACTAGGAATCGTTTTCCCCCAGAAAATATGCAATAAGTGCATTTCTGTGTTTCTCAGTTGTCTGTGACATGTTTGGAGAGGGAAATGCAGCTTCTTGCAGCCATCAGGCTGAACAAGCTCATGACCAAGCCTCCATTCCATGTCTGGAATTAAATTATTAGTATTTGTAATTTCTGGAGAGATATGAGAGCCTGATCCTTTGATAATAGAAATAAACATATGGTCCATGGAACCTGGTTGGTGTTTTTAGACAACTGAAGGAATCTGCAGAGTCACTGGGTGGGAGGTACTGGGTTTTCCAGGTGCTCGTCTCCCAGTTTTCCATTTAATTCCAGGTAATTGCCTTCTGATGATATTAATAAGGACTGGAATAATAATGGAAGCACACCTTTCTTGTCTGCCTAGGAATTCTCCAGATGACTGCAGTGTGGCAAAAGGAGGGAAGATGGTCAGCAGCTCAGACAGTGTTGGGATGAACTATGGAAACTACATGGAGGAGAAGCACGTTCCACCCCCAAACATGACAACCAACGAACGAAGAGTCATTGTGCCAGCAGGTTAGAGCCTCTACACCAAAATGGCAAGCTAAAAAACCTGCATTTCCCTCAAGCCCACTGAGATTATTTAAGAGGGTTTGGAGAAAAGTAGTGATCAAGAGGAAAAGAGCAGTAATTTGTAGGAGTTATTGAGAGAATGAGCTGAGGAGGATCAGTGAGGACACCTCCTCAATCTGTTCTTCCCATTTCAGCAGCAGAATGGGCTGATAACAGGCACTCAGATCTTATCTGACTCCTGTAGCTCCTTCTTGGAGGATTTCAGCCTAAAGGGAGCAAAAGGAAGAAGTACCTCCATTTCTTAGCCCTTGGACAAGCTGGGTGCAGGGAGAGAGAGAAAGGATCACTGTAGCAAGGTTATCTGTGAAAATACCAAAACACATTAGTTTCTGTGGGATCAAACAGGTCATGAAAAGCCTTTATGTGTGTTACCCCCTGAGTCTGGGCAGCATAAAACATTTTAATAAGCAAACTGACAACTCCATTGCAATGTAAGAACACAATTGAGAAATTCCTGGCAGGCTTGGCTGTGGGATTCAACAGTTGATGGGACAAGAAGTCTGCTGCCTTCTTGTCACTTCTGGCTGCCTTGTCCTCCAAACAAACCTGGAATTCTTTGCAGAATAATTAGCATGCCTGTTTCCAAGTCAAAGCATCGTGGCATCTGTGGGTGTTCCTAAACCACAGGGTATGCACAGGGTAAACTCAACACCTGCAGCCAGGAGGGAATGTTTTGCTGCTGGTTCCTCTCCAGCAGAGAGGTGCCTGTCTGAAATATTTCTGCCTCTGCCATGTTGCCTAATATTCTTACAGTTTTTCAGTTGCTTAGACATGCAAGAGTACTGACTGTGGCCAATTTTGCAAGCTGTGATTATTTCAGTTATTTGTCAAGAAAGGTGTGGACAAATCTGTTGCAGTGTCCTCTGCAATGGTATTGTCAATTCTGGTCTGGAGGCAGGAGAGTGATGTTCTGAATAATAAATGTCCTGCCAACACTGAAATACAGAGCTTTTAAATGTTCTAAAATATTTCTCTCCCTGGTGTTTGGCACTTTTTTTGAAAGACTTTTAGTAATTCTTAGCATGGTTAGCTCAGCAAGGAATTTTTTATTTAGTGTATTCCTGGAGGTGTGTTTGAGGTGGATTTGAATGACTATCAAGGAGCAAGATGGTCACAGTCATAGCCTTGCCATTTTGAGGTCACTTGAAGAAATTAATGGGCAAAAATCAGTTGTTTTTTATTATTGCATAGGCAGTGTGCAGGTCATGTAGTAAAGTTAGAAGTAAAATCCACATTTCCAGCTGTGGTAACTTTCTATTTATCATAATTAAGGGGTGTTTAAAAATTATAGACATAATGAAAATATTTTGGTAAATTTCCTGGTGTTTGGTTGTTGACTTCAGAGCAAACTGAAGTTTTCAGAGTTCTCTGCTGTGGGTCTAGACAATCTCATCCAGACCCAAGATTTACCACCAGACTTGCATCCCTCTAGATTCCTGCTTATTTCATACCAGATGGAGGTATTATTTTAAGTGTTTTTTGGTGGAATTCAGGAGGTCTTCACCTCTTTCAGACCAGCCTGAACCACAGTGAAAATAGAGGGAATGGCACTGAAGTTAAACCATAGAAAAGCTATTTAGGCTGCCATTCATGTCCCAGATTTTAATGGGATGAACAACAGCCAGTCAACCTCCACGTGCTCCATTCTCAGCCTTGAGGATATCACAAAATCACAGAGTCATTAAGATTATAAGGAGGAAAGTCTTGAAGAATTTTTTCCCCTTGGCTTTAATATTTTCTCTGCAAAAAGTATAAATTCTTCATGGTGTGAGCTGAGGGACCTTCATGTTGTTGGTTCCTTACTCAAGAACAAGGAAAAGTAGAATGGGAAAGAAATAGAAATGAGGAGTTTAGAGGGGAAAAAATAAAAAAAAAGCTTAAGTTAAAATTAAGGTTTCATTAAAAACCATTTTGCTAGAAATCTTGACTGTTTGGGGCTCTTTTTCCCCAGATGGTTTTGCCAATGCTTCAGGTATTGAGTACAAAACCACGCAGGTGTAGCAATGCACAACACAGCAGTCTGGGAAAAAAAAATGCAGAATACTTTAATATTCTAATATTACTAACTAGAGACACACTCTGGTTTGTGAAATAACTGCCCAAATCTGTGAGTGCTTATTTAGCCTGTACCCAAGGAAGATTCTTTCAAGACATGAGTGGAAATTTCGCTTGAATGAAGATAAGGATTGAACAGAGGGTTCTGAAACTTGTCCAGCTCCAGCTTTCAGTGCTGTTGGTGGGCCAGAAGCTCTGTTAATCTGAGGCTAAAAAGGCCTAAAAACAAAGAGGCAGAAGAGCTGAGAGCGAGAAGGAGCTCACTCAACATCACAGGGTTTGTTGTTAACACTCCGAGCTCACCGCTCTCCGCAGTTGTTCCCCCTTGCGCTCAGCACACCAAACCAATTCCTCCAGCATCAGTGAAGAGGGGATTATTTTGCATGGGCCCAGTGGCCCAGCAATTCCCCTTCTCTGGCTGATTTTACTCTGTGTGGCCCTGCAGACCCCACGCTGTGGAGCACCGACCACGTGCGCCAGTGGCTGGAGTGGGCGGTCAAGGAGTACGGGCTGCCGGACGTGGACATCCTGCTCTTCCAGAACATCGATGGCAAGGAGCTCTGCAAGATGACCAAGGATGACTTCCAGAGGCTCACCCCCAGCTACAATGCAGACATCCTCCTGTCACACCTACACTACCTCAGAGAGAGTAAGCCAGCCCTCGGGCGTGCCTGCAATCAGATTTATCGCTGTGAATAATTGGGTTTTCAGATGTCTATTGCAAATGTTGCTCTTCCTAAGAATGTAACAGGGAGGCCAACCCAAATCCTGTTGAGTTTGGTGGAAAGATTCCCATTAATTTCACTCACGTTTATGAAAGAGAAGAATTAGGGACTTTTTCTATGTATCCATCTCAGAGAAAAATCGAGTTGAAGCATATTCAGCAGGAAGAAAAATCACATGGGGTTCAGTGCTAATGTTTTTTCTGGTCACATACTCATTTCTTTCCATTTTAACTAAACGAGAGTGCAATCGTTGATTCATAAAGTGAATTCCAGGCATGATTCTAAGGACTGGCAGCAGTTTCCTGTACTCTGGGTAGGATTGGGAAGATTCAACTGAATTGAATTTAAAAAAAATCTGTAAATTCATGTGAAAAAATGAACAGTCCCTGCAGTCCAAATGCAAATTAATTGTAGTGCATGGCTAGAATTTCAATGGAAAAAAAGGGACTAGGGATTACCTGTATTGAGGACTTTCACTTAAGCTTGAGGAAAATTTGCCCCAGTTTAAAGAAGTTAAAATGAACATGGTTTTTAATGAAAAAACCACCAAGCATTGCAACACCAGTGCGGTGCAGTCTCCTCCACACGCACACTGTCAATAACCAGCCAGAAATTTTGTGCATTCATAACAATAAATTATGATATTGGATAAATGAATGCCCTAATTTACCCTGTAGCCCACACACCTCCCTCCAAACTGCAGGCTGTTGATAGATTCACATTCAGGCAATCCTGTCAGGGGAAAATATGGTTTAAAAAGATAATTCACGATTTTTTTTACATTTTGGTGTTGCTTTTTGTTTTGTTTTGTAGCTCCTCTTCCACATTTGACTTCAGATGATGTTGATAAGGCCTTACAAAACTCTCCACGGTTAATGCATGCTAGAAACACAGGTAATGCTGGCACTGCTCCCACTGCTGTAGGTCATCTTCTAAAAGCACAGGATTCCTTTCCATGGGCTGCTTGCTAAAAAAATGGAAGTGGTAAATCAGGAGGGAGGCAAGAGAATCCCCTCCCTGCTGTCTGTGTGTTTTCTGCACAGACACACAGAGAAAAGGTGAGATCACGCAGGGCCAGGTGGTGCAAAAATGGTGCAAAAATCTCTTGTGTCCTGCAGGAGGATGGGGTCCCTGACATGGCATAAAACTGCAGGTTTGGGGCCTTTTATCTGAGGATTTTTTCATGCTTCTGTCCATTCCACTGTCAGATCTACTCCATGGATCCCTAGAAGCTCTGTGGAGCTCAAAAGTGCTTTGGGCTCTGGGGAATGGGGATGTCTCCCCTCCCATGAGCTAAATGTTGTGGAAATCAATAAAATTGTTCTTTAGGCAGTTAGCTCAACTCATTTTCTAGCTGCTGTGGGACTTGAGCTGGGAATTCCACTAAGTTTGATGTTGTAATCACCACTAACCTGATCTGAATTTAAAATTATTTGTGTTGATATTCTGTTAATTTGGCCCAGGAAAGTGTTAAGTGTAGGCAGGAGAACGATACATGCCTCCTCTGTCTTTCAGGGTGCAACTTAAAGTACTTATGAAAATCATTCAGATTTTATTTTAACTTGCTCTAACAGTTGTGCAACAGAGGATGGCATGGAATTTTACAAATAATGTGGTTTATATCCCTACAAAAGATGTTTGGAATATTGCATGATCATGCCTGAGGGTGTTAGTTACCTACAGTGACCAGAAATAACAATTCTCTATGAGAAAGGAAAAAGATAATACAAAGGATAATTCAAAAGAAAAAGAAAACAAAACTTGGATTGCAATGCTTCTTTCATATTTTATTTCATTTTTCACTCTGACTTTCATAGCAAAATTCACTGGATTAGAAGATCTTTCCCTGGAATTAGAGGTTTGCCACTGGTCATGGTGGCAAACAAAGTCCTACTGTGGGCTCTAGGCCTGCTGCAAACCCCACCAAAGGCAACAAAATTTTTTTCAATTTACTTTGATGTGGTTTGGAATAAGATTTAAGTCCTTTTTAAAAATAGATGGACATGATGGTCTTTTCCATCTCTGGCTTTAGAGATATTCTAATTTGCCAAGCAGCTTCCACTTGTAGATATCCAAGTGTTGTTCAGCAGTTCTATGTGTTATCTTTTTCTCTATGTGTGCACTGACAAAGATATTCTGAAACTCATTTCACCAAAATGAGATTATCTGTCATTGGGGAGTGTGAATAATGTCGTGCTGATCATCAGCATTTGAGAAATTAGTTGTTCAATTTTCAGTGGGCCACAAAAGAGTTAGGAAAAAAGTTCTTGAAATCAGCAGTAATTGAGCTTTTTGATGTTCCTGGAGAGGGTCCTTAGAAGTCCATTGGTGTAGTCAGAGCGATTTCAATGCCTGAGGAAAGGGAGATTCCATTTCTTACATCAAGCTCAGTATTTCTCATTTTTTCACTCTGGGGAAGATTAATGAGATATCTGAGGGTCTGACCCAAAAGTCTCTGTTGAGAATATGAACTTTTCTGGGAATTCACTAATGAAGGCAAAGAGATTTTATTTCAGGGGATGCAAAGCCACCTTCCCAGGTGAGGTTGCTGTGGTCGAAGGGATTTCCTGAGCTTGGCTGTCTCCTTCTTAAAACAGATTTTGCACAGACTTTTATCCAGTAATTTGAATGGATTTACGTAGATGTAAAGATTACTGGAATGAACTTTTATATATTAACAATCCAAAGGCAGAAATTAGTTACTCAGAGTCTTCATTCATTCATTCACTCTACAGGAGGGGAAAATATTGGTGGATTTAGGGACTGTGGAGATGAATCTTTAGGTGTTCTGTCCTCTTCTTTCTCTTCAGGAGGTGCCACTTTTATTTTCCCAAACACATCAGTTTATCCAGAAGCAACACAAAGAATTGCAACCAGGCCAGGTATGAACAATGACCATTTTTATGTTTGCTGTGATCTTACTCATTTCATCTCTTGAAATATCTCGTTCTTTTTCTCCTTCAAGTCCCTTTTAATGAATATGAGGCTCTATTTTGAACACACACATTATATACTTATATCACATATATATGTGTCTGTATAATTGTGTAGAGTGAAATAATTAAATAGAGCAGTTTAATAAGTCAATTTCTTCCACAAATCTCTGTCTTCGAAGCAATTGTATCAGCTTTTTAAAGCACCAGGGAATCAGAAACCTGAGCTCTGTTCACTGGTTCTGTTGCACTATCCCAGCACAGTCACTTGTCAATGCCCTTCAGCTGTGTTTGTAAAACGAGGCTAAAATTCCCTTTTATTTGAAGTCTATTGTGGAAAAATACTCTAAAAATGCAAGATATATACTTCTCCTGCTATCTACATTTTATTTATGTTTGAGGCAAGCAGAACCCACAACAATCTGATTATGAGTTTAAGTGTCTTAAGTAAAATCAAAGCATAAAGGAAGTTCTTAATGCTCAAAATTTTGAAACTTGTGAAAGTTTTGTGGATGTGCTGATTTGTGAAAGGCTAATGGGAATAATTAAAGAAGGTGAGGGCATGGCTATGAAGCCAAAGATTTTCTTTTTATCACCCTTCACCACAAAAAATGCTGGAAAAATGCCTGATCTGGACATTTTCTTTTCCAATAATGAGTGCAGAGTACTAAGGGACATCAAGAGGAGTTGCAGCAAATACTGAATTTAAAGGAAATCCATTACTGAGCCAGAGGCAAAAATCCAAGTGCTCTGAAGAGACATGCACTGGAATTGGCTGAGCTCTGGTGAAAAGAGACATTGGCACATTAAAATGAGGGGGTTTGAGCAGCAATTATTTTATTTGTGCTGTTGGGTGGAGTGCAGGAGGGTACATACAGATACTATGTTATATAGCCTTGTATACGTGCATATATGCATGTCTGTAGATCTGGTAATTGATAATTAGAAAAGAGAGAAAAGGAAATAACTACCAGGCCATTACATCAACAAATTCAACTTGTTTGGATTCTTGGAAATCAAACTCTGCTAGATTTGTTTGTTGATATTAATGGCTGAAAAGGGACCTGCTAATCTGAGGCATACATTTGGCTTTCATAAGGCATTCACCAAAACAACCCACAACTATTTACAATAGAATTTAAGTCAGTGTATCATAAGAAACAAATTAAGAACTGGCTAATTATCCTGTCACCAGTAATGGACATCTTAAGTTAAGTTGGGATTGTTCAGCCTGGGGAAGAGAAGCTTTGGGTTGATGGAATTGTGGCCTGAAAGAGCCCCAGGAACCATGGAGAGAGACAATTTCCAAGGGCTGCAGGGCCAGGAGCCAGGGAATGGCTCCCAGTGCCAGAGGGCAGGGCTGGATGGGATCTTGGGAATTAGGAATTGTTCCCTGGCAGGGTGGGCAGGGGCTGGGATGGAATTCCCAGAGCAGCTGTGGCTGCCCCTGGATCCCTGGCAGTGCCCAAGGCCAGGCTGGACACTGGGGCTGGGAGCAGCCTGGGACAGTGGAAGGTGTCCCTGCCATGGCAGAGGGTGGAGCTGAGTGATCTTTAATGTCCCTTCCAACCCAAACCATTCCATGATTCTGTGATTTTGTTGTTACTTAAACCCAGAGATTCCTATACAGGATTCCTGTCCAGGTACCCAGGAAGTTCATTAGGGAGAAACAACTTGGCAATATATTGACAACTGAAAATAAATGCAGCACAAGGCACTAGTTATTTGCATATCTCACTGATTCCAAATTAGCCCCCTTCACTCATGAAGGAACAACTTAACACAATCATCTTTATTTATGGCACAGTGACAGCCACTGCTCTGCTCGTGGGCCAAAGTGACAAATGTGAACAAATGGAGAACCCCAGTGGAGAATCCCACGGGAAATGTGGCTATGCCATTAAATACCCTAGAAGTGTGGCCTTGCATGGAAAACTGTGTCAATCATCCCTTATCAAAAAGGCTCTTTGCAGAGCTTGGAGGTGCTTAGAAATGCCTGGGAAAGCCTTGGGAGTATGGAAAAATCTTTGGAGCATGTTGAGAGATACAGAGGTTTGAAATGGTTCAAATCACAGTCTGAGGTTGAGGAAACGTGATATAATTATCAAAATAAAGAGTGTCACAGAGCACCTGCTTAGTGTTAGTTTTAGAAAAAGGGATATTCCAAATAAATTAAACATTTTCATGGAGCATTAAAGCAGACTGGGGCACCCAGGAGCTCTCAGAGACACTGGGGAATGTCAACACAAATAGGGATGAGAATACAAAACAGAACTATGGAAACAATCACCAAACATAAATCCAGAGGCCCCAAACTCTCAGTAACTCCCAGTAGAAGTGAACATGTGGCATAAGACCAGAGGGAGCTGGTGTCCTGCAGGAAAAGCTATGCCAATGGAGAGCATTTCAGGCAAAGGCTGGAATGAGTCTGTTTTCCACTGGACTCGAATGAAAATTGGGATTTTTTGTTCCCTGACAAGGTCTATGATATTCTATGATATTTGTTTCATCCTACCCATGATGGAAAAATAAAATGTTAATTTTCTCTAGAGGAAAAGGTCCTAAACCACATATCAGACATGGTGAACTCCTTCATCTCAGCATTTTTATCTAACTCACATTTAAAATGACACTTAACAAAATGCTTTTTGTCAGCATCTTTGTGAGTTCACACAATTACTTGTGGAATTGCAGTTTAGTTTTAGGGTGTCTCTGTTTTTCTGTGCAGAACCAAACATTTTCTACAAAGAACTGCAGTGATTTTGGAAGTATTGTTTTATTTTATCTTTTACAATTGAAAGTTGACTGACATCTTTAAAGTCAGAATTTTTATTCAGAGAAAAAGGGGTTTTTGCAGAAATTCAGTCTTCTTTCAGGAAACTGTTTTGTTGGCTTATTCTGTGGTTTTCCTTTGAGTTAAATGTCACATTTCAACCAGACTGCAAAGAAGCTTTCCCATAACAAAGCACTGTTCATGTGAGAGCAAAAGCAGACCCTGGGGACAGCCACTTGATGACATGAAAAAGGTCAAAAATGAGGAGCAGGGGGAATAAATAATGTTCAGTGGGAATCAGCCAAATCCTGGGGTACAATTCTGGAGAGAGTAATTAAGCACTGCCATTGTTAAGGCTACAATAGAAAATGGGAAATGAGCAGGGCTTGCAGTGCAAGAGAGGAATTCTCCAGTCACCTTTACAACAGAACATGAGGTTTCAGTGACACGAGGAGGGTCTCAGGAGCTCAGAGACACCTGGTTGGGGTTTGTCTCACCAAACAGGAGCATTCCCATCAGGGATCTGTCTGAGATAAGGACATGCTGTGCTGATATCTCATAGACAAGAAGAGATATACTTATCTGGAATAACAACGTGTTTATCAATGTTCGTGCTGAACCAAGCAAGAAGCTGGAGCTTTGCTCTATTTCAAGAAAAGCTGATAATGTGATTTTTATTTTCATGAAGAGGGCGTAGTCAAAAGATCATCTTGTGATGTGATGAGTTAAAAGGCAAAACATTTTTCTCACAGTACCGAATTGGTACCAAGTGTGTTTCAAGTGGCACCAAGTACAAGCACACACAGCATCTCCCAGTCCTCTCAGGGCACAGGTGTCTGATGGTTTGGAGATCCAAAAATAGGAGAAAGGAGGAGTGGAGAGGAGAGGAGAGGAGAGGAGATAGGAGAAGGGAAAAGGGAGAAAGAAAAGAAGAGAAGAGAAGGGAGAAAGAAGGAAAGAAAAGAAAGAAGAAAAGAAAGAAGGAAGGAAGGAAAGAAAGAAAGAAGGAAAGAAAGAAGGAAGGAAGGAAAGAAAGAAAGAAGGAAGGAAGGAAGGAAAGAAAGAAAGAAGGAAGGAAGGAAAGAAAGAAAGAAAGAAAGAAAGAAAGAAAGAAAGAAAGAAAGAAAGAAAGAAAGAAAGAAAGAAAGAAAGAAAGAAAGAAAGAAAGAAAGAAAGAAAGAAAGAAAGAAAGAAAGAAAGAAAGAAAGAAAGAAAGAAAGAAAAAGAAAAAAAAAGAGGAGAAAGGAAGAAAGGAGAAGGATTCTGGGTGGAATTGTGGTTGTGATAATGTCTTTCTGGGCACGGAGTGGAAACACTGGAGGGAAAAAATAGGTTCCTTATGTCACCAGAATCTGGCAAGGGAATCTAGAGAGGAGGTGCAGAACCTGCCATGGAGTAGGGAACTGGCCAGGCAAGGCAGGACTGCACATGGTGCTGCCAGCCCCCCCAGCTGAGCCCCCTCTGTACAGAGAGAACTCAGAACCCACTGGAATTACAGCCAGAGTAATTCTGATTTTTTTTTGCCAAATGGTAACGTCTCTAACTAAACAGCAGTGTTGATCTCAGCCTGGGCAGGACATCTGCAGGTCACAATGGTTCATGTTCTGCTCAGAGATGAGCGCCTGTAAAATTCACATTATTTTCTCTGAAGCTGTGGAATAGTTCCCAAGAAATCAGAGATACAAGGTTATTCTTTATGAAAATGCAGTGCAAAAATCAACTGCAAATCTCAGCAAAAGCAAAGGTTTTGAAGTGTAGGATTCTGGGAGGTGGCAGTGCCAAACAGACTAAATAAATTAAAGGCAATTTGGTTGTGCATTTTACATTACACTTTATTTCCATGCCATGCTGCTTCTCCCAGTGCTTGGAAATGGGCAGATAGATCTGCCTTGCACAGAGCCAGTCTGGGTCTGCTTCTTTGCTTTCTGACTGGTTTCATTTCCAAACATGAATTCTGAAATAAAGCACAAGTAGTGTTGAGAGTTAAGACATCTGCACCAACTTATTTCCACCAGGTGGGCACTGCTACCTTCCTGAGATCCTGGAAGTTACATAAGTCTCTGATTCTGGCAGAAATTTTAGTTAATGTGTTAAAGTCAGCTATGGAAAAGCACAGGAAACTGCCAGAGATTTCTAAGGGTAAACCAAACATTTGAATTTACTACATTTGCTTTATGAAGAACGCTTTTATGGTTTAGTTTTTTCTTTTTTTTTAATATGCTAAAGCACTGAAATAAAATAGAAGTAACGGGTAAATGGAAGAAAGGGAAATGAAAATGTAGATGTGTAAATTGAAAGAGCTTGTCCCAAGAAGCAGAAAGGAATGAATCAACTAAAGCCTGTCTTCTTAAAAGGAAACACTGTTAGATGCTGAATTTGGGAGGGTTTATGCATAAAATGAGTTCTTAGGGAACTTTTCCTGCAAGATTCTAGCACAGATTATTCATGATGTCAGTGTGTGCCATTCCTTGGTGTCCTGGGCTGAGGAAGGGGACTAAAGGGAGTACCCTGAACCTTTGGGAGGGATGAACTCTATTTTGTCTCTAAAGATTCTTTGCACCACCTATTCCAGTGCAGCTCAGACTTCTGACAACAGGCACCAGTGCAGAGCACAACTGTTGTTTTTACTGTTGTTTTTAGAGACAATAAAGATGGTAAAGGTTTAAACAAAGAATTCCCTGCCTGTTTCAGTAATTTTCAAAATCCTGATTCCCCTCAAAGGTGCCCTTTTTGGACGTAACCACTTTAGGCAATATCTGCATGAATAAGTGTCTTTTTCCTTCACAGATTTGCCTTATGAGCAAGCCAGGAGATCAGCATGGACGAGTCACAGCCACCCCAGCCCTCAGTCAAAAGGTAAAAGCATCTGCACAGCTGGGGAAACGTGGGTTAGACTCCAAAGGGAATTGCAGGAGCTCTGGAGGAGTTTTATCTGTGCAGTTTTGGAAAGCCAGATGTATAGGCAATTCTGGGAGGTGTCACTGGGCATCCACATCCTTCCTTAAACTCAAACTTCTTCAAGTCCATCACCATAGAGCCTTCAAAAGCTTTTTATGAGCTTTCAATCCTGTTGTGTCCATCCTGGAGCAGAGGGCAGCAGGAGCTCCAGGCCTGGGGACCTCTCATAGGTTTGGTGAGCAACTTCCTAACTGGAAAAATAACTACCTGGGTTGTTTTTTTTTTTCCATTTTCAGCTACTCAGCCATCATCCTCCACAGTTCCCAAAACAGAAGACCAGCGTCCTCAGTTAGGTGGGTGTCATTTGGTTTGAATTCTGCCTGGTTTGTTGAGTATGATGAGAAGGGCAGCCAAACTGCACAATCTGCTTCAGACCACTCCAGCTGGAACCACCAAAATCCCAAATGTGAATGGGGTCTGCTCTGCAGCTGGATTTGGGATGAATGTAATATTTAAAGGCAGTGACAACCTTCCAGAATGAAAATGCTATTAAAAAATATCTATCTACAGTTTGGGTACAAAGGTGGAAGGTAGAGATGTCAAAAGACCCCAGTAGTTGAGATGCCAGCAGTTGGAAAATGTGCATGAGCCAAAAAAAAAAAAAAAAAA
>VXAX01003653.1:95464-111482 GCA_013399835.1 Leptocoma aspasia | reverse complement strand
AAAAAAAAAAAAAAGGGAATGTATTACGGCCTACAGAAACCCATTTGAATTTGGCTCCTGAAACACAACAGGAATATTAGAGGGATTCTCAGTCTGTTGGAAAACTGAGGAGAAAGAAGAAGTTTATGGGTTTGTAGAGTAGTGGTTTAGCAAAATGGGTGCCTTTTGTGTTTTCAGAGCAGCAAATCCATGGGGTGGGACCTAATCCCTTATTGCAAATTCAGCTGGATTTTGAACAGGTAACTGGAGAGCGCTACTAAGGTCCTGAGCCAGTTATGGCTTTTGTTAACAGCAAAAGGTTAGAAGGAGGAAATAAAAGAGATTTAGAGGATATTCTTAGCTCAGAAGACTCTGAGCCAGTTTTTATCACATGGATTTTAAATCATTATTCTGGTTTTTGTTATAACTAAACAAGACTGTGCATGACTAGGTCTCATTAACTCATGCACAGACTGCCTGGGAAGTATTACACTGAATTTTGCCCAAACAGTGTTTTATCTAATCTGGCCTTCCAACCACAAGAATCTCCCTAGAAATATACCCATGATTTATGTAAGTCCTGAGGACCTTTTAATGGCTGTGTGTGAGCTGCACAGATTATTTAAATGTGTAAGGAATGTAACCTGATTGTCTTCTTGGCTGTAAAAGCCACAGGGTCACTCAGTGCTTGCAGCCCATCTCTTTGGCTGTGGTCCTGCTGTCACAGCCCTCCCCTTTTCCCTGTTAGACTTCAGGCCAAAGTAAGTTTTCATTTCCAGAGGGAATTCCTAGAGGGAAATACTGAGATGCTACAGGCATTGTAAGGCTGACAGAGGCTCTTCTGAAAACCCCAGCTGCAGGGTTAATCCATGGGATCCCTCACTGGAGTCCAGTGGCAAAAGAGAATCACAAAATCCCTGAGGTTGCAAAAGACCTCCAAGGTCATTGAGGCCAACCTGTGACCCATCCCCACCTTGTCACCCAGCCCAGAGCACTGAGTGCCATGTCCAGGCCTTCCTTGGACACCTCCAGGGATGGGGATTCCACCACCAAAATGCATCATAACAAAATTTACATTGTGAATATTTGCACCTGCACATTAATGCAGTACAGAAAGCAAATGTGCATCCTTGCACACCGAGTCTGAAAGGAAAACATGCAAATGTTGCCATGCAGAGGGAGAAAATTGCTTAGGTGTTGGACGTGCTGTCCCATCAGGCAGTGCACACTGCCCCTTACAAGGTTAAGAAATAGCACCTGAAATATTTGACATCACTGTTGCATGATTTTAAATCTTTCTTTCACAATTTTGTAGATCCATATCAGATTCTTGGACCGACCAGCAGCCGACTTGCAAATCCAGGTGAGAAGGGATTTTGCTGATTTAGGAGCCTTTCCTTTCTTTCACTGCTGAGTGTCCCCACTTCAGCTTTAAGACCAGACCTGGAAGGGGATGTCCCTGATTTTCCCACTCTTCAGCGTGGCTCAGGGGGAGCTGATGATATCCATTCTGTTGCAGAATTTCTGAATTACACAAGGGTGGGACTGAGGAGTTCAGAATCAATAAGGTTGGAAAGGACCTCCAAAGAGTCCAGCCTTAGAAGGTGGAGTTCAGTTTCCTGAACATCAGGATTTGGTTAAGGGGTGTAAGAGACCCCATCTGGTCTCCAGTTACCCCTCCAGAAGGGTACAAATCTCTTAACCACTCTTCATCAGCTGTGTCCCAGATTCTGTTAATGCACAACACAGTATCATACTGGCCTTGACGAATGCAAAATTTTGGGATGAATAAATAGAAAGAAATATATAGGAAAAAGAAAAGAAAAAACAAAAAACAGGAAAGTAAAATCTATTTGCAAATAATAACTTGGTTAAACACTTCAAAAATGTTCTCCCCCCTCAAGAAGGCAGTGGGGTGCATTGTGGAGAGGGATTTTTAGCTTAGAAGACAATCACAGACTCACAGAATCACTCAGGTTGGAACACACCTCAAGGATCATGGAGTGCAACCTTGGACCAGCATGTTTTTGCTAAAGACAAGGGATCTTCTGGGTGATTTAGTAGCTCTGATAGGGAATTGGGCAGATTTCACTGATCCAAGTCTGCAGGACATGCTGTGGCTGTACAACACCACGGTCAACACCACAGCCCACCACAAAGGACTGACACTGTGTGTTCCACTTGTGTCCCTTGCCTGGACAGTCCCAGGCCATGACATTCCTTGTTCCACACAGATCTCCTCAGCCCCCAGTGACAAATGGTTCTTTTCACAACAGTCTTATGGCTTTTCAGGGCCTGAAATTGCCAAAATGTCGATCAGCTTCCTTTTGCTCTCTCCCAAGCGACATCGAGCGCAGTTCTAGATTAGCTGACTCTCTAAACAGTTTTCTGTGGCAGAGGAAAGTAATTAAGTTTTAAGAATAGGGTTTTCCAAATGGCCTGAGGTGGTGGAGGTTTCTATGCAGCCCTGGTCTTGACTGGAAGTGGGAGCCTACATCCCTTTAATTTGATCATAAATCATGGCTTGCCAAATTTTACCAAGTGTCCATTTGGTTGCCTTCGTTACTGTGGATGACACTAACACGATCTGGATTGGGATGCTTTTTTGACATTTGGATATGGAATTCCTCCACGCCATCATTCCTGTGCTTTAACATGTTTTGTGTGTTTATAAATCGGTGGAATTACTCTCTCATTAAAAGGAAATTGACAGCAACCATTTATTTTCATAGGACTATATATTACATTTGGAAGGCAAGTGTTTATGTTAGAACATATGTTGGATTGCTTATTCAAAAATTTGTGTTTTGTCCAGTGCTGAACTGTTTATTGATTTTCAAAGCCTAATCCTCTTGTTATGTTTCGTGTATTAAAACTTGCATGCCTTGCTCATACCATGGATTCTTTTGTTTGTTTGTTTATTTAATGCATGTTAATGGAACAGAAGAAATTCATTAAGGCCAGTTTGGATAAATACAATTTAAATGAATATGGGTTTCAGTTGCACTGAAGTATAAACTGCTAATGGGTTTCAGATGCTGCTCTAGCTTGATACTGTAATTGCTACTATAAGCTTTCTAAAGAAAAGCTTGTTTATTATACCCACATAGCTGGTTTGGATAAAAAAAAGAAAGAAACCCAACCGATTCCTGGTCAGAGATGTAGTTCAGAGTTAGCACATCCAGGCTGGTTGGCAAATTCTGCTGACACCGTGCTTGTGAAACAGATTGCATCTCAAGCTGCTTCAGCTGCACTTTGCATCATTTCAGTGTTGCTTTGTTAAGAAATGCTAAGCTTCTAACATGACTATCAGTGGCAAGGCCCTTTGAAATCTACTTTCACTTGTCTAAAATGGACAAATTTTGTTGCCTTACCTCACTTTTACAAAGTTTACCACAGTCAATTTTCATTTTGTGGTGGAATTGGCAGAGAGTGAGAAAAATACAACAGCAACCTTTTATGTCTTAATGTAAAATAATAATTTTAACTCATTTGAAGCAGAATGATGACAAGGATGTATTTTATGGACCTTTTCACTGTTCTTGCAATTGTTTTGCCCTCTGGTTGTATGCAGTGCAACAGCTAGCTAATAAGTTTCCGTTCTGCATTTCCCCAAATGCTGCAAAGGGATGATATGGTTTGGCACGGGTCCAGCTTGCTCTAAACTTCTCCATTTTGTGTGGGCCCGTTCCATAGCAGGGAACATTTAGTTGCAACATAATGCTGTGAGAACAAGCAGAGTCTTACGCAAGTGAAAGCTGTTTGTGCTGAACTTTAGAGATTAGTTTCCTAAATGAGCACTGTATTATTTCCCCATCAATTGTCTGCGCTGAATGACATTAGGTAACAATTAAATCTCCATGGAATGGCATTCTGCCACTCACATGAGGGAAAACACGACACATTACAATTATCCCTGCTCGGTAGGGTTTCGTGAGACAGTCCTGGGAGAAGGGGGACTGGTTAATAGAAAGAATTAGGAGCCAACATCACCACATTTCCTAATGGGGTCCTCGGGGAGCGCCTGCAGAATCGATGCCTTGACATTATTAACGCCAGCCCTGACATTCCCGCTTTGTTCCATCCCGCAGGGAGCGGGCAGATCCAGCTGTGGCAGTTCCTGCTGGAGCTGCTGTCGGACAGCTCCAACGCCAGCTGCATCACCTGGGAGGGCACCAACGGCGAGTTCAAGATGACGGACCCTGACGAGGTGGCGCGGCGCTGGGGCGAGCGCAAGAGCAAGCCCAACATGAACTACGACAAGCTGAGCCGCGCCCTGCGCTACTACTACGACAAGAACATCATGACCAAGGTGCACGGCAAGCGCTACGCCTACAAATTCGACTTCCACGGCATCGCCCAGGCCCTGCAGCCTCACCCCCCGGAGTCGTCCATGTACAAATACCCGTCGGACCTGCCCTACATGAGCTCGTACCACGCGCACCCGCAGAAGATGAACTTTGTGGCTCCCCACCCCCCTGCCTTGCCCGTAACATCCTCCAGCTTTTTTGCTGCCCCCAATCCATACTGGAATTCGCCGACCGGAGGGATCTACCCCAACACCAGGCTGCCAGCTGCTCATATGCCTTCTCATCTTGGCACCTACTACTAAGTGGGGTGGGGAAAATAAGCAACCAGGCAAAGCAAAGACGCTTCTTCGCTGGGATTCGGTCCCTGAGGAGTCGCGATGAACTCTGTTGGAGTACTCGAATTAAAAGTGCCTAAAGAGACAAGTGAAGGTTTGGCTGGGAAAAAAATACCCCAAAACCACGTTAAAAATTGATGTCAAAAAGACTTTTTGTAGTAGGGATTTAAAGGAAATATCCAAGAAGTATTAAGATACTAAAATGTAATGTATATGGGCATCGACTCTGTGGACCAAACAACAATGGACTATTGTAGGTAGAAGCATGAAATGATAAGGAAAGCCTACGGAAGCTGGTGGTCTTAAAAAGTTGATAAGCTTGTGTGTAAAGTTTGATATCATGCTAGTGCAAAACTGGGACTATACTACAGCAATATAAGGATAAGTCTATAGTGACCTAACGTACAGTATATGGATCATTACAAAAGAGAGGGAAAAGGGAAAAAAAAAAGGAAAAAAAAGCCTGTCTGTATTTAAAAAATAGAAACATATCAGCAAAAGAGACTGGTTGGTGTGGAAGCTGATTTGGAATAGAACAGCAGTGTTATAGTTAAAATCAAATGAGATTCATTCATCAGAGATAATCAGCTACTCAAACTGTGAAGACAACCCAAACTTTTAGATTCCTTGACAGTTTTACAGGAACCCTGAGCCAAACGTGGGAAATGAGAATGTGCTGGAGGGCAAGTGTATGGTTGTAGATCAGAGGCCTGCACCTGACAGAGGAAGCAGGAAGGAGAAAGAGGAGGATGAAGGTGGTGAGAAGGGGAGGAAAGAAACTTCTTGACCAGTAGAGACTGAAAAGACTGAAAACTCTGTAGAGTTGGGACTATGAAGAAACACTTGTTTGGACTTGTGAAACATATTGCTCAGTATTATACCATTCCCAGTATTTCAGGAGGAACAGACTTGATTCAGTAGTAATAAAAAGTGGGAAAAGGGAAAAGCAGAAGCAGCGAGAAATCAGAATATGCATCTTTTTTTTTTTTTTTTTTTTTTTAGGAAAAAAAAAAGCAAAGCAAAACTGGAATTGTGTTTGATATTTAAAAGTTACCAGTTAGAACCTCATCATTACTAAGGGAGTTTGTTTCCTATTGGTTAGAGCAAGAGACAACTCCTGACTGCCAGAACCAGAAATCACCTGAGTATTTTTGTTAGGCGGGCGCCAGTTTTTCTTACCGAGTCGCGAACGCTGTGCGTTTGTCAGAGTGAAGTATACAAGTTCAATGTTATTTTTTTTTTCATTTTTATATAATTATTATATAACTTATGCATTTATACACTACGAGTTGATCTCGGCCAACCAAAGACACACACACACACACAGAAAAACAAAACAAAACAAAAAAAGGGACAATCCAAAAAAACTATTGTGGCCTTGAATTTTAACTCTGTATGCTTAATGTTTACATTATGAACATATTAGTCCTTAGATTGCAGAATGTATGTAATAAAATAAGCTTGGCCTAGCATGGCAATTTCAGATTGACACTGTGGTTTGCATTTGTGTTTGCATTTTTTGTGTGTGACACCCATGCCAGATCTGCTACTCACCAGGTTAAAATAGGCCAGGCTTTTTGGGCTGTGAAAATGTAGGAGCAAACAGCCTAAGTTTAAAGTGCACAGGTGCTGTGTATCTTCTTTTCCAGGCAGTTCTGCTGAAACACTTCCAGCCCTTCTTTAACAGTGCCTTGCCATCCCTGTGCTGAGCTTCTCTGACCCAGAGACTGCAGCCATCCCAAATTAATTCATCAACAGCTCCATGCCCAAGACTGGAAATGAAGCCTGAGGGAGGCCTCTAAGGAAGAGTAATCATGCTCAGAAATTATCTTTGTTGCCATGAAGTTATGCTGCAAAATCTCAGCCCAAGATGTATCTTCCTCCTGAACCATGTGTTGAATTGCTTTGCCCCCTTGCCCTTAATACATTCTGTATTGTTATTAGTAAATAAAGTGAATAATGAACAATTTCCATTATTCCCCATTTTAGAATGGAGTGTATGGCAGCCTTGTTCATTTGTCATTGCAGCCCATCCTGGCTGTTCACAAGGGGCAGGGCTTTTTCGTTTTCTCTTCCAGCTTTAGAGGCTTCCCACTCTGTACCCTGGGCCCCAAAACTGCATCTGGTGCCTACTGGCATAAATCCATTCTTTCCCAACACCATCTGAAGAACTGGTCTGGAAAATCAGTCCTGACATTTATGAGTGGCTCTCCACAGTGTTTGCTGCAGGACTCCCAGACAGCTCAGCCCTCTGTATCCCTCCTTTTTGCTGTTATTTTGTGTCCTTTTTCCCAGACAAAATGGGTGTGGTTCCAGGTTTTATAGGAAATGTTCTGCATATCCATTTTTTGGGGAGCGATGGGACCCAACTCACCAGGCTTCATGTTAGGAGTGTTCTGGTGGCAGTTTTTAAACACAGGATTGTGTTACCAATGTGTGAGACCTGAGCGGGGAAATAAGCACTGTAAGCCTGCATTTCCAAAAAAAAAAAAAATTGAACTCTTGGAAAAGGTCAGTCACTATTTTAGGAAGTTATGGACTTATGGCAGGTACACCTACATGTGACTATAAAGATAATAATGTGCCTTTCAATGGAAATAAATCTACAGATCCTCACTATCTGCTTCATGTGTACTTTCAACCCAAAATGGTAAGTGTATTTTTTTAAATTAAACACTAAAAATCCAGATTTAAATAAGGTCTTTGTTTAGACGTGCCCTGGAGGCCTCCAAAACATCCCCAGTGCTCACGGGGCTGCCTGCAGGATTTCCAGATTGTGGTGCTTGGCTGCTGTCCTGTGCAATGGGAACAACATCCTGGCATTGGGGGCCAGATGCTGGGACAGGGATGGAGCCAGAGCAGATGGAGTCCCCTTGTGTGAAGAGTAAAATCCTCCAGCTGGCCATGGGAAGCTCACTGGTCACCCACTGTAGAGCTACACCTTCCTTCAGGACCTGCTCCCTGCCTTCCAGGAGCCTTGGAAAACACGGATTTTGCAAGAGGGGAGTGAAGGATGGAGAGACCCTGCTGCTGCTGCCTTGGGATTTTTGTAAGGTCTCCCTGTGACCATGACAAGGGATGAGCCCAGCACAGGTGGAGCTGAGGAACTCCGTGTCCACCCCATGAGACATGTTCAGTGAAGCTCACACAGACCCCAAGACCTTGGCTGGATCTTCTCTTTGCCATTCAGCACCTGGACAGCACGGCCCTGATGTGCCCACATATCCAGAAATTGGTAATATTAATAACTTTAGCCCTTTATTTGAATTAGAGTTTATTTTAAAGTCAATTGTAAAGCTGCACACCTTACCCAGATTCCAAAGAGTCCACAATTGGTACCTCAAATTCCAGAAGCCTTTTAAAGTGCCCACAGAAACACAGGCATCATCAGGGATTTAGACTTTTCTTCTGCAAATTTTTCTATCTCAGACAATTTCTTGCCCCAGCTAAAATATAATTTTAAAATAAATGTTTCATTACATTTGCCTTAAAAGTAAAAGAAACCATTTTACCTATATCATATGATTAGTCGTCCCATGATCTTTTTCTGTGCCATCTTCTCAAGTTTTGCTCACATTAGGAAGATAATCTCTGATGATCTAAATTGCTGGTTAGTCAGAAAGGCATCTCATCCATCCAGAGTGTTCAGTTAATTCCTGACTGAATTTTACCTCCTGATGCAGCACAAATTGTTCATTTCCTCTCTGGGTGATGGTGGGAGCACTTGGATATCACAGCAGATCCTGCCTGCATCCTCCAAAGTGTCCTGGCTCTGCTGCTGTCCCCTGGGTGCTGTGACCTCTCCTTGGAGGCACTGGCAGCTGGAAGGACATCAGAGCATGACCCAGCATGAACTCTGCTTGAAGAAAGGTTAATGAGAACATTTTGAGCTGGTTAATGAGGATATTGGGGAGGGATATTGGAATGCGGAAAATTATTTCAAAATTTAATTTTGTAGCATCACAGAGTGGTTTGGGTTGGAAGGGAGATAAAGGTTCCAACAGGGACACCTTCCACTGTCCCAGGCTGCTCCAAGCCCCAATGTCCAACCTGGCCTTGGGCACTGCCAGGGATCCAGGGGCAGCCACAGCTGCTCTGGGCACCTGGTGCCAGGGCCTGCCCACCCTCCCAGGGAAGAATTTCTTCCTAATATCCCATTTAACCCTAATTTCTCTCAGTTTGAAGCCATTCTTCATGTCCTGGCACTCCAGGCTCTTGTAAAAAGTCCCTCTCCATCTTCCTTGTCGGCTCCCTCCCCAGCATTTTTTAAAAGGGCACATCTTTTCAAGAAAACTAACGAGACACCCAGGGTTCTTAGGCCAGGAATTGCCCTGAGATGTCCTTTTAAATCACTGGATTGAGGACTTCTCAAAACCAGGCTCAGAAAATTTTGGGGCTGCGTGCCAGAATATTGGTCCCTATATATTTTATAAAAACCTAAGTGGCAGAATTATTTTCTGTGCCCAATCCTAGAAGCAGTCAGGAATTCTGCTTGGGAAACCCCATCCATCCATCTCATTATAACAAAACTATTTTCTACTGTACATTTACTGATGTTTCCTTAAACTTCTCCTTTGAAAAGCTCTCAATTCCAGGGTATTTCCACCCATTCCCATTACACAGAGCCCAACACATCTCATTGTCAAAGAGGGGTGGTTTGTTTTTTTTTTCTTTTCCTGCCATTTCTGTATTTTGCAATTCCTGGTGATTGCACTCCCTATGCATCACCCTCCAGAGTTCTTTGCCTGCCTCAGTGTTTACAGCTTTCCAAATATTTGTGGTTTGTTATCACGCTCCCTTTGACTGGGTGTTTGCCAAGCTTAGACATATTCCACTTCACAAACCTATCCCTCTTCTTCTCTGACAATTGTTAATGTGCCCTTCTTCTTTCCCTTTTGGGTTTTTTTTTTTTTTTCCCCTGTCTCCCCTGCACATTGCCTGGCCTGATGTCTCCTCCTGTCTAAACCATTCCCATCTAGGACTTTTTTGACTGCACCTCCATCCCACTGGAGTCTGTTCTTCCCAGTCAAGCAGCTGATGTACTTTTAGTCCCACCTGGATGAAAGTTGAGCAGCTTGAGCAGCTAAAAGATGGATTTCCATGTTCTTTCTTTGGAGTTTTCTTCTCATGAGATGAAAAGCCTCCTTTCCTCAGGTGTCTCCACCAGCAGGCCACTGGGAAGGTTTTTTCCAAACTCTTGGAGTGAAATTGCTGAACTGGTTCCACCAGCTCATCCTCCCCCCAAAAAAGTGCCTGTTCATTTCCGATTTTCTTCGTGCTGAAGGTGTCATTTTTCTCCACAGAAAAGTTAAAATCTGCTCAGCAGAGAATCACAGGATTGCATCAAGGTTGGAAGAAACCTTCAAGCTCATCCAGTCCCACTGACACCCCAGCACCACCAGCATCACCCCAAAACCATGTCCCCAGATTCCATATCCAGATGCCAAATTGGATACAGGCTTCTAAAACAGGCACAAGACCTTGATCTAAATGATTGTCATGATACCTTTAGGCTTCCAAGCAGTTCTAAGAGGATGTGAAAGGCAGATTTTAAGTTTTAGGCACATCTTTTACTCAATTCATTCATGTATTTTTGTAAAATTCCCAGTTTGTGTAGATCCCAAGGATCACTGTGTAGATCCCTTGGCCACCTGACACATGAGCACAGGACCCCCAGGGATGAGAGAGGGCTTCAAAGACCATTTTTCTTCAGCCCCATGGAGAAGAGCTGGAGGCCTTATGAAGTTCTCCAGTATTTCTGCAACCACACTGACCACTGAAATGGTCAATTTTAGAAATAATGTCCCTTTTCCCCTCTGCGTTGGGGAGGGGTATGTGTGCATTAGTGTACTCAAAATACAAGGGGAAAAATAGGGAAAATCAAAATACTCGTTTGTTTTATGGCTGAAAAATGCCCTCATGCTGTCTAGTTCCCAGAAATCAGTCTGGTACATCCACACATTTCTGTTTTCTGGGGTGGGAATGAATTCGGATGACCCAGCCATGAGTCGGATCCCATTGTGCTGGAGAGGGTAAATACAGATCATGACTAACAGATGTTGCTTTGAAGTGCTCCTATCTTTAAATACACAAGGCTAATAAATGCTGGAAAATTCTGTATTTTCTACGAAGACTAGGCTGAACATTTTCCACTCTTTCTTCAAAGGGGCGACGCGGGGATGGAATTTTTTTTATTTCTTCCAGCATACGCTGAGGATAAATCCAGGAAATATGTGCAAGGTCCTTGGACGTTGTGATGGGCTCATATCCTGGCAAAGAGGCACAGCTCATAGCCTGGCTGCCCAAGGGACTGGAGTGTCTGAATGGCTGCTGGTTACAAATATGGAAAAATCCCAAGTGCTTCTGCATGGCTGTAAGCAAGCTGTAAACCTCCCACCATAGGTTTCCAAGGAAAGCACAGAAAAATAGGACTACAGCAAGTGGCACACAGCCTTTGGAGGAGGGTTTGAGCCTCAAAACAAGCTCAAAATGTGAAAATTACCTTGGCTGTTCTAGGAGGTGACAGGGAGGGCACATACAGCGAAGGATGCAGAGAAATGAAAGAGCTTTTATCAGCAGGGCTTGGGAAAAGGAAGGAAAAATAGGAGAAAGAGGCAAAAATAGAGATGTGAAGAAGAAAGAAGGAAGAAGAAAGAAGAAGAAGAAAGAAGAAGAAGAAGAAGAAGAAGAAGAGTTCTGAAGTGGTGTGAGAGGAGTAAAAAAATGCCGTGACACTGACACCCTCATTAACAATTTATGGAAGGGGATGGAAGTGGAGTTTAAGACATCCTTGCAGGGGTTACTTGGTGCTGTTGGACCTGATTTGATGATGGTGACACGAGGTCAGCTCTGAGCTGTCAGCAAGCAGGGAGACAACCAGAGCATCAAAACATGGGCTGAGAACATGAGGGCAGCAACCAAAGGGGCTGACTTAGCTCAATGTCCCTTGCCTGTAGATAAAGGGCAGTTCCACAGGACAGGGGATGCCAGGGAAGCTCCAATGGCCAGGAAAACCCAAACAGCTCATTCTCCTGTCTAACCATGGAAAGTGAAATGGATCTGAGGGATGTGGGGAAGGAAACAGCGACTGGATGTCAAGAGGTTTGCAGAAAGAGAGATGAAAGTGGAAGAAAAGATGACCGTGAGCTCGAGGGAATTTTAGAGGTTCAGGAGAAGAAAAATGAGGCTTAAAAAGAAAATAAGGTCAGGTTTAGCTCAAAACCTGATCCCAAAGGATGTGCTGCAGAGCAGCTGTGATGTGCAGTTGGGTAGGAGGAGGCAGGTCAGCACATCTGGGCTGAAGCAGCAGCCCGAGCCGAGGAGATGCTGGAGTGGGTAAATGTTGTACTTCATTTCTCTTTTCACACTCACCACTTTAATATATTTTCAGCTAACATTTCATTGCAATTTCCACAAACATCTCATGTCACGACTTCATTACAATGCAGGCTGCAGACAGAACAGCTGTAAAATAGCCCTGCCAATGCTGGTAATTTGCACTGGGAATGTAATATCCAGCTCCAGTCGCTGACGAGTGCTGTGCAAAATGAGCTAACTGGCATTTTTCATTTCTTTAACCACTTACCTCAACAATTAAATGTATTCCAATGCTAAATGGGTAGTATATAATCAGTCACTGCAGACTGTATAAAAGCATCAGACCATACATCTCTGTTGTTTTGTCATGAGCTGTGCAAAGTGCTGGCTTAGCACTCTGCAAACGGCTTTGTTCATTCTTGTTACTTGAATTGTACACAAAAAACCAGGAAAGTTTCATTCATACTCTCTGTGTGTGTCTCCTGCTCTGTGCCAAATCCAATATTCTCTCCTTTTCCTTCTCAGTGCAGATCACAGAGGAAGGTTTTAGCACAGCAGGCTTGGAGGTGGGAAACCAGTCACTGCTTTAATATTTTTGTTGTTCTACTATCACTACTGGAACAGCTCTTGAGCTGAGACATGGTTGGTGCTCCCAGTTACTGCTGGATTTCTATTTCTCTACTTTGGACAAAAGCTGAGGTGTTTGGTTTGTGACTCAGTCATCTATTTCTCAAAAATGTCTGGTGGGCTTTACTCAGNACCCCAAAGCTTCTCCTCTCCAGGGGAACAATCCCAGCTCTCCCAGCCTTTCCTCCCAGCAGAGCTGCTCCATCCCTCTGCTCATCCTGCTGCCTCCTCTGGGCTCTCTCCAGCAGCTCCAGCTCCTCCCTGTGCTGGGCCCAGGGCTGGGGCAGCTCTGCAGGTGGGGTCACACCTGAGGGGCACAGGGACAGAGTTATGCTGCAGAGTCATTGATTGTACCATGCATTTCCCTCCCTGTTTTGGCACAGTGTAAAAGGAGAGGAATTGGAAGAAGTAAGGCAGCTGCATTTAGTCAGAATACCTGGCAAAATGTGGTGAAGTGAATGTGACTGATGATAAAGTTTCCAAAAGACCAAATCTGATTAGACTGATGGGATTTCTGTTCCTGAGACATTCCAGAAATCCCTCCCTGGTGTTTTGTCATTTAAGAAAGTCACATTCCTTTGGAAGGGCTTTAAGCTGAGTGCACAGCCCTGGGGTGACCCTCCCCCCAGCAAAGGCAGCCATGGGGCTGGGGGGAAAATGCCACCATAAAAAGTCATAGAATTGGCTGAGTTGGAAGGGACCCACCAGGATCATCCAGTCCCTCTCCTGGCCCTGCACAGGACACTCCAGGAGTCCCACCATGTGCCTGAGAGTATTGTCCAAATGCTTCTTGAACTCAGACAGGTTTCTAATGTCCAGCCTAAACTTCCCCTGGTACAGTTTGAGACTCTGTCCTCCTGTCCTGTCGATGGGATCAGTCAGCTCCTGATTGATCAATCCCTATTTCTCATGGAGCTGTGGCTGTGCAAGGCACCAGGAGCTTTTCTCTTCAGCAAGTGCAACAACAAAAAAAATCTGTTTTATAAAGCACTGGAGTGGTACTGTAAAGGTGGGCTGACAGCTGGCTGGATGGGAGCCAGTGTGTGCCTGGGTGGCCAAGGAGGCCAAGGTGGCCACAACTTCCCCTGTCCAGTTTTGAACTCCTCACTTCCAAAAGGAGATTGAGGGGCTGGAGCATGTCCAGAGAAGGGAATGGATCTGGAGAAGGGTCTGGAAAACACATCACACCCATGTGGAGTTCCCATGCCCCCAGTGCTCCCTGGTAAAGTCTCTGCACCATCTCCTCATTCCCACACCAGCACTCTGCAGGGTTTTACCAAGTGGTTTTTAAGAGGTGTTTTGGGGGCCGTGTTTTGCAGCACAGGCCTTCTTCAGACTCTCTCCCCTCCCCTCTTTCCTCCTGCAGTGTTATGGCTGCACAGAGACATTTTGGGATGCTCCCTGCAGTTTCTGTGTGAAGGTCTGGGCTGTGCCCTGTTCCCAGCCTGGAGCAGGGTGTGCTCTGAGCCTGGTCCCCCAGGGCAGCTGAAGGAGAGCCAGAGGTGCCTCAGAGTGGGGCACGAAGGCAGCAAGGGCTGGAAATGCCACAGTCAGTGCCCTGGGCTGGTTTTATGCTGCTGCTGTAGTTACTGCAGGTACAACTTCAGCTCCTCCTGAGGATCCTGCCCTTTTCCTGTCCCCTCAGCAGGTCCCTGTGGTGAGGGTGGCAGTGTGCTCGCCCCAGGGACTCCCCAGAGCCAGAGCTCCCTCTCCTCTGACGTGTCAGGTCACATTTGCTGGCCAAGGCATATTCCCATTTCTCCCAAAAGATGGCACTAGGATTCACCAAAACTGAACTGCTCGGCACCCTGGATATTTTCATATTTGTGAGAAATCCCTCCAGGCAGTGTCCATCCCTCACTCCCACAACCCTCTGAGCATCCTTCCCTGGGCAGACCCTAATTGGACTCACTCAAGGTTATGGGCAACAACAGCAGAGGGAAAACCCAGTTATCACCTGCTCAGAGTGTGCAGCAGGAGGGGATGTTTTTCCTAGGATGCAAATATTCCTCCCCCAACTCCTTCCCTTTACATCCTGTTTTATTTCCAAGGCAATGAGAAAAACAAATACACAATATTGGAATTAATCTTCTGGCACGCTGACATTATCTGCCATAGCAAAGTTGACAACATTAAGGTTTTTACTCAGAAGTTAATTATTTTTTTCATTTGAACAACATAGCCCATAAACTTGTGAATAGAGAATCCGCCTGGTAATTTAGACCACGTTTTAAGGGGTTTTTTTTAATGTGAATGTTTCTATGTAGAGATAATTATAGAAATATTTCCATGATTAAAAGGATATAACTAATGAAAACAACTTTTGGTGAGATTATTTTTCCTGGCAATCTCTATAACCCATTGACAAGAGCTTTTTATCTGTCAGTGAAGCAATCATTTGAAAAACAATCCCTATTCCAAGATAATGGATTTTTTGTATTCGCTAACATCTCTGATGGAGCTATCACTTGAAGAGGTGGAAGTTTTCTTTTCATTACAGAAAATGATAGGATCACAGCTCTATAAATGTAAAGAAGTTAAAGTGTGCAGATGAAAGATTTCCAAAGACAGCAGAATTCCATTGCTGAAAGTGCTGTCTCAGTGCATTTAATAATGAAGGGAGCACCTTGTCCAAGTAATTCACCTGCCTGGGCAGCTCAGCAGCATCCAAGGACCTCTGAATCCTACAGCTGCTCTAAAATCGTGCTCATTAGCAATAACAACTTCAGCAGTGACACTTTTTGCTCTTTTGTTTTGCAGGTGTTGGTGTCTCCTGAAAGATAGGTCCCCAATTCCCACGTGCTTCCAATGTTTTGTGGGACCAAAGTTTAGCATGCAGCCAGAAAAGCTCTTTTTTTGCTCTGTGTGCTACCAGCACTAAAGAGTGATTAAAAACATGAGTGTGAGAGGCAGCTGAAGGCTCTACTGAGCCCTGATGTGAAAAGCCCTCATGGCAGAGCTGGGGAAGGTGATGTTCCTGCAGTGCAGGGCTTCTTCCAAGCACCTGAGCTTGGAGGTGTCTGTCCAGCACTTTTCTGTCCCTGTCTATTTTCCTATTTTAACAGTGATCTGCACATCCCACTCATGCATTTTTTGTGCTTTGCAGTCCATTTTTGCTGCTCGTGTCTTTGGGGCTGTTTGGTGATTTACAAATTGCCATTACACACCGTTGCAGCACAGCTGCTAATTAAGCAGCAAAGTGGCAGCACACACTTGGAGGAGAGGACTGCTCCAGGGTGGATTCACTTGTAGCCCTTCTGGAGGGCTGGATTTACCCAGGACATTCTGGAGGGCTGGATTTACCCAGGACATTCTGGAGGGCTGGATTCACCCAGGACATTCTGGAGGGCTGGATTTATCCATGGACGTTCTGGAGGGCTGGATTCACCCAGGATATTCTGGAGGGCTGGATTCACCCAGGATATTCTGGAGGGCTGGATTCATCCAGGA
>VXAX01003653.1:71172-95452 GCA_013399835.1 Leptocoma aspasia | reverse complement strand
GCATGATTCACCCCGGACAATCCGGAGGGCCTGATTTACCCATAGCCCTTCTGGAGGGCTGGATTTATCCATGGACTTTTTGGAGGGCTGGATTCACCCAGGACATTCCAGAGGGCTGGATTTACCCATGGATGTTCTGGAGTCACCCATGGCTGTTCTTAAGAGGTAGATTCACCCAGGACGTTCTGGAGGGATGGATTCATCCGTGAATATTCTGGAGGGCTGGATTCACCCATAAGCCTTCTGGAGGGCCGGATTTATCCATGGACATTTTGGAGGGCTGGATTCACCCATGACCCTTCCTTAGGGCAGGATTCACCCCTTCTGGAGGACAGGATTCATCCAAATCCCTCCAGGAGGGTAGGATTCACCCATAACCCTTTCTTAGGGCAGCAGTTTGCTGCCTTTTATAAACTCAGGAGGCCCCTAACAACACAAAATCAACCCCAAAAAAACCTCCAGCAAACAACAATAACAAAATGCTTTCCAAAGCAGCCCCGGAGGGTGGAAGGAGCATCAGTTTGGAATGTTTTGGAGGCTCAGGCACGGGGTGCTGTAAGAGGAGCTGGCACTAGATGGAGCGATGGGTTAGCTGGATCCTGCAGGATCTCCTCTTCGCTGGAGATCCTGCTGGAAGCACATTCCAGGCGCGTCCTGGGGTTTGGCAGGATGGAGCATGTTTGTCAGCCTCCTCTCCAGAGGCGCCGGGCTCTGAAGGAGCCGTGTGCTCTCGGGTCAGGGCTCAGAGAGGTGCTCAGCTGCCTCTGCCAGCCCAGCCCCACCCCAGCTCCACTCCTCTGCTTCCATTAACAGCATCACTGCCCAGAAACTGCAGGAAAAGCCGCGCTAGTCACCAAAACTCATCATCCCCAGAGGACAGGAGCCAACCCCCAGTGCCAAAACAGGCCCTGGGTTGAGTCTGGCTCTGCCGTGGGAGCTGTTTTCCTGCAGCCTCCAAGTCCAGCTCGTCCTGCCACCATCCAGGCCAGCAGAATTCCACATCTGTGGCCATTCCTGGCCACTGGAGCCCCATCTGGCAAGTGCTGAGCTGCCACGGGGAGCCATGGGCGCCTGCCACGCTGGCTGATGTCAATGGCAGCAAATGGGACGTGGTGCTGCCTTGGCACCTCGCTCCCAGGAGGCTTTCATGTGGTTTTTTGGGTGTAACTGAAAGCAGCTTTTGGCCCAGGGGGATGGATGTTTTTTGCCTTTGTGTGCGCCCTGTGTTTTGTCATCGTGGTGTGAAACTTCGGCTTCTGGAGAGCCGTAATTAACAGGGGATCTATCTTAGCTTCAGAAATTTTAGGGAATTTTTTAGGACCTATTTCAGCTGCTTCACTGGAAATCTGCAGAGAAAATAGTGTGGCCAGCAGGAGCAGGGAAGTGATTGTCCCACCTCGAGGGCTGGGGGATTTCAATTCAAGGAAGAAATTGAGGTGCTGCGGTGGGTCCAGAGAAGGGCAATGGAGCTGGGGAGGGGTCTAGAGAGTAAATCATGTAGGGAGTGGCTGGGGGAGCTGGGAAAGGGGCTCATCCTGGAGAAAAGAGGGCTCAGGAAAGATCTTTTCACTCTCTACAACTCTCTGGCAGGAGAGTGAAGCCAGGCAAGGGTCAGGCTCTGCTCCCAGGAAACAAAGGACACGACAAGGAGCACCAGAGGAGGCTCAGTGTGGACACCAGGAGGAATTTCCCCATGGAAAGGGTGCTCAGGCCTTGGCAGGGGCTGCCCAGGGAGCTTTGGAGTGCCCATCCCTGGAGGTGTCACCTGGAGGTGGCACTCAGAGCTCTGAGCTGGGGACAAGGTGGGCATCGGGCGCAGCTGGGACTCCCTGGGCTGGGAGAGCTTTTCCAGCCTCAAGGATCCTGGGATTCTGTGATAAGCCATTAATTGTGGTTGTTCAAAGCATGATTTTTTCCTCTTCTGAAGAGATGATTTTCTTTCCATCACGTGCCTGCAGCAGACTGGGAGACAGAACAAGAACTCCTGGGGGGGTTTCCTTCGTGCCACCACAGATTAGGCACATGAAATCCTACCAGCCTGTACCACTCCTGACTGCAGCTTTTGGGCCACTTCAGCAGTTTTGGCCACTCTCCCACAACCCTAAGAAATATTCTGAGTGCAACTTAAACCAGTCCTGGTGTTTGATACTTATCTGCTTAGATCTTTTTCAATTATATGCATTAGTGGTCAAAACTGGGGCACCACAGGAGAGCCAAATGTGCCTCCAGTCAAGGCATTGCTTTATAACTCACAAAGAACTGAAAAGAAAGAAAAAGTGATGCATTATAGGAACTGAATCCATCATAACTGTTGTTCATTAAGTGTCTCCTTCTGTGGTGCCCACAATGTAAACCTGAGCTTACCTTCCCAGAAGAACAAAGTTACTTTTAGCACATGAATGAGCTTTTAAAATCTTGAGCTTTTAAAGCCTATAGAAAAACAAGCGTTGAAAAAATACAGGAAAATAATAACCTTGGGGAGGGAAAGAGGGATAAGATAATGATCACAACAAAGTGGTTGTGAGTGTGATTTCACCACCAGGAACGCTGCAGTAGGAATTTAAATTTTTTTTTATCATTCATCAAGAGGGACAAAGCCTAAACAATTGGGTCAGGAATATTTTTTAGGAACAAACAAGGCAAGCTGAGTTTGCTGTGACTCCTGGATTCAGCTTTGGGGTCAGCAGGGCCCAGTTGCTTACCTTGCCTGACCTCCTTCAACAACACAAACCTCACCTCACTTCATCCAGTTATTCCTGCAATGAACTAAGGGAACAGGTTCCTACTTCTTCATTAATATCCTGAAAAAAAACTACAGGAATTCTGTCACTTTCATCCGTTTTAGCCCAAACGTGTGGTCCTGCCAAAGTTCAGCCACTGCTGTGTTTGTTGCTGTTTCGCTCGCTTATTTGTTTTCTGTCTATCACCAACGATGTGTTCTGCCCTGTAAAAGTGCCCACACGTCAGTCAGGGAATAAGAAACAATCCCACATCCCCGAGGTGACTCACACACCTCGTGGATACTGAATCACCATTGGGATGAGGTGAACATGTGGTGTGCAAAGCAGAGGCTGGAACGCTTTCAGCCAAAACATTCAGAAAACACTGCTACAAATTAGGGAATTCACAAAGAGCAGCAGCTCTATTTGTAGCTAAGCTAACAATTCCCAAATGCTTCTGCCTGTCACTCCTATAAGAGGCTGTTCATTTTGTGTGCCCCCAAACCCAGAGAAATACAGAAAAGTCAGCTTGGCTTTGTCTAGCTCTAGTTCAGAGACCCTCCTGAGCAGTCCACACTTCAAATCTGGGCACTGTTGGGCTAAAATATTGTTTGTTTAGTCCTATGAGCACTAACCATAAAGGAATATTCTGTAAAACCCCATAGACCACCCAAGAATCCCTTTGTGATAGCACAGCACAATGTAGGTACCCTGCAGAGGCTCTGGAAACTCCATTCATGAACAACCTGGCCAAGGCTATACTGGAAGCACATGAAATTATGGGAACTGAGTCACAGATCCTGGCACATACTGGATGCTTTTATAGGTTAAAAGTAAATAGTCTTTAAGAGACTTTTTTTTTTCCCCATATGAAGGCGATTTGGGCTGATTATTTTGTTCAGGGCTGGGCCCGTGACGTTTTGTTGTTGCTTGAACGGAGAAGTTCATGTGTTAAAACACTGTTCCAGGGCTGCAGCTGATTGTGTGCAGGTTAATAGACCAGCCTTTGTCAAGGACATTGTGCGAACACATTTCCACAAGACATTATTGTCTGGACACGTGAGCAAATATTTGCCTAAAAAGTCTAATGAACCATTGTTCAAGAACTGCCACCTGCCCCTGGGTTTTCTGGCACTCTCCTGGAAGGGACTGCGTTGTACAGCAGTGCCTTCAGCCAACATTTCCACGGGAGCCAACTCCTGACCAATAATTAAGTAAACATTCAGCTTGCTGCCTATTATTTTAAATTTCTTTTAATAATAAAGGAAGTGTTATGAAGAAAAGGAGTAAAGGCTACCAGTCTTGCTTTAACAGGACTACGAGGAAAGGAGATATGTGGCCATGGGCTGACAGAATCCCAGAATCACTGAGGCTGGAAAACACCTCCAAGGTCATCAAGTCCAACCTGTGACCCATCCCCACCTTGTCCCCAGCCCAGAGCTCTGAGTGCCATGTCCAGGCCTTCCTTGGACACCTGCAGGGGTGGTGACACAAGGGACATGCTGGGGTAGCCGTGGCTGAGCCCATCAGCAGCACAAAGGACGAGCTCATCTGTGTTTTAAAGTTCCTTTTGTCAGCTGAAGCCATGAGAAGTGATGACAGTCACGATGCCAGGGGATGGATGGACAAAAGGGGATTGTGCAGCTGTCCTGGAAAATGTGGTGTGTGACATGCCAGGAGGTTGGAGCAGGAGCCCTTTTGAGCAAAGTCCTTTTGCATCTCCAGTAAAGCTGCCCCAAACTGCAAATAAATGACTTCAGAGACAAACACTGGCCCACCTGCCTTAATCTTAAAGATATATTTATACAAAGATTTATTTTGGAAAGCTACCCTCCCATTCAAAGTGGAAAACCAAATATTTTTGTTTGAGAATCTTGAAGTTAAATATTTTGTTGGTTAACATTTTGTCTTCTCAGCCCTTTCTGGTTGAAGTAGTTCAATGAATTTGATAGGAATTCAACAAGATATTTGGTCAATTAAAATAGGTATTTTTCTTAGTTATACCCTTTTGTTAGAAATTGTTTCAGGAACTTCCACTCATGGAAACTATGACTGTCCAAAGCGATTTTTTTTTTTTCATGTTTATATCATCTTTATTTCAAATTCCTTCTCCCAAAAACAAATGATGTTACTGCCTGGCTAAGCTGTGCCAGGGGTTTTGTGGAGGCTGTTACTGGCTAGAAACATGTGACTGTACTAGATCTACAATCTCGGTTTGCTCATAAAACATTTTGTTGCCAGTTAATAGAAATTATTATTACTTTTCACATCTCTCAGATTTCCCAGCTGACCAACTCCCCCAATTCTGGCTGCTGCAATTCTGTTGCCCTCAGAGCTCAGCAGATGAGTTTCTTTGCCCACTCCTTTGTTTCTTCCTCTCATGCTCCCACTACCAACTGAAATGGCCATGTTTTTTCAGGACTTCAGCAAAATCATCCTAATCCTGTATGTTCCAACTTGTCCTTGTCTCGTTGCAGAAAATAAGGCCCATGGAATCTCTTCTCTGTTAAGAGCTGACTGAACCACAGAAACAGAATTATAGAATGTTCAGGAAGGGAATGGAAGGGATCTTACAGATCATCCAGTCCCAACCTCCTCTGCCATGGGCAAGGACACCTCCCACGAGACCAGGTTGCCCAAGGTCTTATCCAGCCTGGTCTGGGACACTTCCAGGGGCGTGTAAGTTGCTTAAATTCACCCCATGCTCTTCTGCATTGTCACTGTGAGCCCCCCCCGCCCAAGCAATCACAGCTCTTCAGAGACATAATCCATGCATGGTGTTCTGTACCTGAGGATTTGTGGCTCCTCTGTGCTCATCATCTCTACCCTTGCTCAGAAAATATGCCTGGCAGGTGAGGGAGAACCCAACTGTTGGAGTCCAGGGCACAGAGAATACTTTCTCTGCCTGTCCCGAGAAGCCCTGACTCTCAAAGGAACACTGCTTTTGACCTTCTTCCCTGGAGAAAATTACCAAAGGTTTGTGAGTTAGAATCCATGACTGTATGAACTAGATAGTGGTATGTAGTAATGTAGTTTATCACAGGGTGAGAAATGTAGGGTTTTAAAATTTAATATGAGAGTGGATAGGAGGCAAGATGGAGGATTTTGGGCATTGTCTCATCTCCTTCTTGTTCTTCTTCGGCTCCATTTTCTGTAGTATTGGTGGCATAAAATTATTGGTTAGAGAAAGCAGTGGCATAGGTGTTATGTGAGTAGATTAGTGGGAGTTGTTGGTAGAAAAGTAGAAACAAAATACATTTTAGAAGGTAATTGGACTAAACAGATTTAAAAGACCTTGAATTTGGGTGTTTGTGCTCCATTTTGTGCCTTGCTTCTTGTACACTAAGCCTGGTGTATAGACGGCGTACTGAACTTAAGAGAAAAATAAACAACAGCCTGAAGACTGAGAAATCAAGAGTCCTGCTCATTTTTCATCCCTGGCACAGAACTCACAGGGGAACTGCCTCCAAAGGGCCCAGGAGGAAGGTTCCCACTCTTATCGGTTCCACCAGAAACCCAACACCAACCTACCCTAGAATGACAAGAGTTGAATGGGGATAACTGTGCTTGCCTGGGACACACACACTGACCTGAGGCCCTTCACTGCTGTCACCTTCCCCCTTTGATCTGTCACTGCACTTGTGTTATGGCAACCGCCAGCGCTGTTGACAAGAGGAGTAAAATAATGCCACCAAAACTGCCCCAAAATAGCCTCCTCGCCAGCACTCGAGACGCCCTTTTCCAACGCCAGCTGTCAACTGCCCGCGGCAGGAAATGCTTCCTCCGGTGTGTTTTCCTCCTGAGGGACTGCGAGCTCCCAAACACGCCATTGTGCAGAGCAGGGATTCAATACACAAAAGGCTAAAAACTGCACAGCATCCTGTCCTTGCTGTTCCTAAAGCAGAGTCCTTCTCTCTCTCCGTGAGGTGCTGAGGGGCCCACGGGAGAAGCGCAGGTGCCTGGGCCGGCAGCGCCGTTGTCACAGCAGAGTCACATCCCTAAGGATGAGTCTTGCACCAGAGGGGAGCATGTGGAAAAGAGAGCAGCTCAGTGGGCTGAAATGTCCCTCCCTGCCCAGAAAAAGAGGGAAATGGGATGTTGAATGATTTCCTTGCATGAGGACTGCACGGCCTGCTGCGCTGAAGGGAAGAGAGGTGCTGATGATTTATGGTGATTCCTCCCAGCAGAGTGCCTTGCCAACCTTCCAAAAAACACACTCACACTGTCCTTTGCTGTGCAGGCTTTACTGGCATCCTGCTCTAGGTTTGGTGTGGCAAAGGCCTTGGAAATGACTCTGTGTCCAGCCCTTTTGGAGAAGGGCGCAGAGGTGCTGGGCTGCAACAAATTGCTGCGGAGTCATCGGGAGCGCGAATGGCGTAAATGCCAGGAAATATCCTCCTGCTGCTTATATTTAGTTACTGATAAGGCTGCACCGACCCAGAGCATGCTGTGCCCTCTCCTGTGCCTTTCCTGCCTGCTGAGGAGCCAGGGGATGCTTGTGCAAAGGTTTCACTGATGAAAGGGGAAATAATTTCTTGCTGCATGCCAAGGTTATAATCAGGGGGGGATTTGCGCAACTGGGAAGGACCTAGACTTTCCTTCATCTCTCCTGAGGAAATTGAGAAGCTCCATTGCCAAATATCTGTTGGGAGAATCAAGAGGAAGCAGAGGTGTTTATCCTCTGGAGGAAGTGGGAGGGCTCAGGGGCTGCAGCAGTGACATTATCTCGGTGCGGGGCATGCCTGGGGCCGTGCTGGGACTCTCATCCTGTTGCCTTGGAGGAGCAGGAAGCTTCCATCCCTGAGTCCTCTCTCCTGCTGGTGCCCATGGTGCACTGAGCCTCTGGGAGGTCAGAAACCTCGTGGGATCTTTTATTTTAACCTCTGCTTCAAAGGCCATGTGTTTTACTGTGAGTTTGTATGTGTGACTTGCTTCTCGGCCATGCCCTCCAGAGCCCCCTCATTCAGCTTTTCCTGTTGACCAAAGGTTTGATTTCTCTCTTGATGAAAAAAATAAAGCCCTACCAAACAAAAACACCAACCCAGAAATACCTCTCTGGGTATCTCACCCATTCCTACTTCAGCTTAATGGAAATTACTCTCTGAGTTTAGTCAACAATTCTGTTCAGGCTGTTCTACTATCCATAGTTTGGGGATTATTCTTATTATCCTGCTTTTGTCTGCTCAGGAGTCGTATGTGGCTCCAGAAGTATATTATATCACATCATTAGTACATGGGGCATGTGGTTTGGCATTCCTTTCCCAGAGGAAAAATGACTTGTGCAATGTTGTGTGTTGATTTAGTGCTTTCAGGGTTTTCAGGATTCACTTTGTGTTTTTTTAATATCCTCTTTCTTCATGGTGTGTGTATTAGAGGGTGACAAGGGCCCACAGCTCCTGTGGGCAGATGATTTCATGGTGCAGGACCAGCTCCCAAAGTCCCATTTTCTCCTGAATAGAGGAATATTAAATTTATGGGGGAAGTTATTGGCAACAGTGAGGTCATTCTCCACCTCAAAACTTGAGGCAGGATTCAGAAATGCTGGGATAAGACCTGTGGCAAGTCTGTGGTCCCCAATACTGCAAAGCAGAGCTGCCACAGCTTCCTCTCACAGCTGGTGTTCCCATGGGCTTGATGGTTTTCACAGGATCACAAAATGGTTTGGGCTGGAATGGACCTTAAAGCCCATCCAGTGCCACCTCCTGCCATGGGCAGGGACACCTTCCACTGTCCCAGGCTGCTCCCAGCCCCAGTGTCCAACCTGGCCTTGGGCACTGCCAGGGATCCAGGGGCAGCCACAGCTGCTCTGGGCACCCTGTGCCAGGGCCTCACTGCCATCATAAGGAAGAATTCTCACCTTAGATCCAACCTAACCTTTCCCTCAGTCAATTTGAAGCCATTCCCCCTTGTCCTGCCACTCCATCCTCTTGTAAATACCTGGAGCTTTGTCTGAAATGCCCAAAAATCCCACAGACTGCACCTGGAGGTGCCTCAACCCCATATGGGGCTTGGAACAATTTGGTCTAATGGAAGGTGTCCCTGCCCATGGCAGGGGGGTGGAATAGGATGATCTGTAAGGCCCCTTCCAACCCAAACCATTCTGTGATTCTACCCTGGATCAGAAATGTGTGCACACAAGGTGCTTTGCCCTCTGTCAGCTCTGCCAGCTCCTACAGAGCCTTTCTAGGAGAATTGAACAGGCTTTTAAAGTATCTGCCCATTTACACATAAAACCAAATTACATAATTGTAGCTCCTCTCAGAGTCCAGGGAACACATCCACAGAGCAGCACAAGTTGGCCTTTAAACAGGAGCACTTTCACTAAATTGAACGATGCTGCAGTGGCAAAATCTGTTGTAAATAATTTATTTCACTTGTGTAACCACGAGAAAGGAGAGCAGGAAGGAAAGGGCACCT
Organism: Leptocoma aspasia; assembly: GCA_013399835.1. Classification (NCBI taxonomy): domain Eukaryota; kingdom Metazoa; phylum Chordata; class Aves; order Passeriformes; family Nectariniidae; genus Leptocoma; species Leptocoma aspasia. The sequence continues at coordinate 86,315 of VXAX01003653.1, read as the reverse complement.
GCATTTGCAGCCAGCCAGATTGGCATCAGCCCTGGAAATGGATCTGAGCTGGGATCAGAATAAAACTGACAAAGGTTGTCCTTTGTGTATGACCTGCAGTAACTAAAAAGGGGTGTAAATGCCATCCAAAATAAACAGCAAAACTCCTTTTTCTTTGAGAGGCAGCTCGTGGTGAGGAGAGGGGCACTGGGGAAGCTGTGGGGCTGCCACAGCTGGGAGCAGCACAATCCCCAGAGTGCCCTGGCAGGGGCAGGACCCTGTTGGGTCACAGGGTGACAGGGACAATGCTTTGGCCCATGAGAAGCATCCAGAAGAGGAACACTTTCCACAGAGCCCCATTGCTGCCAGAGTTGGCAAATTAACAACCTCTCTGGCCCAGGGAGATACAAACCCTCTCTGGACCCCATCGCTCCCTGTGCTGAGGGGAGGCATCTCACAGGTCCCCCAGGTCCCTCCAGGTCCCCAGGCACTGCCAGCTGCAGCTCCAGGCATGTTCTGCATGGCCCACATCCCTGGGTCCAGCTGGGCTTGTTTCGTGCCAGCCACTCTGACTTCAGTCCCAGCTCATCACCAGCAGGCACAGCTTGCAGAGGCAACAACTTTTCCTTAAATCAAATCCACTTCCAAGGAAAGAAACAGCAGAAACCCTAATTCTAGCCCCTTCCCAAGGCCTGACCCTTCCCTGCTTCTGAGGAGGCCCATCCCATCCTCTTGGCAAAAGCAAACCCATCTCTTGCTTTTGCTTGCCCATCCTCACCTCTCACCTGAAAGGAGTTTTGGTTCCATAATCTTTTGATCCTAAACTCCACTGATACCTAATTTTCAAGGCATTGGAGGCAAGACCTCTGAACCCCACAGCACTGCTTATGAGATAACCTTAAATCACCTTATCCAGAAAACTGGAAGGTTACTTCCTTTTTTTTTGTTTTCCCCAGAATAATTTAAATTAAAACATGCAATACCTATCCCTGGACCCAGATACAGTTTATACAGTTACTCCTAATAACCTTCATAAAGTCATTATGTTCATTCCTTAATAACATATAGTTGGGAGTCATAAAGTTTATTTACATTAGATAGTTTTCCAGGTATGTGGAAAGCAGCTCAGTTCTGATAACGAAACAAATACCTTAAAATTCAGGAAGTTGATCAGCACACCAATGTTACAGGAGTGGTACAGGGGACAGACAAAGGCAACATATTGACTCCATGATTCAGAAGGCATAAAAGGCATTTATTAATGGAACATCACACTTTTATAGAGAGCATAGTGAACCTAAGACCTGATTGGTCTTTAGGAGACTTCTCTTGCACTATTGGTAAAGCAGGGAACTCCTCTTTCTTGTAAACATCCCTCACAACACCAGGTGCAAGGGATAAGATAATAATTGTTTTAATTCTTTCTCTGAGCTTTCCCAGGCTGAGCCTGGGAGAAGCTATGTCTCTCTGTTACCAGACAGTGAGAATACCACACACCAAATTTTTTTTTTTTTTTTAATGCAATTATATTCCTGCCAGGTCTGGGATATTTCTCTGTACTTTGCTGACTTCCAAGAGCAGTGTACTTTGTTCCCTTCATGCTACAGTAAGCGAAGCCCTTCATGTTTTCTTTCCTCTTGGGCCAAAAGGAGCCCCCTGAGAGCTGGCCATGGTTTCAGAGGGAGCCCTTGGGAGGTTGGGGGTGACTGAGTTCACGTCACACCAGCACTGCTTGTGCTGTCCCATGCGGGTTAGCACAAGTCCTGAAGTCACCCTGAGGTCACAGGTGACATGCCAAGAGCTGTGCTGCCCTTCAGCACCCAGGGACACCCAAAAGGGCCCTGTCCCTGTCCCAGCAGGGATCCTGAGCACCCCTGCACAGGCAGAGCGTGGCCTGACACAGCTCATGTGGTGTTGGGTCACCTCAGGTTGCTGATCTCATTTCTTTGGCTTTGGGTTGATAGGAAGGATTTGCAAATGAGGCAAACTTGCCTGGAAATAGGCACCAGGGTTCTGTTGTGAGCTCTGCCACAGACTTCCTGAGATAGCGTGGGAAAGCCACTGCATCTCCTCGTGCTGGGATGGGGAGGGAGAGGGAATCTCTCATTTCTTCCTCCCTTTGTTCATCTCATCCTTTAAGACTTAATGGCTGCCTCTCAGTGTAGAAGTATCCTGAGTTTGGCCACAGCCTGTAGGTTTTACTCTAAAATAGACAATGAATAGTAATAAAAGCAGCCATGAAATTGCTGTCACCAGATAGGAGTCAAAAAGAAAGGAAATAAATGGCATGCAGCTAAATTTTTTTAGTTCTCTAGGTTTTGTGGAGCTCTTATAGCAGGTAAGTGTGCCAGGTTCTTGTAATGGCACTAAAAGTCTTACTAATATTTGGGGTTTTTTGAAAACTTCGTGTCCCAGAGTCAGGTGGTTATAGCTGAGTCTCACTTCCCACTGAAAACCAAGTTTCTCTGCTTTTAATGGTCCAGAGAAAAGCTTTAGAATATTATTCCTGGAGGAAGGAAGAGAGGTGGAGAATGGGACAGAAAGAGGAGAAAGGCAGAGCAAGAAAGAGGAAAAGAAAGAGAGAAAGAAGGAAAGAAAGAGAGAAAGAGGGAAAGAAAGAGAGAAAGAAGGAAAGAGAGAAAGAAAGAAGGAAAGAAAAAAAGAAAGAGAAAGAAGGAAAGAGAGAAAGAAAGAAGGAAAGAAAAAAAGAAAGAGAAAGAAGGAAAGAGAGAAAGAAAGAAGGAAAGAAAAAAAGAAAGAGAAAGAAGGAAAGAAAGAGAGAAAGAGAGAGAGAAGAAAAGAAAGAGAGAAAGAAGGAAAGAAAGAAAGAGAGAGAGAAGAAAAGAAAGAGAGAAAGAAGGAAAGAAAGAGAGAAAGAGAGAGAAGAAAAGAAAGAAGGAAAGAAGGAAAGAAAAGAAAGAAGGAAAGAAGGAAAGAAAAAAAGAAAGAGAAAGAAGGAAAGAAAGAGAGAAAGAGAGAGAGAAGAAAGAGAGAAAGAAGGAAAGAAAGAGAGAAAGAGAGAGAAGAAAAGAAAGAAGGAAAGAAGGAAAGAAAGAAAGAAAGAGAGAGAAGGAAAGAAAGAGAGAAAGAGAGAGAAGGAAAGAAAGAGAGAGAAGGAAAGAAAAAGAGAGAGAGAAAAAGAAAATTGTTTTGTTTTGTTTAAGGTCTCATGATGTTTATGCCAGCCCTAAGAACTTCAGTGGGCTGACTGGTGGTTTCTGAATGGATATCTTTGGCAGCACAGGAATCTTACTTAAGACTCTAAACAATTATGTCTCAGAGTCTCCAAATAAAACGCTTGTGCTTTAACAACAGTGGAAAAGTGAAAAGTTTGGCTTCTTTCCCTTTTGGATTAACAATGGCATGAATGGAAAACTGGTGCTGTGTGCTGCACTGATAAAAAGAGCAAACAGATTTGTTTCTTGCAGTGCTGGAGCACATCAGCCAGGAGGACCTGAGGCAGATTTCATCTGACCCTGCTGGCTGGGGACAGGTTGCGTTGCTCTTGCCAAAAAGTGTTTCTTCTCCAAGCTAAGAGATGCCACACTCATTAGTTTTGAAGGTCTCCTCTTCTTTGAGAGTGTGTAGCAGTGGAAGATCACTCTCTCCCAGCTAGACTGGGACAAATCCCAGCCCAGGGCACAGTTTAGGTATCACGAAGAGGCAAAAAGTCACAATAACTGTTAAATATCCAGGGCTTTGCTTCCCACAAGCAAACCCACTCAGTGGATCCTGTTCAGCATAAGAATTAGAAAATCAGAAGCCTCACACAGACTGGTTTTAGGGCTTAATGCAAGGTCTTCTGGTCATCCTGTGGGAATCAATGGATGTTGAGGGGATACTCCATGTCCTGCACTGCTTCCCATGTGCCCCAAATCTGATGAGAGCAGCTCTTTCACTAAGATCCCCCATCAGGCAAATCCATGACTTTTCCACTCCTCAATTATGACCATGAACTCTAGTCCCAGGTCAGCTTCGAGCCACAAACCAAATCTAAACTTAATCTGGATGCAGACCCAGCCCCTTCCCCCGCTCAGAACACGCAGGAATTCTACAGGCAAATTTTGGAATTTTCCATGGTCTGTGATAGTCTCTGTGGAGCAGCAGTGTGGGCAAAGCAAGCACGGAACGGGGGCTCTGGCGGGCCAGAGGAGTGGAAGCAGTTGTTTGCTTTGTGGGTAATACCTTGGAAGTCCAGGGGGCTGCTCTCTAGGGAAAACATGGGAAATCAGTGGTGGAATCTGTGTCTGTAACATTCTGTAACATTCTGTAAGGGCAGGGTTCAGCAAATGAGGCAGAGCTAGAAGGGAGCACCAGAGGGGCTGTGCTAAGACCCCCAAAGGTTCTGTTTTCTTAATGTTTGAGACCTTGAGGAAGAAAAAGAAAAGGGAATGTCAGCAATTTCTGCCTGATGTTTGCATCCTTTGGATTGTCTGCCTCTGGGAGAGTTTGTCCTGTGAAGATTTTAAGTGGAGCAAAGTATCCTCAGTGTGTGAAAACTCAGCCCTGCTCAGAGCTCACACAAAAGGCTTCCCCCTGCTACTGGAGCTCAGCAAATCCCTGTGGCTGAGCCCTTCCAGGTGGGCTGAGTGACCAGGAATGAATTCTCAGCTCTTTGTAACCTAAACGCCCCTTGGAGTGTTTTTTTCTGAACATATTTTGCAAAACTGTCAGACTTCAGACGTGCGAGCACATACAAAACCCCGTGGTGGGGCTGGTTTGGGAAGCCCTGGGTGACTTTGCCCAGATATATATTCCAATTAAAAAGCACAAATATTCAAATTCCTTGGCTGCTTTCTGGAGTCCCAGGTCTTCACCTTGCCTTCTGATCTGGATCTGGCCAGAACTGCTTGGGAGTGATTTTCCTTTATCAGCTCCTTTACAGGTAATTTACCAGCAGTCCAAGCTGCATATTTACTCTGAAGAGCAGAAACTCCATCCTTATGATAAGATTACTCTCCTCCAAGTAAATATTGGGCAGAACACAAGGAAGGGATGAAAACTGCAGACAAAATGGAAAGGAAATGGCTGATCAGGCTGTTAGAGAGTTAGTTCAGGTTGAGGTACCTTTGGAATTGTCCAGAAAGGAGATTAGAAGGGAAAGCAGTTCATGGCTTTGCAGGACCAAGGGCAATGCTCTGCACTGGCCTGTGATCCTTTCTAAGTGTTCACCTGTCAAGATTGATAGATTCAGACACCAAAATTTAATTTAGAATGAGTCTGGAGAGCTGGTAGAAAGACTCTTGAGCTAAATGTGCCTGCTCACTGTGGCATCCAAAGTCACGCCAGCTCCTGAACAGAAAAATCAAAGCTTTACAATCCTTTACTCTCTGGAGGGGATGCTGCTCTGCAGGGAGGCAGACACCAGGCTTGCCCACTGTTCCCACAGAGGAACTTTTGGAGGGGCAATTGTTTGTACAAAGCTCTTTGTTGGAGGGAAGAATTCCAAAGTGCAGAACGTGGGAGAGAGACAAAAGGATGATGAGCTGCATCAGCTGCAAACCTGGGTGCTGCTTTTCCATGTGGTGCTCATCACCCCTGGTGACAGACACGTTATAAATACCTCAAGACAGACCCATTTCAGAGGGGTGTCTGCAGCTGTGGGGAAGCTGCAGATTGGAAATTCCAACTGACTTGTCAAAGGCATGAAAAATATTTCCCAAAGCTGCTCTGTGCTCGGGGGGCTTTTCTTGAGCAGAGGCTTCACTGGTCTCATCACTGCTGTTAGAAAGGCTTGTGAGGGCTGCATTCAGCCCAAAAACTAATTCGTGCTGGAGTCAAAGCTGGGGTGATGTGAGGCTTGCCCTTGGAGCAAGGTAATCAGACTGGTGGAGAATTGATTGTGGTTAAAGAGGTTTGGTGCTATCAGGGGTTGTGAAATGGAGGATCAGTAGCAAGGGCCCTCATTGAATCACAGAATGTCCTGAGCTGGAACAGACCCACAGGGATCACCCAGTCCCACTCCTGTCCCTGCCCAGCCCCCCAACAACCCCACCCTGTCCATCCCTGGCAGTGCTGTCCAAAGGCTCCTGGAGCTCTGGCAGCCTCGGGGCCGTGCTCATTCCCTGGGGAGCCTGGGCAGTGCCAGCACCCTCTGGGGGGAGAACCTTGCCCTGAGCTCCAGCCTGAGCCTGCCCTGCCCCAGCCCCAGCCGCTCCCTCAGGTCCTGTCACTGTCACACAGAGCAGAGATCACTGCCTGCCCCTCCTCTTCCCCTCCCGAGGAATTTGTGGGCTGTGATGAGGTACCTGTGCACTTCACCAAATGTGCTTGTAGGGCTTAAATCACCCATTTGACATCAGCCAGCAGAAGAGTGCAGGCAGACACTCCCTGGAAGTGTCCAAGGCCAGCTTGGATGGGGCTCTGAGCAACCTGGTCTATTGGAAGCTGTCCCTACCCATGGCAGGGAGTAGGAACTAGATTGTCTTCAAGGTTCCTTCCAACCCCAAACATTCTAGGATATGAAGATTATGTCAGTACTCCTGTCCCAGCCTGTAATCAGAGAGACTTCCACCTTCAGTAGCATGATTTAAACTACACCCAGTGTCACGTCTGAAGCACCCCCACACTTTGCTCCCATGCTTTGTGCTCCTGAAGGAGTGACCATCCCACCAAACCTGTCTGTGGTTGTCCATGTAGGTCCCTACTCCATGGGTGACAGAAATGTGAGGCAGATTTTATCCTGAACTGTGAATCTCCCCAGTCTAAAACCTTTCTGGGACACACTGACAGTACCACAAATGCAATTGTGAAGGCTCTTATCAGCCTGAAAGCATTTTCATTTTGGAGAGAGAAGGATTTATCACCCTGATGTTCCAGCAAGCTCAGTTCCAGGCAGTGCAATACCGAGGACACCCTCAGAGCTCGATTGTGCAAATAATGGAAAGAGAGGAAATGATGCTGGAGTTTGTGCCTTCCCCTCCATGAAGACATGGATGAGAAATTTCAAGGCTGAGTAATTTATTTCTGATAAGCCACTCTGTGTTAATTAAATCTAATTGCTCTAGCTTGGCTCCTGATACAGCTGGTAAATTTTTACCAGCTTGCTGATGATGGTGCTTACGAAAAAGAAATCAGGCCACATATTTATTGGGGTTATCAGAGATTTCCACCCATCACTACCTTGTTCCTTCCTCCACCACAGATCCCTCACATGCCAAGTGCCACATTAACTGTTTAAGGGGTGGCTGTTGCCTGAAGGGGAAGAAATCTCAAAAAAAAATTGGTATTGCTAGGTGTTCAACCTTAACATAAAATTAGAAGTGCTCTGCTTTAAAAATTGTGTTAGAACTTTTGGGGAAGATACCTTTATTTACAGAATTTAAAAAAGAACTTGTTTGTAGAAGAAGGGAGGTTCAATAACTGTTTTTAACAGGGTTTTTCCTCCTAGTTGAGCACTTGTGGTGTTTATAAAAAACAAGAATGAAATGGTGCAATATTCCTTTGCTTCCATTTTTCTGCACTACCACAGAATTCCTCCTGCCCAGACACACATTACCATAAGGTTTGCAAGCACTCTTGGGGCCCTGATTACATTCACTGCCTGTTCTTGCCAAAATATAAAGCAAATTATTTTCATATATATTTTATGCATTCATAAAAAGCTATACTCTTCTTGACATCTGTTATCTGGATTAAGGCTTTTTGTTCAGCTGGCCAAAAAGAGATGGAAGTCTGTGGAGCATTTGATCCACCACAATCCACAGATGATGGTCATTTGTCGGGATGCTAATGTGAAAAAAATCCAATAAAACAAGCAATCAGCCTTTGGACTTAAATGAAACAACAGAAAGGGGAAGAAATACCAGGCCCTCCTCCATAATGCTCTCTCAGTTATTATTTTTGTCTGTGTGGTCTTATGATCATAAATGTTGCCATTACAGTCTCCACGACTTTCTTGCATCTATCACTGAGACCTTCTGGTAAAGGGAAAGCAAAATGCAGTTCTTTGGAGGTCCCCCCTGAATTCAAATGCCTGAACTGAAAATGAGCATTGAGCCAGCTCAGAATTGCTGCTGCATTTACTAGAACCAGTAATGTCCAGAGTTATTTCCACCCTGCTCTTTTACAAGTCATGTGATCCCATTTCTCCTCCACCAACACTCTGGATAAATGAAAACCAGACTCATAATCATACATTCAATTTTATTACCTTGCCACTGTGTGAACAGGAAGGCTTCAGAGATTAAATGGCATTTTAGATAAGGAGAGTGAGCAAACCATAACAGCTTCAACAACAACAGCGAGAAAGAGGGAGCATTTAAATAAATTATTGTGGGCAAGAACTATTTCATACAGTCAGAATATAACTGGGCCCATAACATGGCTGATACACTGATGGCCATGAAAATTTAATTACTTATGAGCCACTGAATGAATTATGCAGTCTGTGATCGCTGCAGAATAAACTTTATAGACCAGATTCACTGCTGGCACAAGTAAATGGAGCTACGTTGGCTTCCATGGAGTTGCCATCATTTGTTCCAGCAGTGAGCTTGGCTCACCATCATTCCAGCATGGATCCAGAGTCCCCTGAAGTCGATGGAAAGGGCCCTTGACTTCAGGGGACTTTGGAACATGTCTGGGGTACTTTGTGTTTTGCCAGCAGCTGAATTAGTCCCAGCACAGATCCCCACGCACACACACGTGCAGTGTGGTGACACGTAGTGACCCAGGGGTGGGACTGGAAATGCAGCCCTAGCAGCAAACACTCTATTTCTGTAACCCAAACCCGCATTTGGAGCTGGTCTCCTCACATTTAGAACATTTCCACACAGTGCCAGCCCCTCGGTTTGTTTGTAGTTTAAATCCTTGGGGAATGTTGTTCCATCACCCCCTCAAATCTCTCAGTAGCTGCCTGAAAATTGAAACTATTTTGGATGAAGCTTCATCAGAAAAGATGTGGTTATAAATGAACATATTCTTGTCCTGCACCAGCTGTCTGTTCCCTAAGCCTAACTGTGAACACGACATTCCCAAGAAAGCTCTCTGGCACAAGTTAGGTAGGAGAAGGATGGTGGAGGACAAGAGCACACATTTTTATGGCTGCTTGGTAGAAGGAAGATGCTGAGCTTGCTCTTCTCAAACTGGACATAGAATTTTATCCTCAAATACTGTCCAGCCTTAGAGAGGATCCATCTGAGCAATGCAGTGGCTCCAGTCACCACTTAATTAAAAAAATCCAAAGGAAGTCCAACAAACTGAAGCGAGGTCCTGGCACAGGGTGCCCAGAGCAGCTGTGGCTGCCCCTGGATCCCTGGCAGTGTCCAAGGCCAGGTTGGACACTGGGGCTTGGAGCAGCCTGGGACAGTGGAAGGTGTCCCTGACCAGGGGGTTGGGAACTAAATGATCTGTAAGGCCCCTGAAAGATAAAAGATCTCACACATACAACTTCTCATGTAGCATTAAATGTATTAAAAATGCCTAATTTGACCTAACTGTGACCTCACTGAACTAAAACTCAGCTTTGACACCTGGTATGGACACCCCCAGCTTTGATCTGCTGGGTTACCCTTGATGTTTTGCTCTTCTGTACCCACAGCTCCCAGCTATGAAGAGGAATGGCAGTAAATCACCTTGACTGCCTTAATGAAGCCCTAAAAACCTCCTGTTCCAAAGGGCAGCAAAAGCAAAACCAGGCAGGGTTGCTGTTGTTTAGCAGCTGCATTCAGGTTTGAGATGGCTCTTTGGTAATGGGATGGTGGTGTCACAATGCAGGTTTAAAAATAGACACTTTCAGAATATGAAAGTCTGCAGACAAACTTGTGAAATACCAGTTCAATCACCGTGGATTAGCAGTGAAGTCTAAGTTCAAATTCCAGCAAAAAAAGCCAAATTTAGGGCTGTAAAATATAATGTTTAAACAAACCTGTATCTGACACCAACTGATCATCACCAAACAGAATTAGAGCTGGCTGAAATTCTTCTGGGTTAGCATGAAACTACTGGAAGTTTAAAGCTTTTTAAGTTTTTTGTTGGTGTTTTGTTTTGGGCTTTTTCTGGTGTGTTTTTTTGTTTTTTGTAGGTTTTTTGTTGGTGTGGGTTTTTTTGTTTGTTTGTTTTCTGGTTTTTTGGTGGGTTTTTTTGTTGGTGTGGTTTTTTTGTTTGTTTGTTTTCTGGGGGGTTTTTTGTTTGTTTTTTGGTTTTTTGTTGGGTGTTTGTTTTTTGTTGGGGTTTTTGTTTGTTTGTTTTGTGGGGTTTTTTGTTTGTTTTTGGGGTTTTTTTTTGTTGGTTTTGGTTGGTTGGTTGGTTTTTTGGGTTTTTTTTTTGTCACAATCTTGATAATGGGCTTATTATGGGAGTTGTAAAATTTCATTGCAGCTCATTCGTCCCCTGAACAAAATGAAGCTCATTTTTCCAGTGGAAACAGCCTGGTCTTGATGATCCTTCCCTCTGTGCCAGAGAAAAGGTTCAGCTGGCTTTTTGGATCAGTTTTACGGCCTCTTTCCAAAGCCAAGATGCTGCAGAGAAGGGGAACCGTGGAGCCAAAAATTTGGCCTCTGGATTTCAGTGACATTAACACCCAGAAAGAATTCCTGGGAAGGACCACTTCCATGAAGGAAGCTGGAGCCGTTCCTCGCAGTCTGGGGCTTGTCTGCACATGCAAATAAAAGCATCTGGAATAAGAGGAGCTGTAAATTTGGAGTGTGAGAGTGGTAAAATGGAGCGGGTCATGTGGCAGTGTGATTATTTCTTTTTTATTTCTGCTGGAATTGCTCAGTGAAGCTGAGGCAGGGAAAGACACCCACATTCCAGTCCCCCAACATCCATAGGCACTGCCACTGAGTTATTCAGAGTTGCTAAATGATTGTGCTGGAATAACTCCATGTCAATACAAGCTCTCATTTTGCTGTAGAAGTGGGGAATGGAAGAAGCCTATCAAGGAATAAACTCAGCTCGGTTATTTCCTCTCACAGTGAAAGATTTGCCTGGGTTTGTGAGGTTTGTACAAATAAAATTGCCCGGGTAAAGCAATCAGTGCTTCATTAATGGGTGTTTCACAGCTGAGTGAACTTCTTCCCAATGTATCAGAAGGCTCAACCATTTCTGGGTTTCAAAACATTGGTTTGGAGTGGCTGATCTGGCTTTCAAACACTCTGGTTGCAGGAGAAAGGATCAGCTGTCATATTCACCCAGGAATAAGTTAAAAAAATGCATTTAGGACAATTTTCTAGAAAGAAAACACAGCTTCCCTTATACTTAGGTGCAGTTTATTTGGAGTGGAATGCAAGTCTCAGTTCTGAAGTGCTCCAGACTTAGGGAAGATATTTATTTCTCCCCCTCTTCCTTGCCTGTCTTTTGGAAAGACATTTTCCTTATTTTTTCAGCCATAAACTATCACATTATACACTCAAATCCAGGTTTTAGAGATGTTTCATGTTCATGCAGAGCTCATAGGGCTCTCCTTTGTTGTTCACTGCTTTTTCAGGGCACTTGGGAGACAGAACAGCTCTGAATCCATGGAAAACAGCAGAGGGGAGAGGGAGGGAAGAAGAAATTGGGAATCATTAGGAATTATCCAACCTCTATTCTGACCTTCTCCAGACACCTGATGGTGCTGCACTGGAACCAGAGTGGTTCTGTCACACAAATAGCAGCTGGACACACTTCGGGAAGCCAGCATTCCCTAAAACCTGTGCTCCTCACAGGAAAGCAGCTGTTTGTCTGCAGCTTTCCTCTGGAAAACTATCCAGACTTACAGCAAGCACCTTTCAGAGGCAGTTATGGTGTACAGTGCTCTTCCTGAACTTTTTCTGCCATCAGGGTAGCATTTAGGAATTTTTTTTTCTGAAAATAACCATCTGGGTTTTTTTTTTTCAATAACTGGCGAGATCGGTCATTTAGCATGAATCACCTAATTCATCCCAGATTTTGGACTTTGATATTTATTTTGAGATATTTCTTATTTTGGAGCACAGCAAAGGGTACATTTCTCAGACCATTTTACCCATTTCATCCCGTAAAGAATGAATAACAATTACCTAACTTGAAGATTGTTGCTTAACCACAGTTGTTAAGTGAAATCATACTCTCCTCATGGTTCAAGTATACATCTTTGCAGCAAGGGAAAGACAAATAAATTATGATCCTAACCAACATTGGATAATCAGATGCTTAATATGGGCAGGAGAAAGGAAAAAAACATTGTAGTTGGTCTATAGGAGTGAACAATTTGTACTGCAAAAGCCAGTAATGAGTCCTGGAGCCATCTGACCTCGGGTAAGTCCTTTTTAATGCATAAAAACTCAACATTTTAGTCTGAGCTTGGTGTGTTCCCAAAAGAGAGTAGATATCCAGGGAGGGTGGCCAACGAAAGTTTCATATTGCTGCACCCATTGGACACTTTTTTCTGCATGAAGATCATCAGAGCATTTGCACAGTGCAGGATCTCAGCACCAACAAACCTCCATGAGCTGGTTTTGGTTCCCTCAGAGCCTGCCAGACACTTGAATTTCAGCTGGAGCTCTGGGAGTGCCAGGAATGGCTCCATTGTGCTGCTGGTCCTGAGGATGCTGATCTTGGGCAGAGCAGAGCAGACAGGTAGAGCAGAGATGGGTTTTGTCCACAGGGAATAATTGATGGCAAGATGTCTTTTGTACTCGTATTCCCTCCAACACTTTCCTCCTCTCAGTGTAATTGGTGTCATGGTTTGTGTGGGTAAATGCTTTCAGGGAATGGTAAAGAAGGAATGAAATCATCAGTTCTGTGATCTGCTGAGGGGCACAGCCAGCACTGAGGAATTTAAAATTTCGAGGTCTAAAGAAAGCAGTGGAATCCCATTTCCCATTCCCACGAATGTGTCTAAAAAGCAAAAAGTAAAATGTTGGGAGGAGAAGCAAAAAGCCCCTGCAAGTTGTGCTGCTGGTGGAACTGCCTTCCCTCTGTGCCATGTGCTGACACAGGACAAAGCAGCCCTGAGTGGGAATATGTGACATCCTGGAAATGCTCCTTTCAGGCCACAGAGGCACAGGATGTTCAAGCAGCACCTTTGGCACTGAAAGGGCTCTGTTCTGGTAATCTCATATTTGCAGAGAGTTTCTGCTGGAGGCTGAGCAGCCAAGGCAGGGGAAGATTCCTTTATTCACATAATCCCAGCAACAGGAGGGTGAGCAGGACAATAACACTGGATAAACAAGAGCTGGAGCACACACTGAGCTTTTGTAAACTTCTCCCCATCATGGATTTGTCAGAGTGATCACAGAGTCTTACCTGTTCCCTCACCAGCTCAGGCTGTCATCAGGCTGACACTGAGCAAACACACTCTCAAAGCATCAGGAACATTTGTTCAAATACAGGACTTGTCCTCACTTTTCCCAGAGCTTTGAGTCATCTCAGCAAATCTAGGAGGTGATTTTTGTTGGTTTTTTTTTCAACCTGGCGTCCTATAGAAGTAGCAGATGTTCAGTCATATGGATTTGTGTGTGTTTGGGGGTTTTTTTTCTCTGTTTTCCCATCCCCTCCCCCAGTATATTTTACACCTAATGGCTATTTTCCCTCCTAACTCTAGTCAGAAAATTATAGAACCATATTTTACCACTCTGTTCCCCTGTCAAATCCTTGGCTTCCCACAGACATTGTCACTCCTTTGGAAGATGAAGTGAAACACTAGTGAGGGATGGTGGATTTGACTCTGGCACACTCATCTTCTGCAAGGAAGTAACAGAAGTGAAACTATGCTTATTCAATCACCTACCTACAGAGAAAAAATAAATAAATTAAAAAAAAAAAAGAAAATAAAAAGAGAACAATGAATTATTGAAGCCAAAGCCAAAGCAAATAGTTCAGAGAGAGTCCATAAGGTGAAATAAGTTCTCACTCATTTGTGGGCTGTGAACTCCAAACAATAAAGATACTCTAAAAATGTTCTGCTCACTGATAGCTCATAAATAAAAGAAACATAAGTATGTCATATTCCTCAGTAAATTTTTTTAAAAGTAAATGATTGGATTTTTAAAAGCCTGAATTTTAAATAATGTCTGGAATGGAGGATTTACTTTTTAGACACATTTATGCTCTTGTTCACACAGGGCAGTGGGATTCCACTGCTTTCTTTAGACCCTTAAATTTTAAATTCAGATTCAACAGTCCTTGCTCGTGGGTGAGGCAGCTTTGGGATGCTCACCAAAGTTTTGCTTTTTGGCTCCCCATCCCGTTCCATCTCAGGCAAGGTAAATCCCCAGAGCTGAGGTTGCCACAGGCAGTGAGAGGTGGTGGTTTGCTGCTGGTTCCTATCAGATCCACGTGTCCTGACATTTTCCCACTGCTGCTGATCATCCTGCTCCACTGCTGCCCTGCTGGGCTTGAAAAGGGCAGTGGAAGTTACACCTGCACAACAGCAGGAGGGAAAACATCAGCTCATTCCAGAGCAAGGCTGCTTTCTCAAGCTGAAGTCAATAAATATTATTTTAATGTATGTATATAACACTACTGTGCAGTGTCTCACAGGCTAATGAAGATTTGTCTTGATTTTGTAAAAGATTTACAGAGTTTTCACAGAATTATCAACATGGGAAGAGACCTTAAAATCATCCAGTCCCACCATCACCCAGCCCCACCAGCATCACCCCAAACCCTGTCCCCAAGGACCACACCCAGACTCCTTCTGAGCACTCCCACAGACAGTGACTCCAAACCTCCCTGGGNGGCTGCTTTCTCAAGCTGAAGTCAATAAATATTATTTTAATGTATGTATATAACACTACTGTGCAGTGTCTCACAGGCTAATGAAGATTTGTCTTGATTTTGTAAAAGATTTACAGAGTTTTCACAGAATTATCAACATGGGAAGAGACCTTAAAATCATCCAGTCCCACCATCACCCAGCCCCACCAGCATCCCCCCAAACCCTGTCCCCAAGGACCACACCCAGACTCCTTCTGAGCACTCCCACAGACAGTGACTCCAAACCTCCCTGGGCAGCTCATCCCAAGGCCTGACCATTGTTTCTCTGACTTTTTTGCAATATCCCATCTAAACCTCCCCTGGAGGAGTTTAAGGCCTTTTCTTCTCATTCCTTCCCTTGGGGCACAGCAGCAGAGCCCAAACCCCCCTCATTGCCCCTCCTGTTGTAGATAAACAATTTTATTCTTTCTTTTTGAGAAAAACCAGTTCTTTCTCCCTTCCCTTCCCTTCCCTTCCCTTCCCTTCCCTTCCCTTCCCTTCCC
>VXAX01003653.1:22327-69879 GCA_013399835.1 Leptocoma aspasia | reverse complement strand
CCCTTCCCTTCCCTTCCCTTCCCTTCCCTTCTTTCTCCTTGTAGAACCAAAAGGCCAGAGAAAAACATTTCTGTGGTTCTTTCTTTTCTTTCTTTTCAAAGCTTTTGCTTTAAGAAGCTTTAAGTGCTTTTTCCTTCCAGGATAATCTGATGACTGGAATGGCCTAGAGAACACAGTGACTGAACTTTGGGATTGGTGTCCAAAGGGATCAGCTCATCATCAGATGTTTCTGGAGAAGAACCAGCTCATTTGCTCTTGGTGAAGCTGTTTTATAGTCAACACACTGCTGTGACAATTATTTTAGGAATTATCTGAGTCCTTATCTGGATAAAAAAAATTAACAGAGGTGCTTGTTTGATTATCAAAACATGAGTGTTAGGGCTTGGCAGATGAAGAGTTAAGACACCTGTGCACTTTCACCTCAGCATCCCAAAGCATCTTTGAGTTGTAGGACACAAACCTCAGATCGATGAAGTGACTGCAAAAATTCTTGGAGCACACACAATTTATGTGTGTGATGAAACAAGAAATCAGGAAAAGTGATGGAAATTTTGAAATTAACAATCCATAATTTAAACACTTACATCCTCTATTTGGGGCTGCAAACCTGTGTTACCACACAGCATAAAACCACCTGGAAATTCTTTCCACAAGAGCCAGGCAGACCCTGCCTACAGTGGTTTGAGAGAACTTGTTCACTCTGTAGTGGGTAGAAAAACTCTGTGGATTAAGTAAAATTTATCTTTTCAAACAAGTACCTGGATGTTGCCCAGGCTGCCCAGAGAAGCTGTGGCTGCCCCTGGATCCCTGGAAGAGTCCAAGGCCAGGTTGGATGGGGCTTGGAGCAACCTGTTCCAGTGGAAGTTGGTCACTTCCAATCCAAACCATTCCATGATTCTATGTATGTTTTCCCCCACGGGAGAGCTAAAAATTTACATAAATGAGCAGCTGTAAGCCTCGCATTCCCCTCCTCACCACCACCATCCTGCCCCACTCACAGACACCCCACAGACCCCTGCAGTGTATGCTCCTTTCGTCCTGACATCCATTCCTGGTGCCACCTCTGTGCTCAGCTTGCTGGATTTATTTGCTTTATAGAATATTGTATGGCAGACTGCAGCACTGCATTCCACCAGGCCACGCGGTGCCAGGAAGCTCAGCACAGTACTGGTAAAAAAAATAAGTGTAATGATGCCAAAGTCACAGAATCCCAGAAGGCTTGGGGTTGAAAAGGACCTTAAAGATCATCTTTAAGGGTTCCAACCCCCCCCATCCTCTCATCATTGCCAGCCTCGGTGGCTCTCAGGCCAGACCCATTTAAAACAGCTTTTCCTTGCCAAAGCTTTAGAGGAGCAGAATCTCTAGAACTCAGAGAGCTGCCAAAATGATATGAGTCAGAAATAATTTCAAATTGCCATTAAAAAAGCCTCTATAACAGAGATGCTATGTTGCCACCACTGCTACCTGGTTTGCTGTCTGTCCTCTGGCCACTGCAGTGACCTGCACAATTCCCAGGGCTCTGTGCCAGAGCCAAATTCCTCCTTCAAGCACTCGGCTCTTCCAACATCTCCATGGTACTTCACCCTCTCCCCGTGCCACAAAGAGATCAGGAACTGCTCAAATTAAATTCATTTATTAATGGAATGGTTTTAGTAGACCAAAATTGATTTGGGTGAAAGGAATGCTTGTCCTTTATGGCTGCCAGAAAAAGTAAATATTGTCTACAGACATTACACAGCTTTCTTTTAACCAAAATTAAATACGGTCCGGAGCAAAGCAAGCAATCTGTAGGACTGTATTGTTATGCTGCTGTTACAAACTGTTATTTACATTGGATAAAAAACAGGTGTCTCAAAGCCAGCTATAACCCTAGTTGATTACTGTTGTGATCCTGTGTGTGTCTTGCCCTCATCACCCCTTTTTGCTATCAGATATAAATCAGGCATTAGCAAGGTTAAAAAACGTGAGTGATCCTAAAACAATCACAAAACAATCTGTGAGCAGCAGAGACAGAGAGCGAGTGTTCTTCCCCACCACCCAGCACTGCTCTGTCACACTCCTTCGGGATTTAAGGAGTTTATCCCCTCCCTGAAGCTTTTCCCACATCCAACCATCTGTCTCTTCAATCAACTTACTTTCAGAGCCAGGAATCTCCACGCAGGTGATCCCTGGTAGGAGAATGTACATTTTAAAGATACATGTTTCAAAGGAGCACGTTTTCCTCTAGCAGTGCTGTGTGCTGTCCCTGCATGTTCACAGTAAAACCACGTCAAATAAATATTTGGGGGAATCAGCACAGTGCGTCCAGTTTCACTTTCCAAACGGAAAGTGGCGTGTCTGCTTTCAGTGGTGGCATAAGGCAGAGGTTTAACACAAACCCAGTTTTGCTAAGTCATGATCAGGAGCAAAGGAATCCTGCCTAATTACAACATGCTTGATTAACAACTCAGCCAAAGGGGTCGATTTACTGTACACCAAAGCTATTTGCTGAAATAGGACTGAAAAGGAAATAATCCTGAAAAAGGCTTCACTTCTGGTTTCACAGCAGACATACAGCACAGAAAGTGTGGTTTTTTCAGTTTGCAGAAAAATGATTATTCAGAATAGTTTGTCCATCCAATCAAACATTACTCTGCTGTAACAACATTGTTCTCAGTTCCCTCTCTCTTTGGTCCTCCTGCCTGTATTTCTCCTCCAGCTTTTGCTTTTCAGAGTCCACACTGTAAAAAGTAGAATCTGTGCTCCTCCTGATCTTCTCAAACTGACTGAAATCCGCCACGTACTTTCCATTTGGAGAGAGGGAAACCACAGGCACGAACTCGTAGCCCCAGTGGATCTCCTCGGGGACGTAGGAAGTCCTGCTCTGGCAGACAGCACTGGTGGACTCCACCGTGGCATTCAGGAGCACCACCAGCTCAAAGTCCTTCTCCTTGAGGTTTTGAGGTGTGAGGTCTCTCAGAGGGCTGCTTTCATCCAAAATGTGGTAGAAGGTTAAAGGCAGAATGAGAAATGGACTCTCCGAAGAGGAATCAACGTTGAATTTGACACTGGCTTGGTTCAGCAGAATCCTCTCCCCTTCTTTGGTTTCGTAGGTCTGAAGAAGCTTCCCAGAGAGCTGACACTGTATCAGGAGGCTCTTCCTCATGTTTGCAACTCTGATCACCAGGCAAAGCTCCCCGTTGTGTTTGGTGATGACAGCACAGTGGCTGAATTTAATCGTCTCTGCCCTTTTTTTCGGCCTGGCGATCTTGGCCAGGAAGGTACCTGTGATGAAGATCTCGATCAGGGTGGTGATGACCAGCTGGGCCACAAGCAAGAAAATGGCGTGGGGACACTCCTCGGTGATGAAACGAAATCCATAGCCAATGGTTGTCTGGGACTCCAGGGAGAAGAGGAACGCCCCAGTCAGGGAATCCACGTTCTTCACGCACGGCTCCCGCTTTGGGGAGAACTTGTTCATCTCCAAGTCACCGTGAAGGAAAGCGATGGCGTAGTAGATCACCCCAAAGAGGAACCAGGTCATGACAAAAGTAGCAGCAAACAGGGTGAGTTTGTACCTCCACTTCATGTCTATGACTGTGGTCCACAGGTCCTGCAGGTAGAGCAGGTAAATGCCATCGACTTTGTCTATCCTCACGTTGCTGTGGCCGCTCTTGGACATCACGCGGGGTTTGTGTGCCTTGAGCATGGCGCTGTCGATGCCCCCGTTGACCAGGGGCACGCGGGACATGTTGATCTTTGTGGGCTCCATCCTCACTGCTTCAGTCCTGGGGAGAGAAGAAAAGAAAGCTGCTCCTTAATGAAGCCAGAGCCACTCTGAGGAGTATTTGAAAATGTTGATGGAGAGAAGCACAAACATAATCTTAACACAGCAGCAGTGAATAAAAACAGCTGGAATATAAAGTTACCACCATACAGTATCTGACATTACAAATAATTTGATATTCGTTCTTTTTTTTTTTCCAGGAAAATTAAAAAAAAATCATTCTTTGATTCTGGTGCCTGCCAAGTACAAAGAAGTAGGTTTCTTTTATGATAGCCTGCAAAAGAAATTTGTCAAAGCTGACATTTATATCAGTACTTTATTTCTGTAAAAGGCATTAAATATTTTCTTTTTTCCTTACGTTTCTCTAGAGAAGAGGCTCTTTTTGATTAGTGAGCAGGTTTTCTTTAATGCCCTGAAGAGAGACATCTGATCAGAATTAAAGTCGCTGGGCTCAGAACGCAGATCCAGCTCACCACCTCTGTCTCTTCCTGCGACAGAGGCAGAATGAGCCAGACCAGCTTTCACTGGGAACAATTAACTTCCACAAGTGATTTACTCAGTCGGATCTGGCTCTTTGTGACGGACCTACAACTAACCTAGAGGGAAACAAAGCAGACCTGAGCACATCAAAGGAGAGGTCTGGAATATTTACACCTGGGTGCAACACTCTGAAGCTGTCTGCACTGGACAGCACTCCCATATTTTAAGCCGTCTGAGGGGGGAAAAAAAAAAAATTAAAAAAAAGAAAGTAATTCACAAAGTCAGCATTCTAAACGTGGGCCCTGACCTGCGCGACCCCAGCAATCATTGGAGCACCCGACTCCTGGGTTTGTTTACTGGGCATCAGCCTGGATGGAGAGGGAGAGTGCGGGCACCCAGGGCTGGGCAGAGCCCCCGGGTGAGGCAGAGCCCTGCCCGTGCCAGCTGGCGGAGGCACGGGACGGGACCGGCTCGCAGGACCAGACAGTGATTACGTAGAGCAAGGACAGTGCATGTTATAGTCGTTCCCAACAACAAAACTTCCTGCTGACAAAAGCAACAAAGAAAAAAAAACATCCCATGCATCCTTTGTGCTTTGGCAGGTCTCACAAAAAGGCATTGTTTTGTCCCATTGTTTTCCTCAAAAAGAGCCTCCAAGTCAGTGATTAGTTTTCGCCAACTGCTGGAAAAAAAAAAAAAAAGAAAAGAAAAAAAATGTCTTCCTTATAGCTACTTAAAAGAATTTTGCAGGAAGTACAAGATATATTTGTAGGACACGCATGTGCCAGCCCAGGACATCAGCATAATTGCTCACTGAAGTACCTTTCCTGTTATGTCAATTAGGGAGAATTTTTGTTTGTGACTGTACTCATCACACTTTTGCAGGTTTTCTGGGAAAGGGTAATTAAACTTAGCCCTCATTAACAACTGCAGCTCATTCCAGTTTTGGTTTAATCACCAACATTTCTCTTCCACAGCTATGAACCATTGCCACAGGTATATATTTATGTAAGAAAGGAGTGCATCCATGATCCCAGTAGGAGATTCCTTATGTGACAGTCAAATCAACACACAGAGCGCAGCATGTCCGGATAATAAACAGGAAAAAACCTTCAAGTGATCTGAAAAAGAACAACGGGAGGAAATGTGGGGGCTGGGAAGGATTGTACATGCAACTGCTCTTCAGGCCAACCCAAACCCCAGCACTGCTGTCAGGGGGAGGTAAATATGTGCAGTCTCTAAAGGGAAACCTTTCAGGCAAGTGGATGTTCCTTAGGGAAGAGGCTCCACTCCCCCACACCAAGCCTCTCCCTGGACAGGACATGGATTTAAAACATGCCCAAAAGTCTGTCCTGAAATCAGTACACCTCTCCCTCTCAAGCACACTTCCCCTTAGGCTTCACTTGCACACTGTCAGAATGAGTTTCCCTGGCACAAATTGCTGTGCCAGGAGGTATTTGGGATCTCTGCTCCGGTGTTGGATGCATGTCCCCATCCCAGCCCCTTGCTCATCCTACTTGGATGCCTCCTTGGATCCCTCCTTGGAGCTCCAGCTGGTGGGTTTGGGCTGGAGGGGAAGGACAGGGCTTCCAGGGTGTCTGAAGGTCAGAGTTACCTGTCCAAGGTCAGGGATGGCCCAAGGGCACTCAGCTCTCCACACCCACCACGGCTCTGCCATGCCCTGGAGACCCCAAATCCTGCACCAGGGGTTGGCACATGTGTGTGGGATGCAGTGGGAATAGCAACAGTTACACGATCATGGAATGGTTTGGGTTGGAATGGAACTTAAAACCACCCAGTGCCACCCCTGCCATGGGCAGGGACACTTCCACTGTCCCAGGCTGCTCCAAGCCCCAATGTCCAACCTGGCCTTGGGCACTGCCAGGGATCCAGGGGCAGCCACAGCTGCTCTGGAAAACCTGTGCCAGGGCCTGCCCACCCTCCCAGGGAAGGAAAAGATTCATCCCTCCCAAGGGCCTGGTAGGATTCCTTGCCCTCTCTCTGCTCTGCCCTGTCCAAGAGCCCCAAATGAAAAGAATCCTGAAACTGCAGCCTCCCACATTTCCAGACCTGCTAAAGGACAGCACCACAGACATGACACCAAAATGCCCTGGCAGAAGAGTTCCCCCCAAAAGATGGGAGGTAGGAAGGAATTTTCAAGGCACAGTGTCTTCCCTGGGCTGCACCAACAGAGAGAGGGACAGCTGTAAAATTTGCCATTTCAGGTTTTAAGCTGAGAAGTGAAGCTTTGGCGCAGCCCTGGACAAGTCTGGCACACTCCAGGCTGCTCCAGCTCACAGCCAAGGCTGTTTCTCACTGTCCATCATCCCTGTCCCCATGTGTAATATTGATCCCCACATGTGGCAGAGCGGGAAATTTTGAAGGTGAAAGAGGCTTTTTCAGAGCTCCCCCATCACCTTTTGTGTCCTCCCTCGATTTGTGACACAGTTACTCAGCTTTACAGCCACTTCCTGAAATGGATCCCAGCCAATTTCTGGTGCTTTTTTTGGTGGCAGGGTATTTTTTGCGTTGATTTGCTTCCTATTTTCTTTTTTTTTCTCTCACATCACTCTTTCCTGTGTGATCCTGAATTCCTCTAGTGCTCTTTTCCTCCCCAGGGAAATTCCTCTTGGTTTCCTTTCCCTGCAGAAATACTTCCCTTCTCTGCCACGGTGACATGGGAAGAGAGGATCTGTCACGCTGCCTCTGCTCCCCTCCCTTATCACTGGCAGCAGCCAGCAGCAATCACTTGGGGGAAGAAACTCTGATGAAACCATCAGTAGAAAAAAGAAAAAAAGGGCTTCAGATGAGGATTCTCTCCTGCCCCCACTTCCCCTCTGCTTCCTGAGTGAAGTGACCACTATGATATCCCAAAATAAATTATTTGTGGGTGTCTGCATGTGTAAAAAACACATTATAGCACCTGCATTGCTATTTCCCATCTTACAGAGGCACCTCACACTCTCTGCCCTGACAATCAACCCCAGCCAAAATACTTTGATTTGTTTGGTTTATGCTCACTCTAAATCACAAAGCGCATCTACCACAGTAGACAGCACCACAGTACTTACCACATAAGTTACTATGAGCAAACAAGCTTAAATAATAAGAGTAATATACATTTCTAAATTAAAATAACAACTTCTGTCTGTTCCCTAACTGATTTTACACTGATAAATTACTTTTTATTGCTGTAAATCAAAGTGGAGCTGCGAATAAAACTGAGCTGAAGTAGAGTTAAGAAAACACACTTGAAGAGGGAAGAAAATGAAATTGTCTCAGGCTTGTCTAGCATTCTAATGCCCTCTGAATTGCCTCCTTTCCTCACCAGCCCTTTTGGAGCAGCCAAAGGAGACTCCCCCTCAGAGCATATGGAAGTTCAGCGCAGACAAAGTCAATAAAAGGCAGAGCTACATACCAAACCACCAAGCATGAATACCTTGACATTAAGGTAATTCCAGCAGCCAGGGATCTAACCAGCACATTGCCACTGCTTCCAGGGAGCACATTATTATCAGGGAGCCAGCCTGCATACACACAAAAATGTTCCTCTTGCATGGAGCCAGCTCTGCTTGTGCAAGATCTCTCTTGGCAGACACAAGTGATTAAAAGAGTACAGGAGCATGACTTGTTCGAAGGGCCTCAGCTGTTTTCCTTTCCTTTTTTTTTTCCCCAATCAGATATGGCTTTGCCACTGCAGCAAATCCTCACGCATGCTTCGCTGCCACTCCGATATGGGGGCAGAACTTGAGCTGTTTTTTCTACCAGCAAAAAAAAAAAAAAAAAAAAAAACATTAGCAGGCTTGGCATTGAAAAAATGAGAAGCCAGGGGTGAGGAAAGAAAACATTGAGGAGGGCTGCATAATCTTCAGATCTTTCCTAGGTCTGATGTGGTTCAGTAGGTTACAAAAGTGCCTCCTGAATTCTCAGTGCTCTGCGTAGCATGAACATCCTCCTCCCTCTGGGCTGTGCACCAGGTTATGCTGTCCAACTGTCAACCAGCAAAATCCTCCTCAATGGCTGAGTTATGGAATTCAAGAGGAGCAGGACAGGAGTGAAGGAGAGGCTGAAAAAGGGTGCTTTGCCTCTGGCACAGCCACACAGCAGGACACTGCTACCCTGGGCTCCAAAAAGAGCCCTTCAGTGCTGGGACCCACTAGAGTGGTGACAGGCAAGCTTGAAAAGCTAAACTTACACATTTTTGGCTTTTATCACAAAAAGACTGAGGCAAGAGAAGCGTAAATATACCCTCAAGTCAAAATCAGGTCCCAAAGCTGTGCCTTCAGCTGCCACCTCGGAGCCACCCATCAGCACAGGGCAGCCCTGGGAATGGTCACTCTTCCCAGTTTGGGTACCAGGAGCAGGTGAAAGCAGGGGCACGTCCCGGGCCAGCACAGGGAGGGCTGAGGGGTGGACTGGTAAAACCAGAGATGGGTTTACATCACTCACAGCAGGGCCAGGGCAACAGCCATTCACAGAGCAGTAGTAAGGAAGCAAAAATCCAAATCCATCTGTCTCTCCTAGGCTGCTACCTGCTGGGCATGGAAGATGAATTGCAGCTGGAGAAGTCTCCTGTGTGTTGTTTCTGGGGGAGATTTGTCCAGGAATGTTGTTGTTCCCCAGGACAGGGTGCAAGGCTTTGCAATAATTATGGATTTACACAGAGGAGCCTTTGGAACTACACTGATGAAAAGAAATAGAAAAGCAACCAAGAAGGCAGAATGGAGGCAAAAGATGACTCAAAGCTTGTTAAATTAATGGAGAAGCTGCCAGTGATTCCCAAGGCCTCCAAGGGGAGAAAAAGCACATCCTGCAAGGGTGTGAGCAGTTAACACACTGCAAGTGAGCACCCACCCTTCCAAAATCCTGCCCTCCAGCCTCTGCCCTGGGCTCTGGGGATGAGCAGGGGGCTTGGCCATGCACATCCTTCAAGTACACCAAAGTGTTCTTTCAGGAAGAAATTAATAAACTCCTCACATCACGAAACTCTCCTTTTTGTGCTCAGCAGTATGGTTTATGCACAGCTGGAAAAAAAAGAGAAAGGTTGCCCAGAAACCCATCCTGCTTTTTAAATTTTTTTTTATGAATGGCTTTTCTTCAGCAGGGCAGTACAAAATACTTTAGAATGCCTCCCTGGCTGGCACACTGTTGCTCCAAAGTCTTTTCAAACACTGGGAGAGCAGTTAAGCATTTAGAACCTGCCCGTGCTGTGATGCTCATCCCACCCACAAACCCTTTCCTCATTCTTGCTGTGCAAACCATCCCTGGCTCTTTCCACACAGACAAGTCTGAACAGACTCCTGGGATCTTGCCCTCTCTGTTTCTGGGAAGCTGGGTGCCAGAGCTGCTCTGCAAGGCTCAAAGGGACATTTATTGTTGCATTTTGCTTATCGAGCTCATACCCTGCACTTCCATTTTCAGTTACATCTCGGGCTGCTGTGGGAACATCAAACATCTCAGCACAGAGAAGGAACTAAGCTGGGACAGAGCAGGAGTGATGTCCTATCCCAGTCAAGCCCAGGACTAAACTTTCAGAGAGCTCAGTGCCTACTGTTGTCCTGTTTTGAAGTCACTGCCACTATGTCTCCACTCTCCCCTTCCAGGATGACCTTGGGGACTTCCAACAGCTAAATCCCATCATTCTTCCTCCCCGGAAGTATTTCTCTTTACCACAAGGGTATCACTCACTATCCTGCTTTCTCTCATTTTGTTTTTTATCCCGTTCCTCTCCCCTTCCCACTCTCTGTGAATCAAAAGTTCCAAACCAAGAGTGCTTACCCCACCCGCAGAGAAGTGTGTAGCTGACTGCATAATGCTTTATGTTCAGCAAAAATCTCCCTGTAGGTTCACACCACCTATTCCTGACCTCTCCATCACATCAGAGAATCAGAGAATCACAGAAGGGTTTGGGTTGGAAGGGACCTTAAAGGTCGTCTCATTCCAGCCCCCTGCCCCAGGCAGCAACAACTCTGTTTTCAGTGGTTTCAAACTCTGCAAAGCTTCATTTACTGCAAGGTCTCCCCTCCCCAGCTTCCCAGTTCCTTATCAGTCAGAAATGCGGGAACAAAGCCTCAGACTCAAGGAGGAGTGTCACCTTCACCTCCAAGGATCAGATTTGGGAACACGAGTGGCAGCAGCCACACGGTTTGAGGAGCAGGAGGGAGGTGGAGAAGGAGAGCAGGGGATATGCTGAGAGAAGATTGAAGACAAGCCAAGGAATGCCTCGTTTTTTTGGCTCTTCCTGCTTAGACACAAAATCAATTAATCCATGTGGTGTTTTGTGGCATGCCTGAACGCAGAGCTCCTGGGCATCCAGCAGGGTGAGGGTCAGGGATGAAAACACCTGTACACATTCCAGCAGCAAACAGGAGCCAGGCAGGGATTTTCTGCAAAATACTTTTTCACTTAGTCAACTCAGGCCTACCTAAGTCCTTCCTAAGTACTTAATTCCTTTTTTGGGAGCGGGCCCTTGGCCAGCCAGCTGCTCTGGCTGCTGGGAGAGTGTTTTCACACAGCTCCTGCTGCCTTCCCCATCCCAGAGTGGGGATAGGCCACCTCTCTGGAGCACAGCTCCCAGGGAAAAGACACCCAGAGAGGCTGATGCTGCCTTTTTTTGTCTGATTCCAGGGCTGGGGCTCAATGCGGGTGAGTTGTTTGCCCCAAAGGCATGTCTTCCCTCGGTTTCTGCCTCTTTGGATACTGCCTGGTATAAATTACCTGGCTGAAATCTGCCTGCATGAGCTCATGTGCCAAGAGTTTCATGGTTTTGTACCCAAATGAGGGGAGTCTGTGTTTCATTTCAGTATTCTTGTCACAGGGTGGCAGCTTCATTAGGCAACAAAATAGAAAATAATTAGTCTGAAGCCATTTTCTGCTGAGGTTATGTTGGAAAAAGTTCAAGGAGAAGGGAATTCCCTACCAGGCCAGCAGGAGAACAAAGCGATTGGACTGAACTGCTGAAAGGGAAAGCCTATAGGAGCTTTCCAATTCCTAAAGGGGGCTGGGGAGGGACTTTTCACAGGGACAAGATGAGGGGGAATGGCCTTAAGCTGAAGGAGGGCAGGGTTAGATGTGAGGAAAGAATTCTTCCCTGCGAGGATGGGCAGATCCTGGCACAGGGTGCCCAGAGCAGCTGTGGCTGCCCCTGGATCCCTGGCAGTGCCCAAGGCCAGGTTGGACACTGGGGCTTGGAGCAGCCTGGGACAGTGGGAGGTGTCCCTGCCATGGCAGGGGTGGAATGAGATGGTTTTAAGGTCGCTTCCAACCCAACCCATTCCATGATTCCATTCTGGGACTGTCATTCCCTGCTTACCATAGGCTGGCTGTGTCTTTGCCTTCCCTTCTTTCACAGCAGATAAAGTTGTTTTTAACCTTCCCAGTACTCACCCATCACTTCATCACTTTGAATAATAGCAATAATAATAATCAAGTCAAACTCGGAGCAACTGATTTGGCATTCTGCAGCTGGTTTGAAATTTGCTGCATCTGTTTCAGAGCTGAAGAGGGGTTAGTGGAACAGAAGACTGCTCTGGTTTCTTTTCTTGTTTGCTTGCCTTTTTCCTCCAAATTCATTTCTTGGCCTAATAAAAATCTGGTTTTGTTTAAAAACAAGCAAGCAAACAAACCCCAAAACAGACACTTCCTCTGGATTTTTAATTTCAATTCTCAGCAGGTGGTTGAAAATGAAGAGGAGTGTGCCAAGTCATGGCAGGGAGAAAAGATAGCGCTTTGCTGGTCGTTCAAAAATTTGGATAAAACAGCTGCAGGCTGCCTTCCCCAGGGCTGCTGCTTCTCCCTGACTCTCAGCTGAGACAGGAAAGACATTTACCAGGCAGCAGTGGGGCATTTCAGACCTGTTAGAGCAGCCAATTTACAGTGGTTTGTGCCCCTCTTTATTTTTTTCTTGACACATCCCCTGGTGCCCCAAACCCAGCCAGGTTCCAGCACCACAAGAGCATCATCTCCTACCTGTATCCCAACCCTGCCAGGAGAGGAACACATCCTGGGGCTCAGCAGCTCTCTTTTTAATTACAAGTTGTGATGCCAGCTCGTTGCTCTGTGTCCCAGTCAAGTTGGGGTTTGTTCTTAATTAGTCACTGCACACTGGGGCTCTCTCAGAGCTGGGTGGAGCTGTGGCCATGGGGGTGAGGCTCCCTGCAGGGTGCTGGAGCAGAGTTTTTGCTCTCCTTTCTCCCCATAAATCATATTTCCAGTAAATCACAGCTCTCCTTTAGCCCACGCCACGAGCTCATTAAGAATTCCTTTAATACCCCATGAATACCCCACAAATATCATGTACACACACTCTGCAGAGATAAACCTGCTCAGAATTTTCCATCTGTGTGCAGCCACCAAATCTCAACACTGAAATGTCAGGCTATGAGAAGTGTTTTCCACCAAAAAATATTAAAATTCCTGTGCCTTTTAAATATCTAAAAACCTCAATAGTATTGAAAGTAATGGTAGGGTGCAAAAGGCCATGAAGCTGGTAAGAGGGAAAAAAATCATTTTATTTAAAGGTCTGTATATTGGTAACCTTTTTTATATCTATTCCTAATGTGGACAAAATCAAATCTAACTGGGGAAACAGCACACCTTCACCCAGCAGGAAGGTGGATGCTGTTACTGGAGTAAAGTTTTTCCTATAAAAGGATTTGTGGATCCTTTTAACCTGTTTGCTGTAGCTGATTTGTGCTGCCTTATGTAGGCAGAGCAATGATAAATACAGAGTAATCTGCTAAATAATCCAAATTTTTGTCATCTCTGAATGGCCAGGACACACCAGTGAATTTGGAGTGATGTTTGCCATCCTTCAAAGCACATTTCCAAGAAGGAAGGGTGGGTTTGTCAGGGTTTCATCTTAAAACTTGTTGCAAGCTGATTTTCTCAGGAAGTTATTTGGTTATGAAGAATTGCCCTGCCTGTGTGAACAAGTTCACACTGTGGAAAATGTTTTCAAAAGGAGACTCTTCTTTCATGCTGACAAAATGCAGCCTGTGAGACAAAGTACCCACTTCTCTCACCCAAACCTAAATTATTTTTACATTGGATCTCTCTCTCTCCTAGGCAAAGCACAGATGATGCTACTGGCACATATAACTGACTTATTTTTTGATAATTAATTACTTTACAGTGAATTGCAGCAATTGTGGACAATATTCTCTTTGAAGGACACAACATCTTCAAAAATGTTCATTCCTACCCCATTTTCTCTGCACTACAAAGATTTCAAATTGCATAAAGCACCCATTTCCCTTGATTGCCCAGGTCTGATAAATGGAGAGCAAGCTCTGCTTCATCTCAAACAAATGTCTGGAAGCTACTTCACCTAAATAAAATTTACAGATTTTTAAATGCTGGAAAAAAAATTCAGTAGTGTCCAATAGATTCAGGATGTGATATTTCAAAGGCAAACATTTATGTGCACTTACATGGAAGTCAGAGGTTTATTCCTAATATTTAAAACATCATTCCATGGTGTGTGAGCTCAGCTGGTTGGAGTCTGGTGCTAAAAACACCAAGGTTGGGGGTTCAGCCCCTGGATGGGTCATTCCCTTAAAAGTTGGGTTTGATGGTCCTTGTGGGTCCCTTCCAACCCAGAAGATTCTGTGATTCTGTGATTCCCAGTTCTGTAAAGCACAAGGAGTTGCAAACCTAAAACATTGATGTGGGAGATTTTGTTCTATCTAAAGTCAGTTGTGGATGCATCTTCTTTCACACACGTCCCCCTCTGGGCCATTATTGCCCTTAATAAAGTCTCTAATCTTGAAATAAAGTAATTTCCTCAAATGTCCAGTCTTGCACACGTCCACAAGGACCAGGAAGCACCACCTGGGGCTGTGGTCTCAAAGCAAAGTCCTTTGCTAAAACACCTCCCAAAGGTGTGCTGGGGTCACCCTGGGGCTCACACACCCTGTCCCCACTCCTGTCCCAACCCTGCTGCTCCTCACCAGCTCCCAGAGGGGACAGAAGTGGTCATGGGGGTCTCTAAACCACTAAAATTCTGGGCTGGTGTTCAAACCAGGGCCTTTCACCTGCCTCCCTCAGGTGGTCAGGCAACAATTAAAGATATCAGTGACACTTCCCCATTGGTGTAGGGTTGCTTATCCTCAGCACTGCTCAAAAGTTTTGTTTCAGGGCAGCTTTCTCTTTTTTAAATTTTTATTTTATTTTGCTCCTGACCAATCCATGGATGTGGTTAATTTAAGGTTTAAAAGGCTTTTGCTCATACATACACACACACCCATATATGTTTTCCACTGAAGTCTGTGCTTTTTCCTTGACCCACCCAAATTCCAGTACATAGCTCACTCGTGTGCCAAGCTTCCCTACTCTCCTTGCAATGAGTGGAAAAATGCCCTTTTTTCCACTCCTGCAATTTTAGGGGGGGAACCATATAGAGGAAAAGGAAGAATTTAGTTATACCTGTGTTTTCAGAGCAGAAATAGGAAAAAACCTCAGTGTTGTCCATGGGAATGCTTTGTTCCTAAGGTTTTTGAGGGTCTGAGCCCCAGTGCTTGCTTGGGACTCTGAGCTGGAATTGTGGAGTGCCAAGGAGATTTAAAAATTAATAAATGTGGAGCAAAAAGTAGCTGCTGGTCAGTAAAACACCACTCTGTTCACATGAAGTACTTAACACTCCTGAATGTCCTGGTATTTTAGGTGGGGGCTGAGAGAAAACCAAAGATTAATGGTGAGAAACATTGGGGAGTTCCAAGTGGAAATGGCTTCAGCGTGTCATCCTCTGCCCCCTTTAACGGGATATTTTGGGCCACCAGTAAATTCATGGAATCCCAGAATGATTTGGGTGGGAAGGGACCTTAAAGATCATCCATTCCATGTGCAGGAGCACCTTCCACAACCCCAGGTTGCTCCAAACCCTGCCCAACCTGGATTTCATCTTGGGGAAATGTGGTGGACCAAGGGCTGTAACAACACACGAACTCCATGCAAAGCCTTTTCCATTTCTGTGGCCTCCATGGGGATTCTCTGATGCCTGGTCAAGGCTGGTCCCCCTTGATTTCCTCTTCTCAGGAAGGGCATTAATAAATCCTCTCTGACTTTCAGAGCTCCCTGTTTTCCTGGAGCTTGTTGGAACATAATTTCTGAAGCCTCTGTTCACCTGCCAAGCCAAGCTGAAATTAGCTCATGGATTTAAAG
The DNA here is from genome assembly GCA_013399835.1 of Leptocoma aspasia. Taxonomy (NCBI): domain Eukaryota; kingdom Metazoa; phylum Chordata; class Aves; order Passeriformes; family Nectariniidae; genus Leptocoma; species Leptocoma aspasia. The sequence goes on along the minus strand of VXAX01003653.1, from coordinate 54,473 downwards.
ACGTGGGCTGGTTTGTATCCCTTCACTCTTAGGTGATGGAAATTAAAATAGGCCAGGTTAATTATTTATCCTTCCCATCAGCAACATGCTAACATTGTACAGGAGCTTATTATCATTCATATATCTGCAAAACTTTAGAATAAAAATAGATTTTTTTTTAAGAAGAAGCTGTTTCCTGAGTTTCTTGACTGGGAGGTTACACAGCCCTGCTCTGTTGTGTCTTCCAGATAAACTCCCAAGGAATCAGAGGGAAAAGAATCTTTGTTTTCCTTGTTGCTTTCCCAAATTGCTTGATCCCTGCCAATTTCCATGACACAGACCCCTCAGTCTGCTGCAGAGACTGTGGCTTCGGAAAGAGAGGAAATAGCATGAAAGTACTGGTGCACATCAATGTTTTTGGATTTTCTCGCCAAACCAGAAATATCAAAACAAAATTTAAAAAAAAGAAAAGAAAAGTTTCAACTTTTCTGGCAAAATAAAAAAAAAACCAAAACAACAAAACGTAAAAAGGTCATCCTGGCTGTTTGTTCAAACCAAAACTAAGCCTTTCTTTTTGAGGTTTGCGCAGATGCGTGTGTGTGTGTGTCTCATTTAAATCAGGTGAGGAACAAAACATTCCTTGGAGTGACAGGTTGTGACATCTTGCTTCCACAAAATACAGTTTTTTTACTGTTCAAAAAAAACTGTGGATTTTTTCATCTAAACCTGCATTTTCAGCCCATAAGACTTCTGGCTGAAAAGTTTCAGCCAACTGTAAGGACCACGTGAGTTGGTTTGGTGACAAGTGACACTTGGAAGGTCACAGCCTGTCCTGGTTGTTGGGATCTGGGAACACAACTACAATTCCCTCCTCATTTTTCCTTTCTTCACAGCTTCTTAGGAACCTCCATAAAAGCAGCGACAATGTGCCCAAACAAGAGAAAAATCTCACGCTGCTTTTCAAAGCCCCCGCGTTTCCTCCCCCTCAAAGGAGCCTGATTTGCTGGTTTATTTACACATCCCTTATCTTTATGGCTGCTCCTTTATGATCCCATGTCATCTCCAAAGCTCCTGCAATCTTTTACAGTTGGGAGCTCGGGAAGGTCCAGCTTTGATCACTGGAGTCATCAGGCTGAACAGAACATTGTTCCCGCTCCGCCGAGAATTTTTTCCGACTGCGCTCAGGACACCGCAAACTTATTTTTAAAACCCTACAACGCTCAGCAGCTCCTCTACCTTGTTTTTCTGTGAGTTTTACAGATGCCGTGGGTTTCGGGAGGCACTTTGATGTTTTCCAAGCTGCCTGATTTATGAGAAGAAAAAACACCACCGTTCCCCAATTATTTTCTGTCGCCTGGTAATAAGGCTCGATGCATCAATGGAAATTCAGTCTAGGCACAAAGAATAACTGGGGAATGAGGAAATCAGCTGCATCTCCCACAAGAGATCATTCTTCCAGTGGAAAAATCAACCTTTTTGATCTCTAACCCTCTGTACTTTTCCTGTAATATTTAATAAAGCCTCCATTTTCATTGGAAAACACACTTGATGGGAAATGTGTAACTGGTAGACCTTTCTGTGTTATTTTAGTGCTGTTTATATTCTATTTTAGTGCTGTTTGAACAGAATTCAGACTTTGTAGGTAAGTGCTGAAGATAAGTGGTTGCAAAAAGCAGCTGAGCAGAGCTGTGAATATCTCAAATTGCAGATGGGGTTGAGATCATGGCATTGCTGAAAGTCCAGGGACTGTCACTCCAGCAGCCAGGTGGCAGCTCAGTGGCAAAGCGGAAAACTCCTCCATTCACTGTTCTGGTGACACCCTGTCAAACCCAGCCTTTCCCAAAGTAAAAACTCTTTCTGAAAAGCTGTTCCCTTGCTCCATTTGCTGCACAGCTCAGACTTCTGGTCTGCAGGCAGCTTGGTGCCACAGCATCTCCAAAATCCACCTTTTCTTCCAGTCCAGAGTTTCAGTTTATTAATTAACATTTCCCAGCGCTCCTCCTGCTCACTGTCCTTCTCATTTGTCCCACTCAAAAATTCTGGGATAAAAAAATCTTATTTCTTTTCTGATATTTTGACCATTTTAATTTCTTCTTCATTAATTCAAACACATCTTTCACTTCTTTATACCCCTAAAGGTCACAGCCTAACCTTTTCACAGCTGCTGCCCTGACCCCCCTAGCTCTGCTTTCTTCTGCCCTTTGTTGGCATCCCATTCCTCTTTGTCCTTAAATCAATCCCTGGGGTCTTTTGCTCCTTTTCTGGTTTAGACTTCTCCCATTCCACAGTAGCTTCCCATGTGACATAAATAAAATCCCCCTCTTCCCCACATCCTGAAAATCCACCTGTTTTGAGATAAAACTTCCACAAACTTCTCCCCATCACTGTGTTCACCTACAAAGTTCCTCCTGTGTGTCCCTCTCTGTTAGATCTGAAATAATTTACAGCAGATCCAGAGTTTTCCTCTTTGTTTCATCTGACTGCAAAGTGTGTCGAGGACCTGCTGTGCTGTGAGAAATAATTTGTTCTGACTCTAGGCTATGTTCACCATCAGCATGGATAATAAGTGATTTATTTCCTTGGAAGCACACATTTTTCCAGGATGGAAACCTGGGATACCTTGAGGGCTGGATGTGCCCATCTCTCTGCAGTGCCTGATGACCTGAGACCAAACCTTGAACTTTTAGACTGAAATTGTCTTTTCCTCGCACCTCTACAGCAAGGCCAGAGCTTTTGAAAGCTGCCAAGTTTGTTTATTCCATGAAAATCAACTGTTCCAGTGTATGTGAAGGTACCCATCTCCTCCTGGAAGGATGAGAATTAATTACCTGGCACAGGTGTGCATTGTAAGCTGGAGTATCCTAAATAAATACAGGTCAGTCTGAGTTGTACTGCTGAAGCCTTTCAGGTGAAATCCCATGGGAAATGCTGTGTGGGATCCCAGGTGAGATTACACACCATGATGTGCCCTTTTCATCACACACACGGTTTAGTTGTTGTAAAAAATGCAAATTCTGTACTGAAGATTATGATCAAGTTTCTTATACAAAAAAAACCTCATCTAGTAATCTAAAATAAGGTGTAGGATATGTCTGCTCTATTTTAAAGGTTCTTGCCTGTGACATTCCCTGTCACAGGTCAGCTTGGTTTTCCATGTCAACATGGAAACTGTCACAAGAACCCTCAGTAAAATTTGGATTCATCAAGCCTGAAGGCTTAAAAGGCTCCCTCACCCATGATCACAGAATCACAGAATCATCAAGGTGGGAAGAGAGCTCCAAGTTCATCCAGTCCCACCNTGCCCTGCTCCTGCTGGACACACAATTCCTCATCCAGGCCAGCTGCCAGTGGCCTCTTGCCCACCTGGGCACCCCTGGGCTCGTGTCCAGCCCCTGTCACCAGCACCCCCAATGTTTTTGTCTGTGCAATTCCAAAATGTGAACAACCCACATCCTACACCTCTGGCACTGCTGCTTCTTTCAGAAGTTCCCCTTTTCATGGTGTGATTTCAAATCCTCCTCTCTTTTTCACCATGGTTCACCTGCCATTTATTTAGCAAGATGGGAGCCAGCGGTCAGTTGATAAAGAGCAAAAAGCTAAACCAGAATTTTTTGGTGGTGTGTACTGCCTCAAGCTGAGCAATGCTGAAGATCAGGAGCAATTTCTGTTAATAGCACCTGGAGTTTTAAGAACTCAGCAAATTCTTGTCCACTGTTTCATTTTGAGGCTTGGGAATGAGGATCTGGTCATTCTTCCAGCTTTTTTTTGCAGATTTCACTCTAAATACTTCAGCTTATGTAGAAAAGTGCTGAAATCAAAGTTTCTTGTGAGAACAGAAAGGTTGTTACTGATTTCTAAGACATTTTCAGCCTTTACGTGACGTCTTGGGTGGTTAACAAATTTCTTGTATTTCTTGTATTTCTTGTGATTGTAAAGCAATCACAGACAAAAGCTTTTTCTTGATGATATAATCATTATTTATAAGATCTAAACAAGCACTGGAGCATTTAAAAGCATGGTGTCCTCTCAAACATTTTCACTGTTTATCAACCAAAAATACACCTGCAAAGGCAGAACCTCACACTCTGGTACAGTAGGAGGATAAATCCCTGGGGTTGCCGCACTTAAATGTGTCTTTTTGCATTTCTGCACAAAAAATAAAGAAATTTTCTTAAAATAAGATTTTATGTTCCCAGTCTGAGACCTTAAAAAAGGGCAGAGAGATTTATTACCAATAAGGATTATTTTGGGTCATGATCAAGTCACAGCTTTGGACATTTTATTCTGACAAGAAAAGAAGTCAATGCTAAATTCTGTACATTTTTGTTCAAAAAATATAGTTAAATTTTGTCCATTTTTGTTTCAAACTTATACATTTAAGATTCAAAGCGTTTTGTTTTTTGGTTTTTTTTGATGGTTTGGGGTTTCTTTTGATAATTTTTTAGGGTTTTTTTAGACTGCAACAACAGGACAGAGTAGGAGAGTACTTGAACGACCAGGAACCCCAATAGACTCCCTTACAACAATTAATTTTCTGCCTATTCTTAGGGAAAAGTGAGTTTTAATCTAAAAATACTAAGCTGGGAACAGTACAGAGATCAACTACCAAGTGCCACTAATTGTGCCAGTCAACCAAACCCAATGTGGGGCTAAAATAAAATGTTGCCTTAAAAGGTTTTATGTTTTTCATCCTATTTTTGTGAGAAAGTTTTGCCATTTGCATAAGGAAATGAATCAGGATTGCAACTCCAACCCCTCCTCCCAGTTGCTGCTACACTTTTGGTTCTTCTCTGAAAATAAAAGTCTGTTTGCTTGGGTGAGAGGCTGGAGGGGTTCAGGAAAGAACAGCTGGCATGGAAGTGGCCAGGGTGGGCAGCTTGGAATGGATCATTGCTGAGGAGAGAACAAGGGGAAACTCTGGAGAAATTTCACAGACAAGGTCAGAAAATCGCAAGAACATTTGTCTGGTTGCCATTTTCCTTGGGAAATTAAAAATTAAGTTAAAATAATTTAACTAGGAAAATTTATTCACTGGTCAAAATGTAAACCTCTATTTTATCCTATTTATTCTGGTTATTTTATTTTATTTTATTTTATTTGTATCCATTTTATTATATGTTTTTGTCAGGCTGTGTAATTCTAGAGAGGAAAAGGGGAAATTTTGATCATTATATATTTTTCCCTTTTCTTTTCATCAGTTCATACTAAGAATACATCTTTTAAAGTCATCTAAGTAGCTGCAATGTTATATATATTCCTTCCCTACAGATTATGGTAATATATTGAACAGATAACCACTTTTATCATATATTCTCAGTGCAAAAGTGCTAATTTTAGATAAGGAAAAGTTTGTGATGTGAAACCAGATGGAACCAACAGTGAAACCCCTCAGCTAAAACAATGGAGATTAAATGAATCTGTTCAGGTTGTACTACTGTCCCAGTCAACATTTATTTTACTTTATGATTTTTGAGTCAAAAAGAAGGTGCCTCTCTGAGCACAGACAAATCCAGCTGAGGATCTCCACGAGAAAAACCAACCAGAAAGGAGCCAAATATGATTTTAGATGGGACCAACCCTTGTCCCAGCACTTTACTTTCACCAGAGGCAGCAGAAGGTTTGCAGAAGGCTCTGCTGGAAGATGAAATTTGGCAAACACCTTTCTCCCCAACGGGTGTAAAGAACTGCAGAGGTGTTATCCCAAAACTCCCTCTTCATGTCCAAGCAATATTTGTCCGGTGAAGGGTGACAACACCTAAAGCTTCACTCCTGTCACATCTTGTTCCCTTTCTGCCTGACCACGACCTCTGCCTTGCTGTGAACCTCGGGGTGCGCTGGCCACACAAAGACAATTTCCTACACTGGTCATACAGGACAATTTCCTGCTCTTGGGAGGAGGCAGAGATGCTCTGGTTTGTGCTGGATCCACGTGCATTTCACACCACTCAGCACAGACAGGCAGAGAGGGAGCAGGAGCTTCATTTCATGCACAGCCAGCTCCTTGGGAGCTGCTTTTTCCCTGCTGACTCCAGGAACATGCACATCATTTTTTCCAAATTCTTTTCCATATTAACACCAAACTCTTTATCCTATTACCGCCAAGCTCTTTGCCATATTAACACCAAGCCCTTTACCATATTAACACCAAGTTCTTTGCCACATAAAACTCTTTACAATATTAACACCAAGCCCTTTACCATATTAACACCAAGTTCTTTGCCATATTAACACCAAACTTTACAATATTAACACCAAGCCCTTTACCATATTAACACCAAGTTCTTTGCCATATTAACACCAAGCTCTTTGCCATATTAACACCAAGCTTTACAATATTAACACCAAGCCCTTTACCATATTAACACCAAGTTCTTTGCCATATTAACACCAAGCTCTTTGCCATATTAACACCAAACTTTACAATACACCAAGCCCTTTACCATATTAACACCCAGTTCTTTGCCTTATTAACTCCAAGCCCTTTGCCATCCTAACAAACACATCCAGACACACTGAAATGTTGAATAATGAAATGATGCTCAAGCTTGTAATAACTCACTCAAGTCATTCATGACTTCTCTCATCCCAAGGACAGCTCAGCTTTCAGATACTTAGCATTTAGTAAATTCCTTCCTAGTAAATTGACAAAGTTGATTGTAACTGTTTCATACAATAATCAATACTTTTTATAATTTTCACACGTTTAAGGTGCCTCTAAAGTTAAAGACTTTTCCCTCTGTCAAGCAAACAAACTAAAAAGGCATCACTCCAAAACCTGCCTTGTTTTTCCTTGAAGAAAAGTGAATCAATATTTATTTCAAAATGCTCTGAGGTTCAGCATGTAAAACAGTAACATTTCTGTTTTTCTTGGTCCTTCCCAGCCTTGGTCTCCACCTGTTCCCAAAGAACACAGCCTGTCTCTGTGGACTGTGTGTCTGAGGAGAGGGAAACAGGACAGGAGGCAGAAATAATATTCCAGACAGCTTTAATAAAATCTGGATAAATCAATAAAAAATTCAGCTGCAATCAGGGCTGTGGGCTAATGGCTTGTTTGCTTCATTGCATGAGGAGCCAAGATAAAAAAGAACTATTTGCTTTCATTTGAAATTCTATAAAAAGTAACAGACTGAATTATTGTATGTACATTGGAAGACTGAAGCCCAAGTCATCTGCTGCTGTTTTTGTCTCTAGGCCATGCCTCATTTACTGGGATGAAATTCCTGGGGAAGTTTTTGGTCTGGTCTACAACTCTGCTTTATAAAAGTGATGCCAGTTTGTACTGTACAACCAGCACCGTGTTACACTCCAGGCTTGCTTCCTCCCTCCTCTTAGCTGGTTATTGGGGAGTGCAGAGAGCATTGTGACATTTTACAGCCAGGGAAATAAAGAAGACATTTCTTTAGCAGTAAATCTTCTCCTTCCCCCTCAATTAAAAAAAAAAAAAAAAACACAAGAAACCACAGACTTGGTAGGTAAATGCACAAGGCACTGTGATCAGAAAGACCCTGGAAATGCCTCTAAATACAATATGGGAGGGAACAAGGTTAGTTAAAAAGTGCTGTGGATACTCCTGGTTCACAGAGGAAAGCCAGCTCTCTTCCTCTTCACAACCAGCACCTCATGGAGAAAAAGAGATTTTATCTGTAACTCTCACTGCAGCATGATCCCAGTGAGAAAATAAAGAGGAAGGCAGTAGAAAAGTAAAGGGGAATTTGCACCTCCGGCTTCAATAGTGATTATGAGGAAAAGCCAAGACCTGTTGTAAACAAGTTGTGTGAAGACACAGGCAAAAGTTGGAAGACAATGCCTGAAGTTCTCCAACTCAGACACGTTTACGTTCTTTACACCTTCCACAGAAAACTGACATTCTCTTTTCTTACGCACAAAGGTAACAGGGACAGGATAACGTTCCAGGCAGGTTTTCCCACCATGCCAATGAAAACTGATTTCTGCATTGGAAAAAAGAGCAAGAGCTGGCTGAAAGTTCTGATTCCAACACTCTAAACAGCACTCTGGATTTCTACAGGGAAAAAAATCCCTGGCAGGCAAACAGTGACAAAGACAGGTTCAGCATCTGTCCCCCTCCCCAACATATAAAAATTTCAGCCCCATGCATTACAAACCCCACATTCAGTGCTTTACATCAGTGGAAAGACCAAACCGTGACAGCTTTTGCTTAATTGCTGAACTGCCTCTATGTCAAAATCCAGAAAAAAGCACAATTTTATAAACATTTTTTTCTTTTACACACAGTTTCTAAATCCTTAAACTACCAAAATATAGAAAAGAATAGGAAAAGCACCTACTCCTTAGCTTCCAGTTCCACACAGCTCCCAAAGCACTGCTAAGCATGTATGGATTTTTGACAAATACCTCTTACCTGTAAAAGAGCAGTGTTCAGATTCCTTACTAGATGTTATCGTCATGACAAGTCAAACAATCTTTTTTATAGAAGGTTGGGCGGCTTTTCAATAAAGCATGTGTGCATTAAAAAAAAAAAAAAAAAGAAAAAATCCAACACAAAACAAACCCCTCAGAGAGTCTCCCTTCCCTCGCTGTCAGTCAAAAACAAGTTGAAATAAGCCTGAGTTGGAATTACCTGAATAAAGAAACTGGAGAGAGGGAGGGAGGAGAGGGAGGGAGGGAGAAAGAGAGGAAAAAAAAAAAAAAAAAAGAAAAAGAGTCCGAGAGGAGACTCAGTGATGTCAGCAGTGTGTGTTAAGGAAATCTACAGCTGAGCCCAGCAAACTTTATAACTGCACAGCTCTCAACACCCAGTTACGTGGTAAGCAAATACCTGCTTCAGAGGAAACTGATTTACTTCTAAAGAAGTCAGTTAATCTTTGAAGAAACTTCAGCCAGGCTGATCAAAGTCCCTGAAAGGCCTTATTTCCTAAATAAATAAGGTTATGAGTGGTTGTATAATGCTAAGAGGATGAAGGATAAAAAGTCAACGTTATCGATTACCCCTTTCCTGCTGGCAAAAGGGAGATTGAAACTCACCTGAAATAAATTCAGGTTATGGTTGTCACACACTGAGCTGCAGCAGCTGAAATCCCTGACCACCACATTTTCCAATGTGTTTATCCACAACACTCCTTTGCTTTGATGGCTTTTTCTGGGTTTGCCTGGGTGCCTTTCTACTTTTGTTTCCCAGCTGCAGAGAGCACAGGCAGGGATGATTTGGGCAGGATGAAGTCAGGTACCGTGAAGACAGGGTTTAAAGCCTGTGCACTGCCATTGGGACCACGCTGGAATTTGATGGGATTCCCTGGGAATGCAAACAGCAGCAGGGAAAGGGAAGCTGCTCCAGCACTAGAAAAGCTCGTGTGATGCCCTTGGATATGATTATACTGTAATTCCTGGGAATTCCAAATCCCAGCAAGCTACTCCAGGACAGGACAGCTCAGCATCACCTGCAGGCACATCCCGCAGTGCCTTCTTTCCCTTTCCCTTGGGAGGAGGAGCACATCAAACATTGGGACGAGTCCTTCACCATCCAAACCCATCCCACCCCAAATTCCCAGGGAACACACCAGCCAGAGCCAAATCCCTGCTAAACGGGGATCTAAATGCCATTAACAGATATTAATAATGCCATGATATGCGACCAGAGGAAAGCAGGAGCTGGAATTCTGCTGTCAAGTGCAGCACTCAGGCAGTGCCAGTAGGCAGCAGCTGTTTTGCATTTAAAAAGGCAACACTTAGAGGTGATTGTTTTTTCCACTTTGCCAGAGACTAAAGAATTTCACACGACTTGGATTGTTCCCCGAATCCATGAACCTGTTGCACTGGTGTCTCTCTATATTTACCATGAGGGAGCTGGCAACAGCTATAAATATATTTATATTTATATATAAAAATGCTTGTGAAGGTCTTTTTCTGCTTTCAGATGAGCTGTTCTGTGCAGAGCTTCGTCATGGGATGAAGCACCTATACCAGGAATTCTCCTTCACTATCCAATTAAATTATGTTTAGCTGGGATTACATTGTTAAAATTCCCAATTAAACCTTTCCCCTTCTTTCTTCTGGGCAAAGTTTGACAAACTGCCTTAATCATAAATGAATAGTGTGCTATTCCCACACATCCCCCAAATCAGGATTTGTGGCAACATGGTGACCATGAAATCCACTGTAGTGTGAGAGGCCTTTGGAAGATCATAATATGAGGATATGCTCTGAAAAATGCACAGCAGTTCAGTTTTTAGTCTTTTTACTAATGCTCTGTGGATTCTTGTTTTTATTCTGGAAAACAGAGCAGCAGAGAGTAGAATTTGAGTTGCAGGAGCATTTCCAGCTTCGTGTGCATGATTTAAAAATGTAAATACCTTTCTTTGCACAGTTTTCCACCTTAAACAAGTGTCACTTCCTTGTGGGTCCCCACAAGCTCTGGGGCTGTTCCCACACTGCTGCTGAGGTGGGCCAGAAGGAGAAGTTAATTTGTCAGTTCACACCCTCCAAAAGGCATAAATTCACTTTTTTTTTCCTTCAGATTTACCTTCAGATTTACCAGGGCTTATAAATCTCTTTCCTTGCAGCAACAACAGATGAGTTCAAAAGTGTGGGCTAGAGATGTTGAAATAGTAATCCAAACTTCACCATTCAATAAAGCTGAGCATGAAACCCCATGGTGATAAGAGGCTTGCTCAGGGCATTTTCAGATTTTATGTTGGCTCTGGATGAAGTTAAGTAAGGAAAAGAAACAATAAAACTGGATCCCTGGCAGAAAAGTTAGCCCTACTCATCAAATCTGCACCTGCAACTTGATCTAAAAATCAGTTATTTTACTGAAAAAGTGCTTTGGGCTTCTCATGTGGGACATGATCCAGCTCAGAAGGATGTGTGCAGTGTGAATGGGGAAAAGCCACAGCCATTCTTCAATCTTATCTCTTTCTCTCTGTTCCTGAGAATCCCCAAATTATGAGTTAAAAATCAGACCCAGGATATAAAGAAACTGGCATTGTCATAAAAACCAGAGAAATGGTTCTTGCCCAAAACAAGTTCAAGATGTCTTGAGCAGGCAGAGGTGTCACCTGAGAACTGCTAAACACCTATTTGTGCTTTTACACAACTAAATCCATGTGTAAAGCTGAGCCTTGTCTTGGTAAACACAGATATTTGTGCTTTATGTACTCTATATTTTCTTCAATTGTTTGAAGACAGTCCTGTAGTTCTTGTATTTTTCCCATATGCTTTAGAGTATTCATCTATTCCTCAAACCATTCACCTGATTCTTACTGATGAAGTTCTTGATAAAACCAGAATTGAACGGGTTAAAATTCATTATGGAGATTCCCATGAAATAAAGGTAAAATATTGGGCCTGAAGGTGCTGCAGGAAATGCAATTCAGGGAATTGTAGAATGGTTTGGGTTGGAAGGAACCTTAAGGATCATCCAGTGCCACCCCTGCCATGGCAGGGACACCTTCCACTGTCCCAGGCTGCTCCCAGCCCCAGTGTCCAACCTGGCCTTGGGCACTGCCAGGGATCCAGGGGCAGCCACAGCTGCTCTGGGAATTCCATCCCAGCCCCTGCCCACCCTGCCAGGGAACAATTCCTAATTCCCAAGATCCCATCTAACCCTACTTTCTTCTCAATTTGAAGCCATTCCCTGGCTCCTGTCCCTGCAGCCCTTGGAAATTGTCTCTCTCCATGGTTCCTGGGGCTCCTTCAGGCCCTGCAAGGCCACACTGAGCTCACCCCAAAGCTTCTCCTCTCCAGGTGAACAATCCCAGCTCTCCCAGCCTTTCCTCCCAGCAGAGCTGCTCCATCCCTCTGCTCATCCTGCTGCCTCCTCTGGGCTCTCCCCAGCAGCTCCAGCTCCTCCCTGGGCTGGCCAGGCCTGTGGACGCTAATGGGGACAGGAACCTTCACATTCCAAAAAACCAGTCACCACACTCTCCCCTCTTACATCTGCTCTCAGCATGCTCAACACACATTTTCCCACCTTTTTTCTTTTGTCACATCTTTGTTGACATTGCAGCAGTGGCCACCCTGAGGAATTCACAGCCCATTTTCCCAGCCTGCTCCGGGTTAACGCCGTGGTTTGAGCACAAGCCCTCCACAATATGCTCTTTGCATTACGAGAGGTTGTGGCTGACACTGCTGCTCCTGGGGGAGATTTGTGCACATGGAAAGTACATAATTGGAACAGGATTTTATTCTGCTTGATGAGCTTCACACAGAAGGATCTGGCTGAGGAGAGCCCAGCTCTGTTCTCAATGAAGCGAGCGGTGACCTCTGTGGAAACCCTCTTACCGCAGCTTTCCAAAACTTCATCCCAAGGAGTTTGGATGTGGGAAGGCTGCAGTTGCTGAGACGTGTCTTATCTGCTCACATTAGGGAAGGTGGTTGTTCTTCATCCAGCTGGCTCAGGGTTTCAGACCCCCAGCTCCACTGCTCTCCTGTGAGGGTGGAAGGACTTCGACAGCTTCCAAATTTAAGTTTCTGCCCAGAATTTTTGCTTCTTGATGACAGAAATACTGACATGTTGCCACCCAAGATAGCAAAAGGATTTCCAGGTAGCAGAAAGCTCTGGAGGAAAAACAGCCTCCTGAGAAAAGTCACTCATTCCCAGGCACATTTGGCTGCCTTCTCCCTGGCTGTGGAAATTAGCATCTTCTGGGTTTGGTTTTTGCCCAGAGACAGGGAAGATTCACAAGCAGGAATTCAAATCCAAGCTGCCTTTCCACACCAGAGTGAAAATGACAATGGGCTTTAGATCCAAGAGGGATTTTAATTTCCTCTTCCCTGCCAATCTGGTCAAAATGTCCAAAGCAGCAAAAATTCACCTCAGACTCCTGGAACTGGTCCTCATATCTTTGCTTTGTGATACTCTGTGGTGGGTGCGTGCTCGGTTTGCCACATCATGAGCCAGCAGGATGCATGAACATCCCCATGGGGAAGTTCAGCTCACATCTCTGGGAGCTTCCCAGCAGGCAAAGCTGCTTCCTGAAGCACTTCCAAGAGCAGACAACTCTCCAGGTCCCTCAGGTCATAGCTGGAACGTGAGGTTGGATTTGTTGCCGTAGGATTGGATCCATGCTCAGGGAAAACTGCTCTGCAAGACATAATCCTCAGTATTGTTCTCAGCTGCAAGCAGGATGCCTGGCCCAAGCCAGGACTCAGGGTTATGGTCTAGAAGAGCTGCTCCAGGGGATGCTGGAGAGGCAGGGCTGGAAGCATCCAGCTCTGAGAGCCACTGACCACAAGAAACAGAGGCAGCTTTGCCTGGTCTGTCATTTTCCTCCCCTTGACCCATGGTGGTCTCTCTCTCTCTCTTGGGTGTTCTGTGGTTTCTCCTCAAGTGGGAATTTCCCTAGTTAATAGCTGCCCTGATGACCATGAATCCTTCTGGGAACAGCTGGAAAACCCCAGCTCCTCAACCACTGGATCCCTCCTGTTGATGTGACAAAATGAGCATTCCTCAGTCAAAGAGAAACTTTCATCTTCAATTTCATGAATCTTCAGTAGCACACTTTGGAGGAGAGCAGTGGGAAGGGGAATCTATCCTAACCAGATTTCAGTTTGTTTGGATCACAAAATCTGCAAAGTCCACTCTGCATTCTCCAGCTGTGGGGTCACAATCTCTAATTCTCAAGCACATTTCTCAGCAGTGTCCAGCAGGTAGATTAGGTTTTTTCCTTACCTTTAAAACTTCAGGCATATTTTAATGGAGCTTTGCTTTGGAGTAATTTGAGAAATAATGGTTTATTTTACTTGGAAACTTCTTTTCATGAGGACCAATAAGAGACCTGCAAAAATACCTGTTTGGAACTTTCTTTACTGAATTTCTTTGAGCTGTGACTATTTGGGACAAAAATGTGGCATTACTGCTACTGGTTTCAGATAGCCAGACTAGATGGCCTCTCAGGAAGCAGCAGTAAAAAAGCAGAGCAAATTAAATGAGTACTTTTGTGCATTTTTAAATATGTCTTCCTGGAAAAATAACTTCTGGCTTGAATGAAAGGAACTGAAGTGTGTACTTTTGCCAAACTTTATCCAAGAGGATTAAGAAGTGAGCCTACAGACAGCTCCTGAGGTTGACAGAGCGTGGAACACCACAAAAGTGCACAAAAAGAGGGTAATAAAGGGAAGGGCACAGAGTTTTCAGTGCAGGGTGTGTGTACAAAGACTGTCCTGAAGTTTGCTATCACCAGCAGAGATCATGGCACAAGAAGACATGGAAAGTGATCTTCCAAACACTGAGGGCAAACATTTGTCCAGACAGGGCTGAAAAGGCTCAACTTCAAGATCAAATTTTTGTAGAAATCAGAGTTGTCATCGTTGATCTGCAGAACTCAGCTTTGAGAGGAAGTAAAATCCAATCCATGATATGAGAGGGGAAGCAAGTGATGGCTCCATGACAGGAAGATGGACAGGGATGCTGGCTGCACCCCTTGTCACCAGGATTGCACCACAGTTTCCATCACAACCTCCTACTTTCATGTGGCATGAGCATTGCAAAATGCTGACCTTTGGGGCTGCATTTTTCCTGCTTGCTCCCTGCCCCAAAGGTGAATTCTTTCAGAAATTCTGAGCAGAACCTTTTCAGGGACCATGGCTATTATTTTTGGCTGTTGCCAGGGCGGCTTGCCTGGGGCAGATCGAATAACAACTGGTTTGTTCCTCTGAGCTACAATAAATCCCACCATCCATCATGTGAAGGAGAAAATTAAAAGCATGAAAAACAAATCAGAGCTCTCCCAATTTTAATGTTTGCAAGGAGTGTTTAGACTTGCAAATGGCAGCAGGTGAAGAAAAGAGAGATTTAACTGGCAGATACTGCCCTGATTGAGAGTCTCCTTTAATGAGAATTAACTTCACTGTACTTATGTCAGGAGTTGGTTTCAGGGACAACTATTGAAAAGAGGTGTTAAATACAATCTTCAAGATACCAGGAGAGGAGGCTGGGTCTGTTTTGTCCCTTTGAGTGTCTCTAATATGGGACATTGCTTTTCTCGAGCAGTTAATTAAGAATTGAAGGGTTGCACATTCCCATCCATTGCCACAGGCTGGGTCAGTCAGTGTCAAGGACATTAAATATTCTCCATTTCTCAAAAGCAGGACACTTGAAAGAGCCTTAAAACATGATGAACTACAGGTATTCATGGTTGAAAATGCTCTCTAGGGGCTTTAAAGACCACAGCCAATACATTAGGATTGAGATGCTGACCAGGACTCAAAGCCACAAACAACCCCAGAACGAAACCCCACGTCTGCTATTAGGAAATCGCACCCAGGTGGCCTCATATACCCCCACACATTGTCCTGATTTTATCATCCACAGAAAATATGTCTGAAAGTTACTGTACAGACAGGAAAAGCCAGTCTCCCTACGGGCCCCAATAAAGACTAGAGCTGTCCAAAGGTCTCTGGGAGTACAAATGTATTTGTTCCAGTAGGTCTGGTCTGTGAGGCTGCACACCCTCCAGACTACAGCTTCATCTGGGGACACGTGCTGGAGCAGGGTCATCCCAGAGCACAGGGCACAGGGTTGTGTCCAGATGGCTCTGGAATGTCCCCAGGGAGGAGAGCCCAGAGCCTCTCTGGTCTCTGCTCAGGGCTGGGCACTGCCCAGGGCAGAAGTTGTGCCTCCTGTGCAGGGAATTGCTGGGCTCAGGCCCTGCCCGTGGCTCTGGTGCCATTGCTGGGCCTGGAGCAGAGCCTGGGCCTGCTCTGACCTCCCTGCACACAGGGACACCAGGGACAGCCAGGGACAGCCAGGGCTGAGGCCCCTCTCAGCTGGGGCTCCTCTCCAGGCTGAGCAGCCCCAGCTCCCTCAGCCTTTCCTGGGCACAGAGATGCTCCAGGCCCTTGCTCAGCTCCAGAAGCTCCTGTCCCTGCTGGGTGAGGAGCCAGAGCTGGGCACAGCAGCCCAGAGGTGCCTCCAGGGCTGGGCACAGGGGCAGGATCGCCCCTGACCTGCTGGCAATGCTCATCCCGATGCCCCCCAGGCCTTCTGCACTCTGCTGGCTCATGGACAGCTCATTGTCCACCAGAACCCCAGACCCTTCTCCTCAGAGCTGCTTTCCAGCATTTTTCTTTCCAAATGATTGTATTCTACACCCAGTATTGTTCCAACTTCAGCATTTAAGTGCCTGATTATCTACTTTTACTGACTATGTTGTTCAGTCCACCAAAACACACTGTTCATGCTCTGTCCTGATACATTCATATTTGACATGAACCATAACACTTTAATGCCATACTTTTAACCTCAAGCACCACAAAATGCCTGGCTAAGATGAAGCTTACAGGGTTCACATAACAATCTGCTTGTTTTATAACTTCCTTTTCCTAGCTGCAACTAATGCATCCACATGGCAGTTATTGCTAAATAATTCCTCCAGGTTTGTTTGCAACCTAAGAATGTCTGGCAGATCTGCAATTGCACCTGCATGTGGACCTTAACATCAGACTTGCAGTGACT
Source organism: Leptocoma aspasia (assembly GCA_013399835.1). Classification (NCBI taxonomy): domain Eukaryota; kingdom Metazoa; phylum Chordata; class Aves; order Passeriformes; family Nectariniidae; genus Leptocoma; species Leptocoma aspasia. Next base: position 38,062 of record VXAX01003653.1, on the reverse strand, counting down.
TTGTTCTGTAATACATCCAGCTTTTATAATGCCTGATAAAAAAGCAAAAGGATGATGGTGAAATCACACTGGTTTGTCATTCACTAAATTTAGGAATTTTTGAATATATGAAGCAATTGCTTAACCCCATAAATCCTCACAGCTCTGTGGTGTAAGAGTTCAAGCAGAGCTTTCATCAGCGCATTAAACAGCTTCAAACTGGAAGACAGTAGGTTTAGATGGGATACTGGGGAGGAATTGCTCCCTGGGAGGGTGGGCAGGCCCTGGCACAGCGTGCCCAGAGCAGCTGTGGCTGCCCCTGGATCCCTGGCACTGCCCAAGGCCAGGTTGGACATTGGGGCTTGGAGCAGCCTGGGACAGTGGAAGGTGTCCCTGCCATGGCAGGGGTGGCACTGGGTGGGGTTTAAGGTCCATTCCAACCCAAACCATTCTACAATTCCATGTTTTTTCCTGTGTTTCTTCTGCTTCCCACAGCACATCTCAGCTGAATCACTGACAGTGGACTCCAGGGAGTGCCTGCACTCTCCACACTTTTCCGTGTATTCCTTGGCTTCTGAAACCTTGGCCACTGCAACATTCCCTGATTTGAACCACTCTGTCTCTTCCCCCTGCTCTGTGTCTTGAGTGCAGCCTGTTGACAATTGATTTCATCAGGACAATGAATTATACCTCTGGATTGCTTGGAATGAAAGGAACTCTTTTCCTCAGGGTTCATTCCACTATCTTCTTTACTCAGCTACCTCAAACCTCCACTTGCTCCAATACACCTTTTCAGATTTTTGTGTCCCTCAAAGGCCAGCTGTGCTATTTATCCCTTCTTGGAGGACCTCTCTTTTTAACTCCTTGGAGCAGAGTTTTCTGCTGAAGGAACTGAGCCCTTTCAAACCTGTCCACACTGTTTGCATTGCAGGGAGGAACTGCAATCTCCTAAAGCTGGCTAAGGCAGGCTTCAAAATATTTCTTCCATATTTAATTCACCTTTGGGCTATGTGGTTCACCACTTTTTTTTCCCCCTCTAATTGTTGGTATTATTGGCCCAACTGCATTTCCAGAGAAGTTAACCCTTAGGACACTACTCTGCACCTTGCTTTCTTGATCTTCCCTCAGATCTCTCCCTGCTTGTCCAGTCTCAGAGTGATTTTCTCAGTGCTCTGCAAGATACTTTTACTTCTTTTGTTTCCCTTCAGCCCTGGCTTGTTTACATTTCCCCCGTATTGCCTTGTTTTATTGCTCATCTAGACCATCATTAACTATGTGTACTTTTCAATAACTTCCTTCACTTGGTTTTTTATCACTTCCTTGAATATATCCCAGCAGATCTGCAAGGAGATTTCTTCATCCTTGCCAATCAGTGGCCTGAAAATCACCCAAACCCACCTTAGAGGACTGGCAGGAGCTGTCCCTTAACACAGCCCTGCACTTGGACACAGGAGGTGTAAGGTGCTTTCCACAGGTGAATCAAAGCAGGAAAAACCTCTACTGTGACCAAAGCCAAAAGCTTTCCAGTGAATTATCATGGGTAAGATTCTACTGAGCCATTTAAGATGGGGAATGACAACTCAGAGGGCTACACAGGTGAGTGTGTCTCAAAAACCACCCAAAATTCCCACCTGGATGGTGGAGATTGGCTAGTTTTGGACAGCAAGAGGGCAACACCTGGTCCTGGCCACACCATGGGCCCTGATGTGACTTTTCCTTCCTGCTGCCCAAAAGGCACCCCCCTGTCCCGAAGAACTCACTGAGCCACACTGATTTTTTTCTGGAGCTTGGGCATCGGGCCTAGGCCATGGAAAGGGCTCTGGATTTCCAATAAGTTGAACCTCCAGGAATCTGGAGCTATCAAAACTGAGCGAGACAATTTCATTCCAGCTTTGGCAAGACAGTGTTTGGACACAGCACATTACAAGATGTCCTGCCAGTTCTGGGTCTGGGAGCAGGCTCCAAAGCAGGTGAATCCTTCCTTAAATGGAGTTCCACAGCAAAGAAAACGTTTCACAGAACTCAAGCAAAGATGAAACCAGCTGGCTGATGGAGAGGGCTAAGAGAGGTGGTCCTCTCTGAAGAGCTGCCAGCAGTTTCTGGAATGAAGGTCAATTAAATGAAAGTAATTGCAGTCGATATCTGCATTGAGACGGGCACCTGTGTGTAAATATAACCTGAATTTGTACCCCCACACTGGTACTCAGTGGCAAATGTGTGCACACAGAACAGAGGCACTTTCTAGAAGGCAGCTTTTCACACATTCCTTGGCAGACTGGATCACTTTCACCTCCTGTGATCCCAGACATCTTGGTGTTGGAGAAGGAAAGGGTCCTTTGCTTCACTCGGGTTTCTGGAACAGCCTCACACAGATTCCCATTTTTGTATCTCTGTTCCTGACACATTTGCCAATCAAAGTACCTCTCTATCTCCCTCGCTCTTCTTATCTCAAGAGCTTTGTTATAAAATAAAGGAAGCTGGGATGGATGGTGCTGCCAAACTTTGAAAAGCTTCTGTAAAACTCTACATTTTCCTACAGTGCTTCAAAGCCCATATTTACCTAATAGACTGTCCAGAGTCCAAAGGAGCTTCTACAAAATTTCTGGTAAAGAGTATTTGTTTTAAGAATTGATATGCATGCCAAAAACAATGTACTGCATTTATCAGCCTGGAACTGTTACAATCTTTTCAGCAAATAATATCCCAGTTTCTGAAAAAGCCTAAAATGTGTAGCTAATCCAATTGTGTCACCTCTCATTTCCTTCAAAGAGGGGGGAAAAAGGCAAAGCTAAGCCTGAAATTCTGGTTTGAATTAACTGCCACTTTATCTCTAAGTGACCTCTTTGTGCAAAGCTATTACTGCAAACACAGTCTCTGAATCATTCAGTCGTCTCCAACCCTTGAAACACAGAGCTACAAGTTAGTTAATGCTATCAGCACTATCATCTTGCATTTGTGTAGGGCTTCTCATCCAAAATATTCCAGCTCCTGGCGGGGAGATCCTTTCCCTGGGTGGGCTCCTAATGTGGGTGCTGCATTCAGCATTGTAAAGGGTAAGGGGACAGGAGGGGGATTTTACACTTTAATTCCAGTGCCACTGTTTAAGAACATAACCTTCCATAAGGTGCAAACCAGCAACCAGAGCTCTGCAGTGCCATACAGCCATGGAGAGAAGGAAATGAAGAATATTCCAGGTATTATTCTCAAATCCACTCAGCTCTCTCTGGCAGCATGGAGGGACCTAAGTGTTAGAAAGGTTCAGACCCTCTGAGAGAAAACAGAGGGCTAGAAAAGGTATTTAAACAGAGAGCCTTGGTTATTCAAGTGGATATGGAATATCCATATCCATAATATCCATAATATGGAGCCCTGCTTCTAACCAGGACAATCTAGTGTGGTAAAAGCTTTAATTGGGATGATTAAAAACCCAGTTAATTTTCTTCATTGGAATAAAGGCAATTTAAACTCATTCCACTATTCCTTGTGACCAGCCATGCCAGCCTGTCACTGCCCACTCTGCCATGCACCCACCCAAAATACCTTTTTGTCCATTGATTCCTGGTACTTCCTCAGCAGCCAGAGGCTCCTCTTCCTGATGGCACCTCCTGATTGTGCTGGCAGTCATCTGCTGAGGGTTGGGAAGTTCATCTCACCCCTGTCAGGCAGCTGCTGAGGGTTGGGAAGTTCATCTCACCCCTGTCCTGCTGGTTCCTGAGGCTCTGTCCTTCCCTCCAGCCCTGCCTGCTCCTGCAGCTCCCTCACTCCCAGCTGCTGGAGCAGGTTGAGGTGGTGAGCCCAAGGGCTGGAGAGCAAAGAAGAAAGAAGACAATTTATACTTTGGTATTTTGGAAGCTGGAATCCAGGAAGAAGCTTAAGAACGTGACTTGAGGCCAAAATGTTTGGCTCTCCAGTTACAGAGCAGAGAGGGGCAGGTTTATTCCTATTGCAACACTGTGGCCCGTGTCCTGCAGGAATTTTCCAACATCGTGGATGTGTGGTGGGTTCAGAGGAACCTCTCCTTCACTCGCCTGCTTCCTGCAGCTCTGTGGGAGGAAAGTGATAACAGAGGAATCAGCAGCACTGCAAGAAATTTCTCTGAGATGGAGCTGTGTATGGAGGGGCCTGGGAGTTATTCCTGGGACACCCCGAGCTTACAACTCCTCCTGCCACTGTCCTCCTCAACTGTCCTTCCATGCCCTCATTCCAGCAGAATCATTCCCTCCAACTGTTAATTTGGCTGCTATTTCATTTATTCCAGCTGCTGAGTTCGAGAAAGAAAATTTTAAAAAAGCAGCATCTCACTGAAAACAGATGCTGCCTCTGTACTAAGCAGATAAATTAAATACATAAAGCATGGCTTGTTTACAATGCTGATTCTTTGTAAAGTTTTGCTGGTTTTATTCTTGATAGTAAAATTCCAAGTATGTTATATCAATTGATTTTTGATGCATCTGGACTAGAGAAATAGCCCACTGGCATTTCTCAGAAACACTGTAAATGAAATGGCCTAACAATTTACCACAGAATTGACAGTACAGAGAAAAAAAAACTGAGCTCAGCTTTTACTCCTATAGAACAGACACAACTTTTCTGGCCTCCATTTCTCCATGGTCACTTACAATTCTGTGCAATTTTTCTGTATATCAAACATGCACAAATTAAATACATTGGAGTAAACTATGGGCTTCCAGCATGGATTTGTGTGCACACACAGGGATACAACTACAAGTAGAGATCACAGAATGACAGGATCATCAGGGTGAGAAGAGAGCTTCAAGCTCATCTAGTCCCACCCCAGCAGCACCAGCATCACCCCAAACCCTGTCCCCAAGGGCCACATCCAGACTCCTCTGGGACAATTCCAGAGACAATTCCAATTCCAGTGACTCTAAACCTTCAATGCTTGACTGCCTGACTACTCTTGTAGAGAATTTTTTTTCTCATGTCTAATCTGACCCTCCCCTGGTGCAACCTGGGGCCATTTCCTCTCATTCTTTCACTTGGGACATGGCAGCAGAGCCCGACCCCCCCGGCTGTCCCCTCCTGGCAGGGACTTGTGCAGAGCCACAAGGTCCCCCCTGAGCCTCCTTTTCTCCAGGCTGAGCCCCTTTCCCAGCTCCCTCAGCCCCTCCTGGGGCTCCAGCCCCTTCCCAGCTCCGTTCCCTGCCCTGGACACGCTCCAGCCCCTCCAGGGCTCTCCTGCAGGAGCCACAACTGGACACAGCCCTGGAGGGGCCTCTCAGTGCCAGCACAGAGGGACAATCCCTGCCCTGCTCCTGCTGGACACACAATTCCTCATCCAGGCCAGCTGCCAGCGGCCTCCTTGGCCACATGGATTAAAGCTGAGCCAGCCCTCTCTCTGTCAGAGCTCACTGGCTCCCAGCGATGTTTTTGCTCTTTGGTTGGAAGAATTAAGACAAACACATTTGTTTTAGTACAGTGCAACAGGCAAACTTGAGCCCACATCCTCTGAGGTGAAAACTGATCTTTTGTTGAAATCACCTTATCAGTGTTTACAGTTCAATGAAAATACAACAATGCACATAGTCCAATAACCTTGGAAACTCAAATGAGAAGTGCCTGTCATTTTCAGGTGGCAAAGTTAACCAAAGGATGTTCTTTTCAACTTCTTAGATCTATTGAAGCAATCTTCTCTTAGGAAAGACAGGCAGAGAGTTTGTGGCCTGCCAGGGCCAGCAGGATTTAGAATTTCTTAGTGTTTCAGGATTTTGTGCCTCAAGTTATATTAAACAAAAGTTGTATATGGAAGAGTATCAATGTCTGCGTTGATGCATGCTGATTTTCAGCTCAGGAATATGAAAAAAAAAATTACAGCAAAAATGGTTTGGCAGCAAATCCATCTGCAAACATCGTTAGGGAGATGTGATGAGGAAAGAGCTATGGTCAAAGTCAGAGCATGACAAGTGCAGAATTTCATGTTCTGTGTGTTTATATAGATTTTCATCTCTTTCTCCAGATATCCTGGGAATCACTCCATCTGGGGGTCACTCCAGTTTGGGGTGGTGGTGGGGTTTGGGGAGAGGGTGGTGGCAGATCCTCCCAGCACAGGCCAGCCCCGACACTGATCCTCATGGCCTGTCTGGTTTTTCTGCACAGGACTGAGATGGCTCAGTCATTTTGCCTGATTTCTGTCCAAACTGAGATGTGAAAAGGAAAGTCTCTCACTTTTCTCACCACACAAGAAGGGCCAAGATTTACCTTTGCACTGTTCTCCTTGGAAAATTTGCAAAAGTATTCCCCAAGCGGGACATTTGGCAGGTTTCAATTTAAATGTATTTTTTATTAGGCACCTGGTTTCCTGTGTGCTGCACAACTCTGAGATCATGCTTTGTACTGATGTTAAAGAATTCAGAAAAGCTCCCACAAGCACACTCTGGTAATCCAGGGGTAAAGAAACAGGGAAAAGTAGGAAGCCTTACTCTTTTGGGTTCCTCTAATGCAAATCACCAAAAATCTGGAAGTAGATCTTTTACTGCAGCCTCAGAAATTGCTGTGGCCTGACTGGAGATGCCAGGGCTTCCTACTTGGTCCTGTTGCTTCACCCCTGGTTTATGGACAACTTGCAATGATGTGCTTATGAGGGCATCCAAAATTTAACCCTTGGGAACACAGGAGAACTTGGGAAGTCAGGAGAATCCTTCAGCAGGTTCCTGTCACCACATTCTCCTTCTGTGGGACCTAGGCCAGGCTTTTGCAGTGGTACCCATGGTTTATATCAGCTCTCAGCTGATTTATATTCTCCCCCAGAAAATGGGATGCTGATTGTTTCCCTTCAGCCACAGAAGGATCTCCCTAGGAGTAATCCCAGACCAAGCAGAAGCAGAGCTGTGAGGCTGAGTTGTTCCAAACTGATTGGAATTACAAGCCAAACTGAGATTATGGATCACCAAACCAGCATTTGCATCACTTCAAAAAATTACTTCTCTGCTTGATTCACAGTGAGGAAGGGAAATGAATTGCCATGAAAGTGATTTCCTGAAGTTTACTTTCAATGGTCTGACTTTTGAGTGGTTAATGAGGCTCGGTTGATCAATACGGATTTTCCTTGTGGAGAAATTAATTCTTTCCTATTTGTATTGGAACAACTGGCATTGCATTTCCCATAGATTACTTGGATGTAAAATCAATTATCTAGTCCACTCCTGTAGGAAATAAACTTTTTATTTGCGTGTGTTCTCCTTGTCACTGGGCAATTGTTTTCAGCTAAAAGTGCACTTAATGAGGCTTTAGTATAAAGACTCTGACAGATCCATTAACTGCAGGGGTTGTTATAAAGTCCCTTTTGCTGCTTCTTGTGAAAGCCAAAACTCAGTCCCAGTGTGGCATCCCAGCAGGCAAACTCAAGAATTCAAAGAAGACTTCAGTAAAAAAATGAAATCTTGTGTTTTTACTGATCAAACCACACCATGCGTTCCAAAGAGAAAAAATACTATTCTGATTTTCTATAAAACATCATGCCAGTGGTAAACCTTGTGACTGAAAGCACATGACAAATCACTGCTGATATCACAAGGGTCAGCATTCAGCACTCATTTGTCAGCAAACTTTCAATCTTCAAGCACAAAAGTTGTCTGTGATGCGAAGGGAACCACTCTGGTATTAAATCCTTGGTTCAAGTATCTCATCTTCCACAATGTTTAACACCCATTAAGACTCTGATTATGTATGAACTGTATTCTGGCTACTTTTTAACCATTCCTGGTGAGAAAAAAATCTTGAAAATGTACACAGGGTCAGTTGTTTTGTAATCATAGGGCGAATTCCTACCCTTGAGTAATTGCCCTCAGAGTTCCTGCATCCTTCTCCAGCAGCTGGCGGTCCAGAGGTTCACTGAGAGTCCAAGCAGCTCCATAAAGGTGCAAGGGGACAATTCTTGGTGGCCCTGGCCATGGCACTGCTGTGGCACAAGGTGCTGCTTCAGGCTTTTCTCTCAGGATAAGCAAGCACCAGGCAAGGCATCTGGGGAATTCCATCACCAGTTTAAAATCGTGGGATCATGGAATGGTTTGGGTTGGAAGGGACCTTAATGTGGGCAAAGGATTTGTAGAGAGTTCTCAGAGCCTGACAGAAGGCTCACACAGAATGCACCTGTATGCAAACCCCGAGATAAGAAATACTGACTTAGAAATGCCATGGAATAGGATGGATATTGTTGAGAGAAAAATGGAACTAGAAAAAAGTTTCAAAGGATGGTTTTATAATTAAGACTGGATACTTTAGAGAAATAGAACTATGAAAGATGCATTGTAATATAACCCACAGGGGGGTAATTTTAGATCATTAGCTTTAAAACATCTACAGCATGGTATAGCAAAAACCTGATAAGCCAAGAAACGCTTATAGTGTTTTGTAATTAAAAAATTGTTGGCTTCTGATTGTGATGGCGTGAATTTTAACATCTGTATTCTCTCACCCTTCATATGAAACTGGAATAAATTATTTCCATGAATGAATTCCATGAAAATGGAATAAAAAGTTTTTAAAACACTTCTTAGTTGCCCCATCTCTAAGTCAGAAAAGGGCTTAATCCAACAAAAGCCCATCCAGTGCCACCCCTGCCATGGCAGGGACACCTCCCACTGTCCCAGGCTGCTCCCAGCCCCAATGTCCAACCTGGCCTTGGGCACTGCCAGGGATCCAGGGGCAGCCACAGCTGCTCTGGGAATTCCATCCCAGCCCCTGCCCACCCTGCCAGGGAACAATTCCTAATTCCCAATATCCCATCTAAACCTACTCTCTTGCCATTTTAAGCCATTCCTCCATGTTCCATCACTCCACCCCTTGTCCCCAGTCCCTCTCCAGCTCTCCTGGAGCCCCTTTAGGCACTGGATGGGGCTCTGAGCTCTCCCTGGAGACTCCTCCAGGCTGAATAATCCCAACTCTCCCAGCCTGGCACCAGCACAGAGGTGTTCCAGCCCTCTGATCCTATTAGTGGCCCTCCTGTAACTGCAGTGGACTGATTATTTAATTTGACAGTTTTCAAACTGTACATCCTGTAACCTTTAGCAAAAAAACCCCAAGACCTGACTGTCATGCTGAGGTCCTGGAAATGTCTCTCAAATAACATCAGAAGTAATTGGAAAGTGCAGAATTATAGTTTGCACAAAGCAAAAAAAAAAAAAATAGGGTATAGTGATCAGATTTTCTCAGTGTCAACATGAAGATCAAGGTCAGGAAACTGAGCCAAACATCCTCAGCTATCTTTTAATACAAGGGCCTTTTTTTCTTGTAGTGCTGCCACAGCAAAACAGATGCTAGAAATTCTCACTCCAAAACTCTTTGCTTTTCATCCAGTTCTAAAGCTGTGGTGAGGTTCCAAGTTAAACTCACAAAGGAGAAAGAAATATGCTGGTGTTTGCATTGTAATATGAATTTTCCATTGAAGATGTGGTTGAATTAGCAGTTCATTTTTTAACTATTGCTTTAATTTGCTCCTTGTGGTCGAACTCTTTTTTTTTTTCCTCTCTATAAAAGTCATGCCTCAATCCCGTGCCTTTTGAGACAACTTCATGTAAAATTTTTTAAAGGGAAGGGAATTGTCTAATTAAACATCTGTAAAGTAGCTGTCGAGCTTCATTTGTGTGGAGTAAAAACAAATAGGAGAAAATGTGGAGGAACGTGCTGCTGATTGAAAGTGGACATACCCACCTTGTTCTCCCCCACGGGCAGGAATATTAAGGTGTTGGAAATGACTGCAAGTCTAGACATCCATTATAGGTTTTGTATTTTCAGCCCTTCTTTTAACTTGTGCCTGGAGTGACTGGTGTGTGCTCACACACTGGGACATTTAAAGCAAAGCAGAAGGAAACATTTTTGCCTCCCTTTTTTCCTCCTCAGCACATGGAAAATAAAGAGATTTCTGTGTTTTTTCATTATAAACTTGCCCGTGTTTTAGTTACCTCCCAGGGGCTGTGTTTTAGGGTTTCTGCTGTGGGCTTTCAAATCCCGGGAAGCACGAACCCATCCGGACATTTTGAATTGTGGATCTTTTTCCAGGAGCTAACTCAGAAGGAATTCAGGGCTGGTGAGTCCTCTTTAGCTGGACAATCATTGCTGAATTTTAAGCTTAACACCAGCGTTGGCCACTTGGAATTTGTGAGAGGGACAAATGCAACCCACGATTCCTTTTTTTAATGGAAGGCAATGGAAAACAAGAGAGGTTTAAGCATCCTGGAAAGAGGGAAAGCTGGCAGGAGGAAACACAGAGAGGAGGCAGCAGGCTGAGACTCTTGAAGCTGAGCAGAAAAGATGGAGTAAAGCTCCAGAGCGAGGCTGTGGATTTGGAAAAACTGGGAGCAAAGCTTGTCGTCTTGACATGTTATGAGTTTCCTGGGTGCAAGCCTGCTGAGGTTTTTCTTCCCAGGGGAAAGCTCATTTTCTCAGCACAGAATTCTATAAGCATATCTCTGAGTTGTGTTTACAAGGACACAGGTGGTGTTTGTCTGCCCTGTCTCCTGATATGGGAGATGTGGGTTTTCTCTCTCTCAGCCACTGATGTGGAGAACTGTTATCACTGAATTGTAAGCATTCTAGCATTCTTGTACTGAGATGGAGAAGTAAGCATCTGAGCTCTGTACCTGGGCACATAATAGCCCAAGCCTTCTGAACAATGGAGTCAACTTAATAAATCACATTAAGCCTTCTGATATTGGAGTCAGAAAGTTCTGTTTCACCATCGGGCCACAATAATAAAAGCTGGCTTTTCCCTCTGCTTGCCATAGTAGTTGTCTGCCTCTACAGAACAGGAGACAAACTTCCAACCCTACCCCTGCCCTATCCTATCCTATCCCTATTCCTGCCCTATCCCAGGAAAAGCTGCCACAGATGTCCTGAGGACCAAGGACACATGCAGAAACCCCAGGTGCTCTGTGCAGCCCCTGGGGCAATGAAACTTTCAGCCAAATTTAGTGAGGATGATGCTCTTTAGAAACAACAGCAAGTGTTGGAGACTCAGTGAAAGCTCCAGCAAACCTTAAAAAAAAATCCCAAAACATCCAGAGGATGCTTTCCCAGACTGTGGGAATGATGCTAGACAGGAACTCACTGAACAAGACTTTTTAGTGATGCCTGGATAAAGCTGCCTGGGGGTTCTGTTTTTCTTGCCTAAGGCAGTACCAGAGGCAGCCCGGATAAAGTTGTCTGGGTGGTGTTTGCACAGGTTTGGGTTCTTTTCAGCTCCACTTGCAGTCTGCATTTCACAGATGTTTAAAAGTTTCCTGCAATCTCCAATGCTGCTTCGGGAGGTTTCTTCCCAAAGAAATGGCTGTGCACACTCAGAAAGCTTTCCTTAACTCCACTGCACTGGAGATTTTAAAGGATTCTTGAATTCAGATTCTGCTTGGAAGTTTTTTCCCCTTCTCAGTGTGCCAGTGAGCCAGACTGCCCTTATATCATGAACACGGATGTTAAGAGACTTTTAACATTCTTTAACAACTTTTAAACTGTTTTTAAAAACACTTTTTCAGCCACTACTGCCACAACATTTAACCTGGGAAGAAGCAAGACAATGTTTTAAAAATGTATGAAAACAACACACAGGGCAGCAACTTGTGAAGAGAAAAATATCATTGCCAGGTTAAAAGTAAGTTTTTCAAAAGAAGCATCTGCTGCCTTTTCTATCATCTGTTCTAAGGAATGAAACTTTCTGCATTTATAACTGTATAAACAGGTGTACATGGTCCTAACAAAATACAGCCTCTTTTGCTTTCAAAACTTAATCCGTGTTTCTGATACATTTGAATACTATCCAAATCCATTACATCTTAATTTAAATTAGGTCAATTATACTTCCCTAGCCAAAAGAAAAATCGGTATCAAAAACGTCAAATAACCTTGGCCCCTGAATGCCACTCAGAACCACCTCAGAAGCCTCTGATTCTGCATCTCCCTTTTAAGTGTCTGTCCATTCCTTCTCAAGACTTAGAAAGGAGATTTTAAAGAGCTTTTTCTGGTGGATATCCCTTATTTCTGGGGCTGGAGAAGTGTTGAAGGCTGGCCACTCTCCTGGCAGTGCCTCTTCAGCTGTATTTCCTACCCAGGAATCCTCCTCTGGCCCTTGTAGTCCATAGGATCAGCTCCCAGGCTTCTCATATTTTGTTTTTTCCCCTTAAGAAGCTGAACTCGATGATGTTTTGTTTTAGTGCAACTCTGAACACAAATGATCGTTTACAACTGTCCCTGCTTTCACCAGAAGCAAACTGTGCCCTCATGCCTGGTGATTTTGACATTATTGGACTGCAAAGAAGCAGAGCTGCTCTCAGGGACTCCAGACAAAGTGGAGAGATATTGCTGTGGTTTGTTCATTAACAAAGGACTCTTGACAATAATATTAGAAGGTTAAATATGATTTATTAACATGATTCTATAATTTAAAGGATTTTGGGCTATTATCTGCCCAGTCTGGAGCATCCGAAGCTCCCACTTTAAGCTTTGTTTAAGGAATGTCAGAATAGTTTACACAATCAGAGATAACAACTTTTTACTTCATAGGTAGAAAGAAAGAAACCTCTATCTCCTACTATCAGGATACAGGCAGAGAAATCTAAATGTCTTTGAAACACACATCAAAGATTTTGTTTACAGAAACTTATACAGAGTAAAAACAGTAAAAGAATACTTTCCAATGAAAAAATTTTCTGCAAGCTTGCATACAGAAAAACTTATAATATGTTCTTACAACAGAGAGATAAGCTCAAGGCACAGCTGTAGATTTTTAATGAATTAAGTTCCTGACTCAGCATCCAATTTGAGCAGGTATTTCATGTGCACTTTATGCATCTCCTTGTTGAACAACAGGCAGAAGCTTGTGACCCTCTCCACTGAGGGTCCCTTAAAAAATCACATGGATATCAATTTGAATTCAAGCACTATTCTTTCTGTAACTAGTCATGATTATGTTCTTAAGATTTTAGTGAATTCATGGCTTTATTGCTACATGAGGTGCACTTTCCCTTTGCCATAAACAGGATTTTAAGAGCAACTTTGTCAGCTTTGCAGATCTGAGTCTTTTATAGCCAGCATTTAAATCAAGAGAAATGAGAGCTGTGAATTTAAATGTGTATTTCAAGTTTAATGGAAACNAATTAGCTAGAGGAAGGTTTTTTCCCTGTGAAAATCAGCAATAAAAAAAAGTGACCTATTAAATAGATTAATTAATTAAATATCCTGATTATGAATGAGAAAAGAAAGACATGCAGTCTCTGACAATGCAGTCAGTGAGTTTTGCTCCAAACCATCCCCTGGGTAGTTGCTTTGCTGTTCCAACCCTTCCCGTTGAAAAGGCTGAATTTTGGTGATTCCTCCTCTGTTTAGAAATGGAGAGTCAGCAGTTTGATTTTTAACAATAAATTACTTCTAAGGGTGAGCAGCATTCCACTTGCTGTGGACTATGTGCAGCATTCTGGCAAGCAGTAAACACAGAATTCTTACGTTTTGCCAAAGTTTAAAACACATCAAGAATGAAGTGATTGGAAAGATGTTTGTGTTTTAAAACTGTGTCAAGTTGCTGTTTTAATCTTAGAGGCTGCTTGAGGAGGAGGTGGTGTTTAAATTCCAGGCAGGTTAAAATTCAGAGCCAATGTTTGAGGAGAAATCAGCATTAAATTTTTGTATGGGCTGCTCACTGGTTAAATCTGACAAGAAATGGGAAATTTAAACACGAACCAAAAGAAGAGACTTACGAGACAAGGGACCTCTCAAAGTGTCATTTCAGACACAACAGCTGAGTCTGCACAAAGGCAGAAAGCCAAAATTAGGAGCTTTGTTAACGTTAATAAAACAATCAGTCTGATTTGTGATTAACTAACTGAGCACTGAGGCCTCTGAGTTCAGCAAGGAGAGATGTGCTTACGAAACAGTTCTCGTCTGGCACGGTTATTTTTGATTTCACAAGGCTGATGGAGAGGTGGGATAATTACTCACCACACAAAGGGCTGGCTAAGCTTCTGCAAGTCCACCCTGACAGCTCCAAGAGCCAGCATGGAACAGGCAATTAATGCCTGGAAAAATGAGCCTCATTAGAGCCACAGTGAGACCTCAGAGGGACGTGGGACTGGGACCAGGAGCTCTCAGCTCCCTGCTTGTGCCACGTGGAACTGGAACAGATTTCCCAGAGCAGCTGTGGCTGCCCCTGGATACCTGGAAGAGCTCAAGGCCAGGTTGGACCTTGGGGCTTGGAGCAGCCTGGGACAGTGGAAGGTGTCCCTGCCCGTGAAACTGGATGATTTTTCACATCCCTTCCAGCTCAAACTATTCCATGATTCCATGAGGGAATAGCTGTCTTGGGTTGGAAATGCAAGCTGTGGCTGGGGGTGTGTGTTCCATTGCCACCTGTCAGAGCTGGGGCAGTTATCTGCTGTTCNCAGCTCCTGCTCTGACTCTGGCACTGTTGTTTGTATTAGTGCATTTTTATTTTAATTTTATTTTTCCCTAATAAAGAACTGTAATTCCTACTCCCATATCTTTGCTTGAGAGCCCCCTTAATTTCAAAATTATAATAATTTGGAGGGAGGGGGTTTACATTTTCCATTTCAAGGGAGGCTCCTGCCTTCCTTAGCAGACACCTGGCTTTTCAAACCAAGACACCCTTCCAGCCCAAACCATTCCACAATTCCATGAGGGAGAATTGCTCCCCTCCCAGTCAAACTCTGAACACCAAAGTGAACACACAGCACTTACTCTGAACCAGAACGTGCCAGGGAATGTTGTAGATAAGCCTGAGATGTTCATAAGGCCAGCTACATTTACATGGAAGAAACTGTATGTTTTTTTCTGGAACACGGCCATTCATTAAGTTTTATTTAATAATTTAAATGAACTCATTGGCATTTCTTTTTCTGCTAGCTCTGAGATAATAGAAGATTCTTTTATGCATAGGAGTTCTGGACAGAGCAAGAATTTCAGTGTAATCTCAGAATTAGAAGGATTTTTTCCATAACTCATGTTTAAATATCTCCAGCACTGCCAACTCTATATCTGTCAAAGAAGTTGAAATTTATTTCCTCTTCCATGAAACAAACATGGCATTTTTGTCTCCTTAATACAAAAACAGGTTTTACAGCCCTAATTATTACCAGTTCTTTATCCTCACAATCTCAAAATCTAGAACATGTTCAGTAAAAAAAAAATAGACAGATCCCATACTTAAAGTTTACATATTCATGGTGGATCAGGACAGTTGGATTTTTAGAAAGGCAGTCTGGTATCCTAACCTGAAAATGGAACAGTGCTTTGTGGAAGACACTCCTATTGTCATTCTTTACGATGATGTAGAAACCACCAAGCAGGAAATCATATTTTAGAGCAATAGGTTTGCTACTACAATAGGAGAAGACACTGTCTGCTTTCTTCTTTTTTTTCTTATTTCTTCATAGAAATTGTGGGTTTCACCTCAAACTAGACTGGCTCCTCTTCCACCAAACAGTATTTTTAATTATTTACCATAGAAAGTGCCAGAGGTCAATCAAAGATTGGGGTCTAACTGTCTTTGACAATATGTACCAGGAAAGCTGTTTGGGAATTGTCTACTGACATCCTATTTTACAGGGAAAGCTTAATTTGCCCAGTGTTTTCTGATTTCCCAAATGACTATCCCAAATAAATATTTCATTGTGGTTGACCTTGAGCTATTTGCTATAATAATTTTAAAAGTAGTGTTTTAATTATTACATTTGTGTTATTAATAACTATATAATACATATATTAGGTTTTATATTATTTATAGTTATATAATTTAAA
>VXAX01003653.1:0-21572 GCA_013399835.1 Leptocoma aspasia | reverse complement strand
TTTCTTTCTTTCTTTCTTTCTTTCTTTCTTTCTTTCTTTCTTTCTTTCTTTCTTTCTTCTCTTTCTCTCTTTCTTCTTTCTCTCTCTTTTTCTCCTCTTTCTCTCTTTCTCTCTCTCTCTTTCTCTCTTTCTCTCTCTTTCTTTCTCTCTTTCTCTCTCTCTTTTCTGTTTCCCTCTTTCCCCACACCAGGCTTGCTGCATCTATGCCATCTTCTGGATGTTCCATGAATCTTTCTTATCCCCGAGCACGTTCTGAGGAATGTGCAAATCTCTTTAGCAAACGTTCCTATTTCCTGATTGCTGATACCCAGAGAGGGACAAGGTTTTAGGGCCAGGGTCACAGCCTCAGTTTCCTTTGTTTACTGCCTGCACACCAGGAAAAGGGATTGCTCTCCTGCTCTGTGAACTGTCCATTCTCTGCTAAGAATAGTTACAGAATGTGGCAAAAAATTCCCCTTCAAGAGGGAAGTGACTTTCACTCAGTTAAGAATTTATTAAATGCACTGATTTTTTTGCACTGAAGACCTGTTTACAATTTTTTCCCTTATTATTTTTTTTCTTGTTGCAAACGTAGAAGTGGTAATTTCCTTGCCAATATTTTCTCACTTTTTGCCTGGGTTTCATGCTACTGTTTCATCGAGATTTACAAATAACTTTCTTTCAGCTGCTGCCCAGCAATTGTCCATGAAAGGTGCACAGTCTATGATTTTTCTGGGTGATGAAGAAACATCCTCATTTTTAGCCATTTTTCTACTATTATTTACATATAAATTCGAATTAAATTAATATATTAGGGTTTTTTGAGGAAAGCTAGAGTTCTTTAGCAGTCCCCCTTGTATGGAGCTCAAAATTAGTGAGGACTTCCATCACAAAACTAATGCTTTCTTGCATATTTACATGTTTGCAACACTCTTAAATGACTCATGAAACCACAGCCTGGATAGCAAAGACTCAGGGAGATAATCTCAGTTTAAATCAGAGACACCATGAAGAATACTCATTACTTAAGGTTTCCAGCTAATCTAAAGAAGATTGTCTAAAGATGTGCAAATAATTCATTGGAAAACCAGAGAAACAGTAGGATGATTCATGATTTTAAATGCTGCTTTGGCTGGGCAATTCTGGATTAATCAGTGAGGCTGGGCTGCTGGGTTAATAACTGCTGGATTTTAAAGGCAAACACTAAACAATTTGTTCTTAGAAATCAGTATCACAGTTACCACAAGGCAAGATTTCTTATGAAAGTCAAATATCTCAGATATTCAAGAATAAACATATTAAGAATTCAAGCTTTCGTTGCCTGAAAGCAATTACAGTAATTTACTGTTCAGTGGTACTTCCAGAGACTGGTAATTCTTACAGTCAGTTGAAAAATAATCATTTTTGCTCCATCATTGATTCAGATTACGACCAGGAATGAAAATGTTGAAATTCCTTACTGAGAGGTGTGCTTTTCCACAGATTGGTGAAAAGGGAAGCATTGAGATTTTACATTTCCATCCCTCTTTTGTAGGTGAAGGATTTCAGCCCTCAGAGAGCATAGACTTCTGAACAGCCAGAACAAACTTCCCCTGCAAGGAGCACTGACCTCTCACGCATCATGCTAATTCCTTGTAACGAGGACCTTGGCCAGGCTGAGAGAAATCAGGAGAGGAAAAATTCAGATATTCTGGCTGCTCTTCCCAATGTGCACAGCTCCAACCACGCTAAATCCCTCCCTGAGCAACTCCTGCTTGCATCTCACAATATTGTGAGTATAAAAATGAGTTTTGCATGAGGTACATCACCTGTAAACAAGAGAGGTTGCTAAATCTGTTCCATGGCTTGAGCACCCTTTCCATGGGGAAATTCCTCCTGGTGTCCACCCTGAGCCTGCCCTGGCCCAGCCTGAGGCCGTTCCCTCTCCTCCTGTCCCTGTTCCCTGGGAGCAGAGCCCGACCCCCCCGGCTGTCCCCTCCTGGCAGGGACTTGTGCAGAGCCACAAGGTCCCCCCTGAGCCTCCTTTTCTCCAGGCTGAGCCCCTTTCCCAGCTCCCTCAGTCCCTCCTGGGGCTCCAGCCCCTTCCCAGCTCCGTTCCCTGCCCTGGACACGCTCCAGCCCCTCCAGGGCTCTCCTGCAGGAGCCACAACTGGACACAGCCCTGGAGGGGCCTCTCAGTGCCAGCACAGAGGGACAATCCCTGCCCTGCTCCTGCTGGACACACAATTCCTCATCCAGGCCACATCCAAAGAGATGGGAGAATGAAGATGAAAGTTTCTGGCTGTAGCAGACACGTTCAGGATTTCAAACTCTCTGAAAAACACCAATTTAACTGTCTGAAAACTGTAGATGGAAAGAACAGACTGAGGTTAAGGCCAACATTTCTGAAACATCTCCTTCTTTTTTTGTTCTCATTATTCTTAGAGCTCGTATTTGGGGTCACACACAAGGGATAGAGAGAAAAGTAGAATTCAGTCATTTTGAAAAGGGCTGAACCTCCAGCCTTGATTTACAGATCCCTACTTCTGTCTCTGCAGATCAGACAGCTCCATGGATATTTTTTTTTTTGGAAAGGTGAAGCATGAGCCATCGTAGCAAAATGCAAGGAAGGCAAGCTGGCAATTTCCCCTCACAGGCCATACCTGGGTGGGATTTATCTTACCGAGAATATCCAATTAACTGCATAAATGAGTGATCTTTGCTTTCTGCAGAGGCAACGTGGACAGGGAACTGCAAGGGGCAATTAACTCCACCTAATTAAGATGTGTACTCCAGTGGGAGTTCACCAGCCTGGTCTAGAAACTTATTTGGTGTTTGGCAAATTTGTGCAAATTTCAGCTAGAGATTTTAATGGTTTGCAAATATTAAATTGAGAAAAGGATAAATATTGGTGTAGAGCAGGAAATTTGTTGCACGTACATGGAAATCTGGAGATCTCAAAAAGAGTGAACCTTCTGCCCTGTGAGACAGAAAGGGGGCAGAAGATTCATAAAAACAAGCCCTGGTAACTCTTAAAAATCCGTCTGCTTTTCTAAACATAATTTTATATTATATTTACCTAAAGTGAAACAGTCCCAATTAGCAGTCCTATTAATATCTGTGTTGTTCTAAGAGTAAGAACAATCCACCTCCCTCAAAAATGAGTCATAAACTTCCCCTTCAATGTCCACCCCTCTGCACTGTTCTGTAAAGAACCATCTCTAATCAAATGATCTGGACCAGATATTTATGGTGCTGCTCCCAAATCCACTTCGTGTTGCTAACAGATTATTTCTGTCTAACTAACGGGGCTGTCTCTTGTTTGCTGCTCACTCATTATTCCCCAATAATCAATGTTAAACCCACAGGCTTCTGAGTGATAGATTTGCTCCAGGTTTGCAGACAAGTGTTCTAATCCCCTGAATGCCCTATTGTTTCCAGTCCCCATTAAAAAGCTGTGCAACTATCTCGAGCATAATCCATGTTTTTAAGATCCATGCAGCAGGAATCAGTGTGATCACAGCTGACAGAACACAGAAATTCAGGTGTCTTGCCCAGGTTCCCACACTGAGGGCTGGATCCTGTGAGGATTTAGGCATGTCCTCACAGGCACTGTAGTCACATAAAGCAGCAGATATGCTGAGGTAAAGGCTCAACCCAATTTAATCTTTCTCTTAGCCTAAAATGCCCAGAGCGCTGGCAGACTCTGGCAGAGAGGAGAAGTGAAATATGTGTGAGTGAGGAGCAAAGATTCCCCTCATAGGAAGGTCTGGATTTGTCTCTGGTCAACCAAAGAGATCAAAGTTAAGCAGATGCTTAACTGTAAAAAACAAAAATGCACAAAGAGGTTTCTTGAATGAGTGGCAAGGGGAGGTTTGGTCACCGTGCAGGAAGAGAGCTCCTGGCTCGGGTTCCTCATTGCTCTGCTCCTCAGAGAACCATTTCTATCAAAGCCTTCACTTTGTTTTATATCAAAATGGACTGGATCACACAAATTCCCAAGCCAGAGAAGCTGACACAAAGTTAAATTCAAAGCACTTTGATTAACAAACCAATTCTCATCTTCACATATGGATCCAAATGGCAAGAGCAGCTCTACAAAGAGCAAATTTGGTCAAAAAATTCCAATTTCTGGGAGCAAAGATGGGATTTAAAGTTAACATTCATTCTGCCCTATTTCCAGAAGGTGAACATACGTGTGTGTAAAACACTTGGTACATCTGTGCTGATAAATTTCAAGTGCCCAGGACTGTTTTTTGTCATCAGGGCCCAAAGGCAGAGACCAGTCACATTCATCCTAAAGAACTCTCAGGCTCTCAACAAATATATTATTTATCAGGAACTAAGAGACTTTGGAGAGTCCTATCTGTCTGAGACTGAAACCATATTAAGGACTGCTCTAAAAGTTGTACTGCACAGGAAACAAATTTATTGCAGCTGAGAATGTTCCCTGACACCCTTTACTTCACTGGGAGAGATGTGGCCTCTATAGAGAAACATGGTCAGTAATCTAAATAAAATACACCCCATAAATGTAATGTCATGGAAGGGTTTGCAAAAAGAGATAAATATATAGAAGGAGTAACAAACTGTGTTCAAAGGGATTGTTTTCTGCCTCTTTTTTAGGGTGTAATTTCCTTCCAGGGATGTTTCCTTCCCATGGAAGATGGGATTCTGGCTGGATTTTACATGCTGCAGCACACTGAAACTCCTTAACTCTTCAGCATTGATAAAAAAGAGAAATTCACCTCATCTTAGTATTTGCCAGTGTATTTTCCACCAAGATTTGCAAACCTGGCCAGACATTATGGAATAACTAGATTGTGTTTTAAATGGCTCTCCCTCCTCATTATCCATCATGGACAAAGTAATTAATTACCCAGGACTGCTGTGCTCCAGGTGAATTGTTCCACTGGTTTACTGGGATTTGGAATGAAAAACCAGGAGTCTGCTGCTCCCCATGCCAGGGGCAGACTTCAATCACAGCAAAACTCTGGCATATTTTGTGGTGAAAAACTTAAAATACAGGAGGAAAGAACACATATACAGGTGAGGTTTTATTAGGACCTTCAACCACTGGGTAAGAGCCGGAGAAATACCTATTTAGCAGCTACAGGGCTAAGGCTACTGAGGACTTTTTGGGCAAGGAATGGCTCTTAAAACACTGTTATTCCATTTTTTATGGGATAAACAGAGCCAGAAACTCCATAGTCTATGCAGAACAGGGAAAAGAAAGCAGCATCTGCACCTCCCAGCGTCCTCCTGCTTAGTTCTGTTGGCTCAGCAGAGCTTGGAGCAAGTCAGGTGAAAGAATAATTCCTATTATTTTTATTCTGAAAGCCACCTCCTGATTCATCTCTCTACAGCAAGTGTGAATGTCTGTGTAATCTTGTGGAGAGCAGAAAGTAATATTTTAGTAAAAGTGAGGGGTTTTTTCTCACTTTTTTAGTCAAATCATCTGGAGGCTGAAGAACCTATTATTCCATGAACTCTCCCTCCTGCATTGACTTGTAGCTGGAGGATAAGATTACTTCCTACATGCATTCTCAAAAATTGATGGAAAAATCACAGAGGCATAATATCCACCTTTTCTGCACAAATACACCCTGCAGTGCTGGGAAAGGGCTCAAAAGCACCAACAGGAAAATTTGCAAGGCTCAGAGCACTCATTTTTCACTGCAGCTTGGCCGAGGTCAGGATATGACCCTGCAGTGACCCCTGCACGAGGCAAGAAAAGTTGGAGTACCCCAAATAAAAGACTCCCACTGTTTCTTTCCACCCGAAATTCCACCTGTGCAGCTGCACTGAGCTCAGCAAGGATGGTAAGGGCTCACCAAGGGCAGACAGTCAAAAGTCAGCAGACTCCATCACCAACACATCCATAACCAGGCAACAGTGTCCAGTTTAAAAGATTATTTTATTTCTCCGTTGTAGGAAACAGCACGTGGTTTTGAAGCCAGTGGCATTTGGTGACAGCCCTCTGAGAGTGCTGACAATAAACCTGAAGCAGGCAAAGCGAAACTCACAGTTGTTCTCAATAAAAAAAGCCCCACATCCCTCTCACCCTCAATTCCCCATTATAAATTGTTTTTCTACCTGACAAATAGAATCACTTTACCACGTTTTCTTCCCAGTTTATCTGTATCCATGGAACAGGCTGAGGGGGAAAATACGAAGCACACCAGGCAGCTGCTGGTTTGTTTGCTGCTCCAGGGCTGGCAGGATGTGAATTGCTGGGGTAGGCACAGGCAGAACTCTCATCAGAGAGGAAAGGTTCCCTCTATCAAAGCCAAATCCATAAGGAAGACAATCTACCAGAGTAGATTGCAACAGGGGAAAGGAAGCAAAAAAGGGAACTGGATGAATGTGTGAGCAATCCCAGAGTGCTGGGACTTCACTGCTCACCTCGAGGAGAAAGTTGCGAGCACAAGTTGTGAGACAGGAAAAAGAATTTGGTTTACTGGGGGTTTCTATGAGCCCAGTGACTGGAAAGTGAACCCTGGATAATCAGCAGTGGGTGTGGAAGTGGATGGGGCAGCAGCTGGTGAAGGGTGTCAATCCATGCTGGCATTATCAGGGAGTGCAGTGCCATGGGAGGAAAGCAGCTGGAGCTGAGAACTCCCAGATCCATGAAAATTTCAGCATCCATGTGCAGCTTCTCTTTCAAAGCCGCCTGTGCTGACAAAGAACTGGCTGGTGACTTATGGGGATTGGTTTGTCACTGCCCCTCTGGTCCTGGGCTCTTTTCCTCCCATGGATTCAACACAGTCCTTGTCCCAGCTGGACAGACTGGACACAACCAGACACGTGACTTTCACTGCAGGGAATTTTGGCTTTAAAGTCATTTTGCAAACTGAGGGTTTTTTTTTTTTTTTCTTTCATTCTCATCAGCATCACCTCAGTTGACTGCTGCTGTATTTTTGGAGCAATATAACAACAACAACGATGAAAATTACTCCCTTATATTTATGCCCAAAAGTTTTCAGAGAAAAAAAAATATGACATTTTGCCTCATTATGTTTTCTCCCTGCACAAAGTGCTAATGATCAATTCTTAAATAAATGACCTGAAAAATATCTTGGTGAGTTTATGACCAAGCCAAGCATTGATCTGCCTTTAACAGGGAAGGAGAAAGAAAGACCAGAAGAAATAACCACAGAAGGAGGGAGGCAGAGCTGTATTATTGCAAAAGCAAATAAAGGAGGCTGAGGGAAGCAGTCCCTGCTGTCCAGACAAAGAGAGAAGGTAAATAACACCTCTCCCACAGAAGGAGCCTCCTGCAGGGTGAACTTCAGCAGGCACAGAGCAAAACAAAACTCTTAGCTGAGAACTGGAAAAACAACACCCAGGTCTGTCTGCTCTTGGCAAACAACCTGCCACAGTCAGGGATATCAGCATCACAAATCCCTCCTTTCCCACACTTTGAGTATTTCCTAAGCATTTTCTTTTCAGCTGGCGTTGACAGAGACTTGGTTGCTGATGGAAAGAGATGGGAATTGTTTTCACCTCTCTTGTAGGAAACTCCCCAAGCAGAACAGCACTTAAAGCCTTAAATATTCTTCAGCCTCTCATAGGAACAGTGCAGCATTCCCCCTGTGCCAGCTCTGGGGAGCCAGGGGATGACACCACACCAGTGGATGAGTTCTGCACTCCAAGGAGTTGGCAGCACCTGCATCATCAAAATACATCCAGCTGCAGATAATTAGGGGATAAATCAACAACACAATGGCCAACTTCCACAAGGAACTTCAGCCTCATGAAGACACAAAAATTGTTTAACTTCTGATTCCCATAGGTGGGATCTCTAACCCTGGGTTTGGGATTGAGGGAGGCAGAGTCCTGCTGGACTGGGCAGTTTCCACTGAAATGGCCTCAAAGAAGAGCCCACACGGGACCCCCAGGCACAGCACAAGAAGCCTGGAGATCTCTCCTGGGTAAAAAGGCAGAGCCAGGCCATTTCCCCCACATCCAGGTCTTTCTGCAGCTCAAGTCAGCACATTTAAGCTCTTGGCAGACAAAATGATCAGGCTTTGCTGATAATAAGAAAAGCTGCTCCAGCACTGCTTTGGGACCAGGCGCTCGAGTAGCTATTTATAGATGAAGAGAAGAGCAGCAACAGGGAAAAGGAAGCAAAAAAGGGAACTGGATGAATGTGTGAGCAAAATTTTTCATTTTTAAATTATACATCTGCGAAGTGATCTCAGGAGCTGGAGACTCACATTCTGTTCTCCGAGCATCAAGAGGTTTTAAGGACATGAAAATCCCTTCATTCACAAATGTGGATTGAGATAAAGGCTAAATGTGTGGAAAATGCTCTGGATCTTCAAAGCCCTCAGTGAGTGCTGGTGCAGTGACCCTTGCTGAAGTCTTTTGATATTGGAAATGTTGGTCCTGTTTAATGTCCAGGAATCCCATGGCAAGGGTACAGTCCACAAGACTCTCTCACCTTGGGTCTCCAGGAACTGTCAGGGTAAGAACTCAGACCAAAGCCTCTGCTGCTCTGAACTGAAGATGGAGCAGAGACTGATGTGGAGAGAGGAATGGTGAGAGAACAGATGAACCCCATGGTGCTTTGTCCCAGCTCTGGAGCCATCCTGCTGTCCCTCACCCCTCCCACATCCCTGCTGCCCACTGGGGCCCTGTGGCAAATTCCCCTCTGAGCAGTGCAGCACAAGAAGGAGCTGCATGCCCAGCTCTTGTACTATAAATAGGTGAGAAAGCTGGGGAGGTTCAGCCTGGAGAGGAGCCCTCAGAGGCTTCAACACCTGAAAGGGCAACAGGGGAACAGGAGAGGGACAATTCATCAGGTACTGGAGTGACAGGACAAGGAGGAATGGGCTCAAGCTGAAAGAGGGGAAATTTAGGTTAGATATAAGAAGTTGTTCCCTGTGAGGGTGGGCACCTGCCACAGGGTGCCCAGAGCAGCTGTGGCTGCCCCTGGATCCCTGGAACTGTCGAAGGCCAGGTTGGACATTGGGGCTTGGAGCACCTGGGATAGCAGAAGGTATCCCTGCCCATCTTTACCAAAATAAAAGATGAAAAGTGCCATTCTGAGATACTGGTGTAAGGCTGAAATCAGCCTCTCTTACTCCTCCACTTTAGGTTCACAAGGTGGCTCCTTCCCAGCCAGCTCGAGGATCTCCACACTTCAGTCCATTCCATGAAATACACATTCACTGCCCATCACCTCTGAGAAAATGGGATGGCTGGGGTGGACACAGCTGAGGAACCTGTTTCACTTGTCACCGGCCCAGAGGGACAAAGCAGGAGAGGGAGGGAGAGAACAAATGGTGAAGAGTCTGAAGGGGAAGCCACAGAAAGAGCAGCTGAGGGCCCTTGGCTTCAGCTGGAGCAGAGGACACTGAGGGCAGAGCTCCCCAGGGCTGCAGCTCCTCCCGAGGGAGAGCTCCCATCTCTGCTCTGGAACAGGGACAGCACCCAGGGAGCAGCTGGGGCTGGGGCAGGGCAGGCTCAGGTTGGAGATCAGGGCAAGGTTCTTCCCCCAGAGGGTGCTGGGCACTGCCCAGGCTCCCCAGGGAATGAGCACGGCCCCGAGGCTGCCAGAGCTCCAGGAGCCTTTGGCCAGTGCTGCCAGGGATGGACAGGGTGGGGTTGTTGGGGGTCTGGGCAGGAACAGGGGTGGGACTGGATGATCCCTGTGGGTCCCCTCCAAACGAGGATACTCCATGATTCCTTGATGTTGTGTCTCCCTGTCCGTTGCTGAATTTGTGCAAGACTTTCCACTGAGGATTCCCCTCTCAGCACCTTGTTTCAAGCACTCTGGCTGAGACTGGTTTCCAGCACAACTTTCAGTACAGGAATCAAGAAAAACACAAATCTCTTTTTTGGTTTGGTTTGGTTTGGTTTGGTTTGGTTTGGTTTGGTTTGGTTTGGTTTGGTTTGGTTTGGGGGGGGGGGGTTTGGGTGTTTTTTGTTTGTTTTTGTTTTTGTTTTTTGTCCTCATGTTATTGAAGGCTTGTGAACCCAGCGCGGTGCCACCGCATGTCCCCATGCCAGGGGTGTGTGTGGCACTGGGGTTCAGCTGTGCGGGGGGAAGGCGAGGGGTACCAGGACCCTCCTCTCCCGCTCTGTCCCCAGCTGCTGTTCCCACTAGATGGCATCTCCGTCCCGCAAACATCCCCCAGCACATCCCGCGGTGTTACCTAACCCTCCCGGAGCCGCACGGCTCACGGAGCAGCGGGGTAGCGCTCGGCAATTAAAGATAGGCAAATGTTTCATCATTACACATCAATTTCTGCTTCAGGATACCACAGCAAAGTGCCACAGATCAGCATCTTCCTCTCAAACACTCCTTTACCAAAGGCTGTTACTGCTGTAAATGCTGTCCCAGGGACAGAGTTTGTTCTTTCACAGGATTTGAGGGGCCTCTCAGTGCCAGCACAGAGGGACAATCCCTGCCCTGCTCCTGCTGGACACACAATTCCTCATCCAGGCCAGCTGCCAGTGGCCTTTTGCCCACCTGGGCACCCCTGGGCTCGTGTCCAGCCCCTGTCACCAGCACCCCCAGGGTCTTTTCCAGTCACTTTTCAGCCACATTTCCCCACAGAAGAAGGATTTTTTAAAAATAAATGCTCTTTGAGGAACTATGTCAATGATACACTGGCACAGAGTGTGGATTTGCCAGGATTTCATCCTCAGAGAGCCCCTTAAGGTTACAAACTCAATGGATGCATTTTTCTCTTCATGCCAAATCCATTGGATCCCTGCTGCAGGCAGCAGAAGTGCTGAAAGATTTTAGCACTGAGGTGGCAGAATAATCTTCCTCCCTCCCAGGGCTGTGAGCCTGTGGGAAGGAACAGCAACATTTTCCATCTGTGTTGTGGCCTGGAGATTCCATCAGAAAAGGACTTGTTGCAGGGTGAGCTTTGTGAAAATGTGGGTGCCTCCTGTCTGGGGAAATTTCAGGGGGACATTCTCACTTATGTGAGAGGTCCCCTTCAGGTCACAGTCAAATTTAGGGCCTGGGGTGTGCTGGATATCCCAGATGCTCATGGAAACCACAGCACAGAGGTGCACAAAGAGATGCCTGAGGGGACAGGATCTGCCAGAGGCATGTGGCAAACTTACACAAAAGCCCTGAGGCTTCCAGCAACCTACCTGTGGTGTTTCATCAGGCTGTCACCTCACAGCTGAGGTTTGGGGAGCATTTGTCCCTTCCCACAGGGTTTTTGTTGTCACTCTCATTACCATTTGCAACAAGGACGATGCAGGTTGCAGGGTTTTTGCACAGGACACAATCACAGAATATTCCGAGTTGGGAGAAACCCACACGGATCAGCCAAGTCCTTAAATCAATGGAAATACCACCACATCAAATGTCAGTGTCCAGTATTTCAGTTCAATAATTTATAGCCATCACCACAGTGATGTTTGTGTCTATACTGCCCTTCTTGTTTGATTAACAGCATTATGGCATCTGTGTTATCCCTGGCATTCATTTTATTGGGGGAAATTGGTCTGTCTGAGTCCAAATTACTCAAATCCTGTAAAAAGAATGTGGATCTCTATGGGGATGACATATTAGCTTGTTCTCACCATATCCACCTTAGTGGTGTCTTCCACTGGAAACCAACCTAATCTAATTTCTGACACGTTTTCCCAATTACAGCAGCTGCACATCCTCCAGAGAAGCACTGCAGAAACAGATGAATTCCCTAGGCACAAATCTGCCTTCCTTTCACCAGCTGTTGGGATGGTGCCTGGTGTTTCTTCTGGTGCATCTGCCTCAAATAAAGTTCACAAATTCTTCACACTTGAAAAGTGTCCAGGGAGGGAATCAGGGTGAGTAATTTAGGGCCTGCACCCAGAGCCATAGGACAGGGTGGGATTTGTGTGTGTTTCTAATTTATCAGAACCCCTTGACTCTCCCAGGAAGAATGGTTATGGAAGTGTCAGTGCTAGGGATTATTAGGAATATGGATATTAGGAAAAAATTCCTTCACAGACAGGGTTGTAAAGCACTGGAACAGGCTGCCCTGGGTGCTGGAGGAGTCACCAGCTCTGGAAATGTTAAAAAGAGGTGTAGATGTGACTTTAGGGGACACGGTTTAGTGCTGGGCTTGGCAGTATTAATTTTAGGGTCGGACTCGATGGTTTTAAAGGTCTTTTCCAACCCAAATGATCCTATGGTTCTGCACTCTATTGTGATGGTAATACTGCTTTGATATTGTTAAAAGCACAAGGCTCCTGTCTTCATATGCAAATTTCTCCTAAATAAACAAAAAGACAGGAGATTTCAGGTACTATGTTGAGAGGAAAAAAACCTGTGCCCCAAGCCCACTGTAATTGGTTTGACTTTTTTACTTGGTTAGTCAATTCCTTAGGAAAATTAGGAGTATAATGAAGGGAAATGTCACCATCTGTCTGAAACTGGTGCACAGAAGAAAAGGCTTTAAAAATCTCATATTATTCCCAAAAGTAATTCATCACTTTGACCCAAAGATAAAGAACTGCTGTGAAACCAGTATTGTGCTGCTCACAAAATCGGAGTGCTCAGAAGCTTTGAACCTCTTTGGGTTCTTCTAGACCCTTGCCAGCACCTGCGGGTGTCGGTGCCAGCAGGAAAGAGCTGCAGGTGGAGCAAAAACCAGATAAATCAGGGATGGCAAAGCAGAACATGAACTTCTAACCCATGGCACACCCCTGACAATGTCCCTGGAACACAGGCAGGGTCTGTATAACCCTGCTGAGGGCAGATTTGTGGGGCCTGTGCAGCCCAAACAGGCTGCAAACCTGAGGAGGGGCTTTTGCAATGATTGGAGTCAGGGAACAAAGCTCTGATCAAATATAAGTCAGAGCACTTCATAATCCCAGTACAGGAAGGATGTGGAGCTGCTGGAGAGAGCCCAGAGGAGGCAACAGGATGAGCAGAGGGATGGAGCAGCTCTGCTGGGAGGAAAGGCTGGGAGAGCTGGGATTGTTCCCCTGGAGAGGAGAAGCTTTGGGGTGAGCTCAGTGTGGCCTTGCTGGGCCTGAAGGAGCCCCAGGAACCATGGAGAGAGACAATTTCCAAGGGCTGCAGGGACAGGATCCCCTTCACCACTCAAAAATCCGTGGACTGTTCCTAGGAGCAAGGAAGGTGAGAAGGGTGGTTTGGCACTCAAGGTGACTGCAACCCCCCTCAACTTGCCCTGACAACACCCCAGCAGATGGGCTGAGGGGCCCATGGTGACCCCAAGGTGTCACTGGGGGCCTGGTGGTGTGGCCCATGTGGCAGGGAAGGAACAATGCCAGTTAAGAGATGATCACAGGCATTTTTGATGCAGTAACCTGTCTCAATCTGCACAAAGTCCTGACTCAAGACAGAAGTGTGCCTTTATGACCAATGATTCCTTTGTACTCTTGGATTGCTGCTCTGCAGCCAAGACACTGAATTGCTTTAATCAGATGTGTAAGAGACCAGGGATGTCCTCCCAGAGCACTCTGGCCTTGTCCTGTCCTCAAGAATCACCTGCAATCACAGCAGTCAGGAACTGTAGAAGAACTGAGGGTACATGGCTTTTTCCTGGCAGTTTGATAAGGGAATAAGGGAGCAGGTATGGAGGAGAGAGCAGGATGCACAGGAAGGAAGCAGCACCAGCTTTCACCAAGGAATGTGTGAAGAAAGTTGGGCCAGGCAATCCTTTACTACTCACATCATTCTCTCCCTCAATTGTGCCTCTGCTGCCAAAATCTCTCTCTTCTGTCTGTTTTTCTCATCACTTCTTTTAGAAACTCCTCTGCAACAGACTTAATATTACTCAGGACAGATCAATGGATCCTGCAGACCAGGCTGATGTTTCCCTTCACTTTCAAATTTGGTGTAAAATCAGAGATGTTCTGGAAGGTGACCCTGAGCTAAACTGGGAGCAATGCTGAACAGAGTTGTCCATCCAGTTGGGAACAACATAGGATTCACCATCACCTTTTCACTGCCCTGCAAAGATTTTTCCCAGCTCAGGCTCCTGCCTTAAAATCCCCCCTCAGCAAATATTAACCAAAAATTACAAAATTAATTATCAGTTGTATTTTTGAGGTTGATTCCTGAGATGGTGGGATTATTTCTACATTATTTTAGTTCCAAAAAAAAGTATTGACAGCAGTTAAGTATGGAGGGAAAAAAAGCCCCAAACAACACAAGAGCGGTTTACAGAAGGGAATCCTTTTGTCTCCCACACATGATTTTGTTATGAGAACAAAGGATTTGCTCTGTTAAAAGTCAGATTTGATCCCCAGATTAATGCAGAAAAAAAACCAGCTTTGCATGCACCACTTCAGAGGGATGTAACAGGATACAGACTCTGAGAAGGAGAGCTGTAGGTGATTAAGGTTCCTCAATTTTGGCAGAGGTGGGTTTGGCAAGAGGAATCTCACAGACCTTGTACAATTTCTGGGGATGAAAGAGGAAATCAGAACAAATGGGAGAGAGGACGAGTTCAAAGCCAGCTGTTACACAAGAACCTTGGAAGTGCAATTCCCAGCAGGACAATCACCTGCTGTGGTGGTGACCTCACCTGGCTGCCAGCCACCCACCCAGCTGCTCTGCCCCTGCCCCTCTTCCTGCTCTGCCCTGGTGCTGCTGGATTGCTCCTCACACCTCTGAGCTCCTCTCTCACACCTCTGAACTCCTCTCTCACACCTGGGTTTTAACCCTTCCCTAAATATGTTTTCACAGAGGCTGCTCCAGCTTGGCTGATGGGCTGAGCTTTGGCCAGTGGTGGGTCTGGTTTGGAGACACCTGAGACTGGCTGTGTCCACCCCTGTGGCCTCTTCCTACCAAGATCTTGTCAAATAAAGCCAAAACCACCTGTTAGTTCTGCAAACCTGGGAGGCAGCAAAAGCTCCAGTAAAGGTCTCCAGTATTGGTTGTGATGGATCTAGCTCTCTTCTTCTACGTGTGGACAAGGGAGAATGGCTTCAAACTGAAAGAAAGTAGGGTTAGATTGGATATTAGGAGGAAAATGTTCCCTGTGAGGATGATGAGGCCCTGGTACAGGTTCCCCAGAGAAGCTGTGGCTGCCTCTGGATCCCTGGAAGTGTCCAAGGCCAGGCTGGATGGGGCTTGGAGCAACCTGGGATAGTAGAAGGTGTCCCTGGCAGTGGCAGGGGATGGAACAAGATGATTTTTAAGGTGCCTTCCAACCCAAACCATTCTATAATTCTGAATTTTGCTCTCAAAGTCCCCTTTCAGAGAAGCCTTTCTCTCTGGCTGCTCTGCCAACTGATGAATAGTTGGATTTCTGGGTGTTTTAGAGCCTGTGTTTGTGCCCTTGTGCACATCCCTGCTGTATTTGAGAAATCCTGGAGCTCCCAAAGCCCAGGGGAGGCAGTGCCTACAGCTGGGAGTTTCTCTGTGCTCTGGAACAGAACAGATTGCTGGGGATGGCAGCAGCTCTCGAGGTCCAGTCATGGGAGAGAGGCTGCAGTGAAATTCTGCTCACATTGCTGATTTCCAAGCTGGTCCCACGTTCCACTAACACTAATCCAGGGTTCATTTCAAGGCCAAAGAGCCTCATGCAGCAAGAAATGTACAATAAAGCAAAAAGAAGAAAGGCAATCAAAGCTAATTTCCCCCTCATGTTCAGCAATCTTTTTCCCAATCTCCTGAAATGTTTTGACCCAACTTGTACAAAAGCATGGACAAATCCCAGGGGAAAAGTTCCCCTCCATGTCCTGCTATAGGAGGATCATTGATCAGACAATCAAGGGTGATTAAACAGATTTCTTATGAGCACCTCACTCTCAGCTCAGATGTCCAAATCAAAACCATGAAACATGAAAAGAAAGGCTGCAGTCATGTCTAGGTTTTGGCAAAAGTACAGTCAGAAGGACGTGCTTGGATGAGGGAAGCTGTCTGTGAAACATGTGGGATTTTGGGCTCTCCCTGGTGTTTAAAAACCTTTCCCAGTGCAGCAGAGTTCAAGAACTGAATGGAAAAGTGGGACTGGAAGGTTGGGAGGAGAAAGATGTGATTTGCCCAAAGACCACCTGGCTTCTTGGCTGTGTTGGGCCAAACCTGCAGCCTCTGGCAGTGGTTGTGTCCCTCCAGTCCCTGCCAAGCTCACTCCTGTGCTTAGAGAGGGGAAAGATGGAGGGGTTAAATTATTATTGAGCTCCCATGTCACTCAAGTGTGACTTTCTGTTAACATCGTATAAATTACCAGGATCTCAGCCAGAGAGCACTGAAATAACTCCTGAACTAAACCCTCACTCTGGACCAGAAGGCTTGGATGTAATGCAGAGGATTTTAGGAGGAAATGAGGTGATTCCCTAGACAACAGATGTGGATTTGAACAGTTTAAGGAAGTTTAGGGTAACAATGGTTTTCTTACTATTTTTTTTCTTACAAGTTCCAAGAAAGAGAATAGGCTGATTTAGGGTGGAGGGAGAAATTTGCAGAATTATTTAAAGAAATATGCATAATCATCTGCAAATTAACACAATTTAATTGTATTGCAGTCTTCCGTGGCTGTTATCTTTCACTGGCCCCATTTCAAATTTTTCCAGTTTTCCCAGAGGAGAGTTTGGTTTTTATTCCTCTCATTCTCCAGATGAAAAAAACCCAAAACTAAGCCAACAAATTCAAACAATCCTTGAGAAAAATAAAACCCCAATATCAAGCTAAGAATGTTCTGCCTTTCCGAAAGCTCCAGATTAAAAGTTCTGCAATTGTTCTTGTGAGAAATAAAAGAAGTTTCTCCAATGTAGTTTGTTTTCTAGAAAAAACCGGGCCCAGTGTCTCCTGTTAACCTGGAAAATTCGCTATTCCTGTTAATCTAAAGATATGGCCACAAATGTCTGTCAACATTTGAAAACAGGATTTCAAGCAGCAGCTGAGCAAGGAGGTATTATAATAAACATTGTCCAGAAACTCAGTATGTCTTCTACCCCCGACCCACAGAGAGAGAGAGCCCAAATCTACTTGGAATGAAAACAGAGTCCTTCCAATCTGTGTCTGGCAGAGCTCCCAGGATAACGCCCCAGTGCTCATGCCTTGGATCAAGGTCTGGGGGTTCCCTGAGGGGGGACAAAGGAGACCAGAGTTCTTGGGTCAGTGAAAAACTGGCCCAAAAAAAGCTCCAGTATCACCTCCAGTTCCAAGGCTTGGAAATACACCTGTAAAAATCACAGCAGAGCACAAGCATGTCTCAAAAATGAGCTGTCCTCTCCATATATCCTATAATATCCTACCCAGCTGTGTGCAAAATCATCTGGATTCCTTCTCTGCTCATTAGAAAGGTAAAAACATCTTTGCAGTGTGATTCATTTCATGTTTTTTTTTTTTTCATTTAAAGATGGGAGGAAATCCCCCTGGAAGGCCAGTTTCTCTCTCATGGAAGAAACTCTGATAATTGCCTTACATGAGACATCAGCCTGCCAGTCAGGCAAGACAAATCCCATCAACAATTATGATCTTGAAAAGGCTCACAGAAAATCTCTTTCCCTCTTGTGGGATTCCCAGGTGTAAATAAAACCATTCCCAGTGGTTGTGGGAACAAGCTCTTTATCCTGAATAGAAAAAGCACTCAAGAGAGGCAATTTATTGATGGTTGTAAACCACTCACATGGTTAAATCAGCCAAGTCCACAAGGCCTTGTACTGGCAGCACAGATTTCCATTAGGGATATATTTAAATATATCCTTCATGATGGTTCTATTCCTGCTGATTTGCAGGCAGCTGGACTGGGGGATTTTTCCACCAGTGGCAGAGTTACCCACCAGCCCCCAAGTCCCTTTGGTAAAGGAAATTTTCAGCCTTGTGGCTGTTTTGTGTTATCAAAGTGGTGTAAAGGAGCAAGAGGAAATCATAATTCTGGCTCATAACTTCTGTACAAGGTGCGTGCAGAGGGTTTTGACTCCCCTAAATCCACAGAGTCTTCTGGAAACTGCAGAAAAAACATGGCACAGGCTCAGATTTATCCAGGACACAGGAAAATGTGTAGATTTGCACAAGATATTCTAGGATGGACAGGTCTTAAGCCTGCATGCTACAAACCCGGGAAATCTTTATTTTGTCTTAAGAAGACAGCTCAAATACCAATTTATTTCTTTCACTTCCTAAGCTGAAAGGCTATGGTAGGACTGAGTAATTTGCTTAAAATCAGCCTGGATCACCCAGAGAAACAAGGAATTGTGGAAAATCAGCACAGCGAGAAGAAAACCTGCAGAGACACAGCTTTTATAAAAAAACAAAAGTCCCTGCAGGCAGCCACAATGCCAGGAGGAGGGAGAGGGTGTTCTCTGCCATGGCTCACAAGGAAAGCTGTGCACAGAGGGCTGATTTTTTCCATTCAAGGCTGAGAACCTGAAGAAGCCTCCCAAAATCCTGCAGTGGGTGGAGTGGGATCAGCCTCAGGGATGTGCACCGGTGGCACTGGCAGAAAGAAATCTGGCTTATTTCACCCCAAAATAAAGTTGTTATAGCAGGCAGAAGGCCTGGGGGAGAGGGGATGTGAAATTCAGTGAATTTTATGGGCAGATTTTATCCATTTAGTCCATTTTATCCATTGGATAAATGGTCCATTTATCCAATGTCTATTAGACCATTGGAAGTTTAGTCCATTGGAAGTTTTGCTGCCTTTTCTTAGCCAGGGAAAGCTGGACATAGCTTAATTTTATATATCAGATAGATAGATAAGTTTTTGGATAAAGATATGCATTGAATGAGGACTATGAGACAAAAATACATACATTTTGGCTGCTTGATTAAATCCTGGTCCAGAAACACCCAAGAGGGAGGATACATCACTCTCCCCTGCAAAAGAGCTGAGCAGAACCAAGTCCCAAGCCTTAGAGCAAGAGGAAAACTGAAGATATTTTCTCTGAAGCACCTACATTGCTAGCAATGGAAAATGCTCAGGGTTTCTAAAAGTTGTTGTTGAGGTTGGTTTGGCCAAAGGTGGCACTTGAAAGATCCTGAACTTGCAGACTGGTTTATCTCAGGGGGCTGATGGATAAGCTGAACATTAAAGCAAAACTAATAAAGAAAAGGTGAAGTGGAGTCTTTAACAGCCTCAAAACAGGGATTAGGCCAGGCTTAAGAAATCCATGAACTTGATGCTGTGTGTCTGCACAGCTATAAATTCCACCCTAAGAGGACTGGCAGTCACAGAGGAGACAGTGTCCCACCAGAGGGAAGATCCAAGTGCTGCAGAATTTGGCATTCCATAAACACTGACAAATTATTTTGTGTATCTACTAACTCTGCTTAAACCAATAAAACAATACAAGTATTATCAAGCTGATAACTCATGTGATCTGATTTTCTTTGACCTGGTGTTCCGCTTCTGTAGAAATTTAGGGATACATCAGTGGATTTAATGGATGCAACCTGCTTAAATCTGTAGGGAAGGAGATCTGTGTGTCTGACTGCTGCAGGCAGCTGCAGCTGCACAGCAGCATTCACTTCTCCAGAGCTGCACCATTCTCACTGCAATTTTACAATATATTTATCCATATGCAGCAAAACCCATTAATTATTTATAAAGAATTATCATTAGGCTGTGCCTAAATTTAGCTGACTAAACCACATATCCAAGGATAATGTGTAAATTCAGAAGTGTAAAGTCTACACGACAGCTTCATTTCTACAGGATTCCAATTATCTTTTCTTCCTGCCATCTTCAGTACCGAGGCTGTCTTTTCCTTTCTCCAATTTTTGTTCAACTTCTTGTGTCAACTGAACAGTTCCTGGTCTACCCTGAAATTGCTTTTAGAGCTCCTTTTGTCCTCCTTATGTCCAGGTACTCCAGAAAATCGTGCAGAATGCTTCTATTCATGGAGAGGTGCGGGAAGGTCTAAACCCAGCAATTAAACCAAATCCAAACCTAGAATTTCACAACAGGTAAGAAGCAAAGACAGAAAAACAGAGTCTAGAGAGCAGAGAGACACCTGTCTTACAGTGGCACTGTTTCAGCTGTGTTGCTGCCTGTGGCAATCAGTCAAACCCTCAATTAGGACATCTAATTATGTACCTTGATGTGCAGCACTTACACAGTTGAATTATCAACCCTAAATTCTAAATGTTAATAACACCTTCCTGCAGATTATTCTGGCTGGTTTTGCTGAGTTTTTGAAATCTGTTCTGTCCTAAATACCAGAGTGTTTGTTTCACCGTGCAGTCCTTATTTTTTATGGTTTTCAAACTCCTTTCTGCCTTTCTTTACAGTACTCTATATTTTGGAGGAGCGCTTTGCTTTGCTGCACTCCTGTATTATTTTGTGGTGTGCTACTCAATCTTTGTTTCAAGGCAAACAGGAAAGGATATTGATGCTATTATTTGTCTACCAAGGAGACATTTAGTAAAAGCCAAAACCACAAGAAAGATCAGTTGAAAACCATGAAATATCACACAAACAACTTCCTCAGGGACAACCTGTGTTTGATGTGGTGCCAGGTGAGGTCTCCTTAGAAAATATACACAAATCCTAGGTGGACACCCAAATCCATAAACTTCAGTCATCCTCATGGCCTTTCACTGCAAAGCCTGAAAGTTTGGAGTTCAGCAGGTCTGGCAGATGGGCCCTCAAAAAAGGTGTGATTGTAAATCTCTTGAGTCAGAAATCTCTGGAATTAAACCCAAACTTAATTATTTTTAATTAATCATAACCAGTGTATTAATTATAAGCAGTGTTTTAGCCTTACATAACTTTTAGCCAGCATTTAGCCAAGTTGTCATGAGCTCCTTTTGTAGGAACACACCTTGGGAAAATGAACTTGGAAGTTTTGATAAACTAATTCTGATGTCCTTCAATGAACAAATCCTGGGAGAGAAAGGCGTATTATTGAGGTTGGACACCTGGAATGCAGACTTTATGACATAAGGACATTTTGCAGAAACCAGAAGATAAAGAAGAGATTAAGGAAGACTCAGTGTATGCATTGGGAAATCAAAAAAGCATACTGAAACTATGGACTAATTAGCATGCAAAATGAGAATTCAATAACCAACAGAGGATAGAATACTAATTAATGGAACAGAATTATGTTATTTGCATGCTTTGACACTGGCCAAGCACCAGGCACCCACAAAAGCCATTCGCTCACTCTCCCCTGCCACAGCTGGAGAGGAGAGAAAAAAATTAACAAATGCTTCATGAATTGACATAAGGACTGGGAGAAAACACTCCAATGGCAAAACAAACTCAGCTTAGAGGTACAAAGTGCATTTATTACTAACAGAGTCAGAGGAGGATAATGAGAAATAAAATAAGCCCTTAAAAAACACCTTTCTTCCCCCAACACCTCTCTCCTTCCCACCAACAGCACAGTGACTCAGGGCACAGGGGTTTCGGTCACTTCATCACTGAGATTTTCTTCCACTGCCCAGGGAGAGGAGTCCTTCCCCTGCTGCACCGTGGGGTCCATTCCACAGGAAACAGTGCTCCATGAACTTCTCCAGCTTGGCTCCATGAGCAGCAGTCCTGACAAAACTGCTGAGAATGTGAATTCCCCCATGGGCAGACAGTCCTCCCAATACTGCTGTGCTCTGGGTCCCTTCCCACGGGATGCAGTCCTCCAAAGACAGGTTGCTCCAGCCTGGAAGCAAAGGCCCTTTCTCTCCACCATGTCCCCTGCTGGATAAGAGCTTCATCCAGGCATCCACCTGCTCCAGC
>VXAX01003651.1:886216-957066 GCA_013399835.1 Leptocoma aspasia | reverse complement strand
CTGGTTAAAGGGGAAGAACAAAAAACTTCAGAATATGTGTCAGACACATATATATTAAAATATTATACTATTATTACAATATTATAATGTAGTAATATTGTATATTAAATATATATTGTAGAATGGAATTTAATTGTAGAATAATATTAGAAAGCATTTAATATTTCCCAAAAAACAAGCCAAGCCTCATCCTTTATGAAGTCAGCTGAAAGTATTGATTTGATTTATACATCTTTGACTGATTGTAATTCTTTAGAGGCTCAGAGTCAGGACTTCTCCTACCAGGAGCTCCTTCCAAGGTTATTTTATCAAAATCAGTTTCATAACCATGAAATATTTTAGTAGAGGAAAAGCCTAGGAGAATTGTTAGGAAAATGAGGACAGATTGAATGCTATGCCAAATCAAGGATTCGTAATTTACACTGGATGACATGTCATGACATTCGGAAAACTACATCATAACCTAAACCAGTCTACAAAACCAGATCTTTTTTTAAAGAGAGTTATGTCTGCAAAATTGTGAAAGATTTGGTCAAAACAAAACCTTGAAAAACTGTGTACTCTCTACACTGGAAAACTCAGAAATTCAAATGACATTACAATAGTAATAATAATTAGGCTTTGCAATTCTTTTACCCGTATTTCATGCAGTTACAAATTTACACTAATAGGCAAACTTGTTCCCTAAATTTTGATATGCACAGCTAAACAGAGTATTAATGTGCTGGCTGCTATCAAGTCATTCATTTTCATTTGAAATCCCACAGTGCTTATTACTTTTTGTAAGTGACAAGCAAGGTAACAGCAAAATCTGAAGTTTACAAAATTATTTTACTTAATCCAAACTAGAGGATTAAGTAAAATCTTAGAAGTAAACAAATGGAGAGATGATGTTCAGAATAAATAAGTGCAAAATAATTTATACATGAAGAAAATCTTAAACTGCTTGCTTACCTCTATCTCAAGAAAGGAACCATTAGTCATTGCAGTAATTGAGAGATATTTGCTTAATTTACAACTGCAGTCCAAAAGCAAACAAAACATTAAGCTGCATAAGAAGTAAGATGATGAATAGCATAGAGTTTCAAAGTTCTGTATAAAATCAATATCTTGGCATCATCTGGAACACTACACATATACACTACACTGTGGTGCTAGGAGATAGATTAGTACAAGACCCCAGCCTTTATCTACTAGTCCAGCTTCTACCAGACTTTGAAAGATCAAGGAAGATTCTGTGCCAACACCAAAATAAGGCAGCTGGGGATGAAAGCAAATGCTTCTTAAATTTCCTGTTTCCTGTCCCAAGAAAGTCCATTTTTTTCTTGGTTACTTACCTCAAAAAAACTATAGGGAAAAGGGAGGCCTGGAGAGAATGGCCAAGATCAAGAAGGACAATAATTTGAAAAGAGATTTAAAAGACTGGGTTTTTTTACAAAAAGGCATTCATAGAAAGAACTATGATGTAAGTATATCAAATAATGTATGGCCTACAGAGGATCCATGTCTATTTTTCTGGTCTTATACAACAATTAAAGAGACAGTATAATGGTAGTAAAAAGAATCAGGGATTTTAAAAACCAGTAGGAGAAAATATTTTCTTGCAGGATGTGTGATTAAACTGTGGGATTCATTTCCAACGTCTTCAGAATACTAACGAGGAAATTGAGAATGCCTGCTTAACTACTTTGCCTCAAGACGTAAGCTGGACACTTACTATGGGAGATCACTTTAGTGGAATGGTATGTGATTTATGGGAATATCTGCTCACTGCATCCTCAGCATAAGAGTCTAGTGTGAGGCACTAGAAAGGAGAGAAGGAAAAAATTGAACACCCAGGTATACAACCTCCAAGGTACAGGAGATAACAGAGGCAACACCAGAGATCAGGACTCAGGTTCTTGATTGGTAGGCCGCTGAAGGAATTGCACAAAGACTTGAGGAAGTTCAAACTGAATTTCCCAACTGATAAGAAAGGGGATACAAGATTATTCTTAGTCTTATGGGAAAAAGCAGAATTATTGTGAGATAGCCGAGGTGTCACGTGGAATTATTTAAAATTTACTGTGTAACACCTAAAACAAGAACCAAAGACATACAGTTCTGTGTATGTTAGCACATTTCCCCTTTTTGTGAAGGCTTTGGTACTGGTGATTGTTCAAGTCAGGCACAGGACCACATGGCCCTCAGGTCTGACAAAACAGACTAATTTCTTTTTAAATATTTCCTGTGTGAAAAAAACCCTTTTCTTAACTACCAAAATTTATATGAACAGAGAAAAAAGCATGGTATTGTGTAGGAAATATTCACACTAAACAAGAAATTATGTTGTCTCAATTTTGTGCTTTGTAATAAATAAAAAGAGCATAAGAAGAGTTTGTGCTTAATATTTGTACTATCCTTACCTATAAACATTGCAGTTCCATTTCACTGTGACAATCAACCTGTAACAAAGAAGATTATATTTACTGTGGTAAGTACCATGCATAAGGATCATATTTCATGCAAGTTATTTTTCAGATTTAATGTTATGTAGGTAGCAGTTTTCATGGTCGTAAAATTGAGTTAACTTAAGAGAGACCTATAAAAATTAGATTGTGTATATCAAATACAGTGGTGAAATGTCACACTGAAATCCATTGCAGTAGCCTGTGTAACTATGTATTCAGAACATTGGTTCAATTCACTCTGAAATAAACACCGGAGCATGCAAAAACCTACAACTTCTATTCAATGCAGCAGCAATTTGACAGGAATAAAAAAGCTTTTAATATATTTCTTTTTTTGTACTGTATGACACATTTCTGCAATACTATATTCCAGTTCAGCTAAACATTTGGGAAAAATAACATTTATTTCTGTGGTTTTTAAACACATTCTTAAGTGAAATATTGATGGACCACCAAATAGCAGAGCACTGTCAGGACTACACAAACAGTGCCTTTTAAACAGTCAGAGGTAAGCTTCCAGAGAAAGATTTCCATATCACAGAATCACAGAATATGCTGAGTTGAAAGGGACCCACAAGAACCATCGAGTCCAGGTCCTGGCTCTGCACAGGACAATCCCTGAGAGTCACACCATGTGCCTGAGAGCACTGTCCTACCACTTCTTGGACTCTGTCAGACTGGTGCTGTGACCACTTCCCTGGGGAGCCTGTTCCAGTCCCAACCACACTGTGGGTGAAGATTTTTCTAATATACAACTTAAACTTCCTCCAACACAATTTCAGGCCATTCCCTCAGGTTCTGTCACTGGTCACCACAGAGAGGTGGTGACGTTTTCCTGGCACAGAGCAGAGCGGGACAATCCCCTCCCTTGCCCAGCTGGCCATGCAGTGCCTGATGCCCCCCAGGACAGGGTTGGCCCTCCTGGCTGCCAGGGCACTGCTGGCTCATGTTCAACTTCCCATCGACCAGGACCCCCAGGTCCCTTTCTGCGGTGTAAGTGAAACCCATTGGGATGAATCCTCTGACTGGAGTGCCCTGTTGGACAGTTGCAGGCTTTCAGGAGGGGTAGGCAGAGCAGAAGAGGCAGAGGGGTGGCACTATATGTAACAGAAGGTTTAGAATATATGGAGCTCACAGTTGACAGTGGCACAGTTGAGTATTTCTGGGTAAAAATTAAGGGGCAAACAAATACGTGGATGTCATTGTGGGAGTCTACCACAGACCTCCTAGCCAGGATGATGATGATGGTGATGGTGATGATGATGATGATGATGATGATGATGATGATGATGATGATGATGAATTATTCTTTGAGGAACTAAAGGACACTTCCAAGTCAACTGCCCTTTACCCTATGAGGGACTGCAACTTTCCAGAAATAAACAGGGAGTATCACACAGCTGGAAAAACCCAGGACAGAAGATGAGCCTGTTCCAGTCCCAACCACACTGTGGGTGAAGATTTTTCTAATATACAACTTAAACTTCCTCCAACACAATTTCAGGCCATTCCCTCAGGTTCTGTCACTGGTCACCACAGAGAGGTGGTGACGTTTTCCTGNACTGCTTGTCAGGAGAGTGGATCTTGTGAAAGAAGTTGAGACTGACAGCTCTCCTGGCCACACTGACCACAAAGTGATCAAGTTTAAAATCTCTGTTGACAGGAGGAAAAGTGCCAGCAAAACCTCAACTCTGGACATGAGGAGAGCTGACTTCATGTTGTTCATGGAATTGTAAGTAAGGTCACTAGGGAAAATGTTTTTGCAGGTGCTGGGGTCCATCAGTTCTAGTCACTTTTTAAACATCACCTCCTAAGGGCCCAGGAGCAGAAAATTCCCAAATATCAGAAGTCAAANGGTGGCACTGTATGTAACAGAAGGTTTAGAATATATGGAGCTCACAGTTGACAGTGGCACAGTTGAGTATTTCTGGGTAAAAATTAAGGGGCAAACAAATACGTGGATGTCATTGTGGGAGTCTACCACAGACCTCCTAGCCAGGATGATGATGATGGTGATGGTGATGATGATGATGATGATGATGATGATGAATTATTCTTTGAGGAACTAAAGGACACTTCCAAGTCAACTGCCCTTTACCCTATGAGGGAGTGCAACTTTCCAGAAATAAACAGGGAGTATCACACAGCTGGAAAAACCCAGGACAGAAGATTCCTAAAAAACCTGGATGACAACTTTATGGAACAGGTCCGAAGGAAGACAACTCAGAAAGACACCCTCCTTTATCTACTGCTTGTCAGGAGAGTGGATCTTGTGAAAGAAGTTGAGACTGACAGCTCTCCTGGCCACACTGACCACAAAGTGATCGAGTTTAAAATCTCTGTTGACAGGAGGAAAAGTGCCAGCAAAACCTCAACTCTGGACATGAGGAGAGCTGACTTCATGTTGTTCATGGAATTGTAAGTAAGGTCACTAGGGAAAATGTTTTTGCAGGTGCTGGGGTCCATCAGTTCTAGTCACTTTTTAAACATCACCTCCTAAGGGCCCAGGAGCAGAAAATTCCCAAATATCAGAAGTCAAACAGGCAAGGCAGAAGGCCAGCTTGGCTGAACAGGAATATTTTCTTGGAAATAAGACAAAAAAGGAAGTTGTGTGCCCAGTGGAAGCAAAGTCAGGTGACATGGGAAGAATACAGAGATGCTGATAGCCACTGTAGGAGAAAATTTATGTGGTCAAAGCTCAACTGGACACTAAGCTGGACAGAAATGTGGGGGATTATAAAATGTGTACTCGGACTTTTCTTAATACAAGGCAATCAGAGATGATTTCAAGGCTTACAAAATTAGGAAAAGCACACTTTTTTGAGTAAAAAGGAAAAAAATCAGTGTTGTAGTTTAGCCATACTTAATGGCCAGAAGCCTGCCTTGTCATTCTCTCACTCCTGCTCCTCAGTAGGAAAAGGTGGAGAAAATAACATGAGAGATCTTATGGCTGGAGGTAATGACAGGGAGATCACTTACCAATTACTATCATAGGCAAGACAGACAGCTTGGGGAAAGTTAATTTATTGACAAGTAAAACAGATTTGAGTGGAGAGAAATAAAGTCAAACACTGGAACAAAATTTCATTCCTTCATTATTCGCTTGGGCCACATTCAACCTCTGAGCAGTGCAGAGGGACGGCAGTGATTCAGCCCATAGCAACTCCTCTCAGCCTCTCCTTCCCCTTGCACTTTTCCCCTGCTCTCACATGTACTTTCTGTGGGATGTACTTCCTCCTGGGAATGTGCCAGCTCCAGCATGGTCATCCCCAGGCTG
Organism: Leptocoma aspasia; assembly: GCA_013399835.1. NCBI lineage: Eukaryota > Metazoa > Chordata > Aves > Passeriformes > Nectariniidae > Leptocoma > Leptocoma aspasia. The sequence goes on along the minus strand of VXAX01003651.1, from coordinate 951,339 downwards.
CATTACAGTCATCTGCTTTACTGTGGTCTTTCCCATAGGCCGCAGGGAAAACTTTTCTCTGGTGCCTGGAATATCATCTACCCTGCTTCCCTCACCTTGATGTTCATAGCTCTGTTTCTCACTTTTTCCCCCTGCTCCTCTGCCTTCTCATTATTCACTACCCTTTTTTAAAGATGCTTTCTCAGAGGCTCCACTACCTGGGTTTCAGTGCTAGAACGCAGTTTTTTTAGAACTCGTGTTTCTTTAGGACTTTGATGCACGATAAGAAAGGGAACTACATTCCTCAAATCATCAGGAAAAAGCATTGTGGAATGTATAAATGTGCCAAGCACACTGCGTATTAAAAATAAACTTAAAAATCAGCAAGTGTGTGGAATTGTAAATGTTAATATTCAAAAATAAATTATTACAGTCATCATTTATGAATTTTTGCATACAAGATCAGAAACAGTAATTCTTTAGGATTAAATATGCACCCACAGTAATCATTGCTCTGACAGCTAAATGAGGTATACATAAATGACTCTGCTGAAACTCATCATTTTTATAAACAGGAATAGTCCTTAGATTTATGAAAATCTGAAAGTGTCCTTGACCTCTTCTTTGCCCTCTGCTATTTCACTTTGTACTTTCACATTCTCTGGGATATGCAGAGATCTCCCCTATTCATTCAAATTTCAAAATGAGTGGAACTTTTATAAAACAAAACGAATTTTTATTTCAGGCCTCAAAGCAGTCTTTATAAATTCCTGATATTTTTAAGGGAAAATCTGGAAACCTGGCCTAGATTAGAAGTACCTTTTTACAAAATAATGATGATTAAAGAAGTAAAAACTAAACAGTTTTTTTTTATCCCATTTCCCTTTCAGAGGCAGGCTACTTTTTTATCCCATTTCCCTTTCAGAGGCAGGATTTACAATTCCAAAGTACTACAAATTAAACCAACACACAGGAGGGAAACCCTTTTGGTGTCTTTGCTATTCATTCTTTTATTTCTTACTGGTAATCCTGCTTTTTTTCTCCCATCTTGCAACTTGCTTCCAAACATCATTATTCAGCCTTATCATAATTTCCCATCTCCCATTTTCCCAGTTTCAGTGCTAATAGTTTAACATTTCTTTCAGCCAGAAACAACCTAGGTCTTTATAAGCATTTCAGAACACAGAAAACTAGGTTTCATTAAAAAACCTTTTAATTTACTTTGACAGTCTGTGACAGAAGGAAAGTATTATTGGAAAACAGCATATTGAGAGGTGTCTGCCAATAAAACACCATGGAAAAGGTCTTAAAGGATATCCAGGCCAAGGATTTCACACGGCACAGTGACAAGTTAAATATGCCAGACATGGTTTCACTGCATGAAGGCATCCAACTTTGATGTACACCAGAAATATAACGGAAAACCCTTGAAGTCTACAAAGATCTCAGTGACTACACGCAAGCAAGGATTCTTAAATGGCAGGGAGGGAGGGCATTGTAATCAGGTGCAGAGGACATCTGGTAACATCATTGTTGACAAGATATCAGCCACCTGGTTAGTCTGTAAGCACTGGACACACACTAGAGTAGGTTCACAGCTGAGAAAAAAATGAGATGTTTTCCTTTGTGAAGGACATCAGGGACATGAAGTGTAGTAATTTGCGTGATTGCTGCATCTAACAGTCTTTGAAGATGCTTTGGGTGGAATAATGGAAAAAATCAAACTTATGATACAGCAACCACAATAATAAGAGGAACTTTAAAACATGCTTTTATTTTTGTCTCAAATAAATTTATTCTCTAGAAGCAATAGCACTGAGATAACATAGGACTGGAAATAACCTCTTGTATCATCTTATTGTTGTCATTAGTTGTTTTAATTCCATCTAGAAACACGTTTCGTTTTTTACCACAACTGGCACTTCAAAGGCTGATCCTAATTGCTTTATAACATAAGAATTTCTCTACCTTCTAGTCTAAATTTACTCATGGTAAGCACATATACCCTGTTTCTCTCTATCTTTTAGTAATACCTGAAACGTTATGCTCAGGGATAACCATTACTTTCTCTGTGGCCATACGACATGCATAATTATTAAACTTCAGTTTTCATCATATTGAATCTCGGAGATGCTCTTTGACTAATCAAAATGGACAGATCTTTTTCTTCCTCTGTCATTTTCATCTACTCTACACAAGTTTATTGTGGATTTTCCTATTAAGTCCTGAGCAGGTGACCTTGAACTTGCTTTTATTATTATATTACTTCCAATTTCTCTTTGTTAAAGCTTGAAAGTAGTCAACTTTTCCTGTATAACATTTTGATCATCCCCTGTGTTGAAACTACCTTATATCAGCAACAGATTTTACTGTCTCATTACACCTTCTTCTATCAAGGGCATCTAGTAGTATTGTGTTCATGATTCAGATATTTTCTGAGTTTAACAAATGCATGTTATTGAGGAGACATTTAGGCCTCAGCACTCTTTTTCTAAATACTATCAGAATTAAGAAACTGTCCTGGTTCAACATTTTTTGCCTTTTTTCAGCAAACATAATTGCTTCATAGCAATGGAAGGCAAATGGCATCTTGGCCCGTATGAAGAAAAAGGAAGTGATTCTTCCCCTGGTCACACCTCACATCCTGTGTGTTCCCTACCAGGAGGACAGAGGTGCTGCAGAGGGTCCAGAGAAGAGCACTGCAGCTGGTGAAGGGTCTGGGACAATAAGTCATATGAGGGGTGGCTGAGGGAGCTGGGGTTGTTTAGCCTGGAAAAGAGGAAGCTCAGGAGAGACCTTATGGCTCTTTACATGTACCTGAAAGGAAGGTGCAGCCAAGAGGGGAGTGGTCTCTTCTGCCATTTCTCAGGTGAAAGGGCGAGAGGAAATGGCCTTAAATTACACCAGGGGAGGTTCAGATTAGATGTTAGAGAAGTTTTCTTCACTGAAAGACTGGCTAGACATTGGAATACGTGTCACAGGGTGGTGATGGGGTTACCGTCTCTGGAGCTGTTCAAAAGCCATCTGCATGTGGCACTTGGTGATATGATTTAGGGGTGATTATGGTCGTGCTGGGTTGATGGGTGGACTAGATGATCTTGAAGGTGTCTTCCCACCTTGATGATTCTTTGATTCTGTGAAAAAGTTGATTACACTTTTCAGAAACTTGAAACAACTCTCATGTTTGAAAGGCAACCCTAGTATTCAGCTACACTAGTGTAACTTGCCACAAGTACCAACAAGTATAGTTGAAATAATTCCCCTGGTTCAAACTCTAAATCACATGTGACTAATTTACAGTCACATGTGATTTAGAGTTTGAACCAGGGGAAGATGGAGAGGAAAAGGGCTGCTAATAATTATAATTTGTAACTACTTGGATCCTTTACCACTGAGATATTTTTAAAAACGCTTAATGTAAATATGAATTACTCTAGTTACCAAATGCTTCTGTAGAATAATAGTGGAAAGACTCTAGTATCTCACCATATTTCGGAAGATTTGAGTCTGAATTTCCCTCAGGTACCGTGATGAGAGCTTTACCCAGCTGAAACAGCTATAAATATGTTTCAGCCATTTTGTCTGGAGATCTGAAACTACTAGATACATTAGTAAATATCTTGTTTTATTCCACATGTTGGCTAGAGAACATTGCTTCCCTTAATCATGCAACTCCTGTTACTATTTTTGACTTACATACTCTGCTGAATCAGGTCTTTTGGCTTAGCAGGTCTATGAGGGTATTTTGTATTCTTCTGTTGTTCTACACAAAAAATAATCAGTACTTGAATCGTCCAGTCAGCACAAGCGGCTTGAACAAATACCAAAACATGCTTAATACTGTGGAAATGCATTATACCGTATATATTGCAAAGTTACTCCAAAGTTTTACTTTTTTCTCTCAGGAAATAGAGTCTATGAAGCAAACTGCACTCAAGAATCCTGGGGCAGATCAATATTTGGCCCAAAAATGGTTTTGTTGTGTTATTTCCTTACTGGAAATGAGCAAAAATTTCTCATTGATGCTGTTTTCTGATGTATGATTCATTATATACCATGGTAAAGAGACAAAGTTATTGTCTAGAGAACAATAATATGTCCAAATTTTAGCAATAAAGCAGTAAAATTGAGAGAATCAGTAATAGAAATTTCATTGTGAAGTATTTTGATCAGAGAAAAGATAAAGCATTTGGATGGTAAATGATGAGCTCATCTGGTGCAATAAGCACAAATCTCAGTAAGCTTCTGTGCAAAATCTGTGTAAAGGAATGAAGTACCATGCAACAATGGGATCTGAGTTGTTTTGCCACATGCTGCCCTGGACATTGAGGCATCTAATATTTCTACATTATGAAAAGAAGGAATTTTCAGTCTTCATTAAAGGACTGGCAAGAATGACCAAGTAAGGAGTTTCTGAGAATAATCAAGTACAATTCCTAATGTAGGTATCATTCAGCTTGGTAATTCAGTGAATGCACTTAATAGTAGTAAATGGATTCATTTGCTAAGACCAGCTGGCACAGAACTGTCATGTCTCTGTGAGTAACTCTATTTTTCTCCAGAAAAGGGTAACTGCATGAATCTGCTGAATGGGAATGACTCCTAGAATGCTTTGATTTTTCAGTAACAATTTCGAATAGATTTGATGTGATCCATTCTAGCAGTTTATTATTACGAACAATCACATTTCAGTGCAATTGAACATTTCAAAGCACTGGTTATTTCAAGATATGTAGATTCAGAATTTGAAAATATACTCTGGGTCAATTAAGGCTAGAGTCCAATACTACAAAAAGTGACAGAGAAGCTATAGAAAGAAACAGAAAGGATTAGGGGAAAATTTCTGTAGGTTTATTCCCTATCAGTAAGGATAGGTTGTTTAAGAGCTGATAGTTAGGGAGTGACCTTCATAACCTGTTATGATTCTTGAAGAAAATCTCAGGAAAATTGTTCTCAATTAATGAATCCAATTCATATGAGAATTTCATATGTCATATTTCATTTGACAGATATGAAATGGGACCCAGATAGAAAGATATATCCAAAGTGTCAAGAATCAAGTCCACAGTAACAAGAGGAAAAAAAAAACACCAAAAAAACCAAAACAAACAAGGCAGAAACTGGTCACTGATACACAAGAGGGAACACTTGGTAGAAAACAAGTGGGCAACAAGTGGGCAAAGTACAATTTAAGACACATTTTCCCAAGTGAAAACAACTCAATTTGTACAAACAAGAAATGCTGAGTTCTTCAAAGAAAAAATTAAAATTAAAAGACCATATTTAGTTATTTCAGATTGTTTGGGTCTCATGATTTTCACATTAGGTTAATATGCAGATAGCTTAAATAATCTCTTAAATGACATCACTTATACTTGAGAATTTGTGGAGAATGGCAAACAGATCAAAACACCAGAAAGAAGAAAAATGTTGTGCTGATCTTCAGCACATCAAAGGAGAATACTTCCAGGATTATAGATTATAACTTCAAAAGAACTCCAAAACCAATAACCAAATAGCCAGTTTGTAAATATGGGGAAGATAACAAGCAACTTATATATATACATACATGTCAGACCAAACCATGTTTAGCAAAGTACATTTCTTACTAAAACTAACTAATAGCTCTTGTGGGTAGGAAAGAAGTTACATGGCTCTATATGCATCTTGACTCTTGGATGGATTTTCACTTTGATTAATACGACAATACTGTAAGCAAGATAGGGAAAAAGGTTCTGGAACAAGTATAAGATCCTCCAGAGGCAGGATGCACTAATACAGGAGGAGGAAAATATAATATACATATTTTACATATAATTTAAATAAACTATATATAATTTATTTTAAAGTTATGTGTTATTTAGTCTAAGAAAAAGGAGGCAGGACAATGCTATTCAAGCACAAAAGAAGCCATTGCAGGTGAAGAAGCTGTCTTTTTCCTTTTACCATAGTGGATAGGAAAACTAGAAAACTGCAGCCCAAAATATTCATGGAAGCTTGGAGAAACACAACAGTGTTTTAGAACAGAAAGTCAGACCCATGGACAACAGATGAAGCAGGGCCATCACTGCCACTGGTGGGCTTTAGAAACAGAGAAGGTAAAGGTGTGTCTGGAATGGAACAGGAGCAGTTCATACTGACTTGAGGGAGGAGCTAGTTGAGATGAAATTTTGCACCAAACACTTCAATTTTCCTATTGTCACTCCCTCATGAGTGCCTGCTGAGGTGTCTGCTGTTCACACAGTACAATCCTGAATGTTCTTTGGTGGGTATGGTAGGTTTGGTTATGAACATCTCTCTAGAACAAACAGATACAGCAACCTCAAAGACATGACAGAAGAATTTGTAAGCTGACACAGATGTGCTGACCCCTTTATGCTTAACTTTACTACTGTGAAGCACACAATATCCCACTACAAAGGTCATAAATTATTGAAAATAAAGCAGAACTTATTCGTGAAGCAGGACATGTAATTTTAGGCTTTGGAACACCCTTACTGATTTGACTCTGCAAAATGTAGGTGATTATGTTTTCTTATTTCTTGAGAATTTGTGTTCAGCATAATGAACTTATTTTTTAAAAGTATCATGAAAAAGGGATTTGATTTGAAAACATACCTTAAACAAAAAACCTAAAGGAAAAAGGCTGCCAAAATATCAAGAAAATCTATATTTCTACTTCTTTTTCATCATTATTGTTTTTTTCTGTTCTTGCAAAAACTGAAAAACTAATAAAATCCTAACATTTTCAGCCAGCTAAAAAAATTTTAATATTGTTAAGCTTTGCCAAAAAAAGTGATTTCTGGATACCTTTGCACATTTATAAAGAGACAAACCAACTTTATATTGCCTTTACAGTCACACATCTAAAATGAATAGAAACGCCCTGGGTAACAGAGGATCAGAAGAAAAAAAAAGAAAAAGATAATTAAATTCTTCGAATTACATGTGGTATTCTATCTCGAGTGATGTAGAGATTACACAAGCAGACAAGTTTGGAAACCTAGAGGATCCCTCCTGCATTTCCCAGACCTCCTGTGACAGTCTCTAGGTTCTGGCTTCCTTCTCATCTGATTCAGTTACCCAGTCTCTCCAGGAGTGAGTCTGAGTGTGAATACCTGACAAGCAGTTTATGCTATCCACAATATATATGGATATATATGTATACAAAAGTCTGGACACAGACCACAGCAGACACACAGAGCACTCACATGAACACCAAGAGCACCAATGCTCTCATTCTCCCTGCTTTGACTGAGCAGGATGAAGTTCTGACAGTGCAAAAAATGTTTGTGTATGTAAAAGTATGTAAAGTATGCAAAATTCTGCCCAGTTGCTATTCTTTGATCCCAGTATCTCTAGTTGCTGGCTTCTGGTATACAAGCCCCCAAGTTTCCCACTCCAGTGGTTGGTACAGACCCTCTCACTCACACACACACATGCTCTGATCCCACAGCCAACTTACCTGTGCTCTTGACCCTGGAGACAGAAGTGTGTCTAGGGTCAAAAGCACAGGTGTCCTTTGAGGGCCACACATCCCACCCTCCTGGCTCTCAGGACACTTTACCTACTAACCAGCTTGATCTTTGCTATTGTTCACACATTCACTCAAACATCTGCCCTGATCCCCTTATACACACAAACTAAAGAACCCCTTATGGAAAAATAGTTGGTGAAGAAAATGAGGAGAGATGACAAACTGAGGTGATCAGGCAGAGGGCAGGTCGTGGACAGACAAATGTGTTTACAAATAAAATATTCACATGACAATCCTTCTATTTCTCACACTTGTTCCTACACACAACAAAATACCATGCTTTTTCTTCCTCTGGTTCCTCCCTGTGCTAGTTTAACACACCGTGGCTTTTAGGGGGGATAGAGGAAGCCACAGAGGCTGCTTCTGAGAGAGAAGCTCCTCAAAACTTCTACTGTGTCCAGCAGAGCCAATTCCTGAAGGCCCTGACGACAGACATATTGGCTGGCCCAATTAGAGAAGTTAGTAATGCTTATGTGATGACATATTTAAGAATGAAAAAATGTGCCCAAGCTCTCTTTCTTCCTCCGAGGAGGTGGAGAGGCAGCTGGGAGGTTTCCTGGGGTGGCCGCCAGGGCCATCCCAGCTGGGGGGCCCATCTCAGTGCGCCCAGCCGGGGCCATCCTGGTGCCAGCAAGGCGTGGCCGAGGCCACACAGCCGCTGTCATCTCGGCGTGGCTCACAATGGATTTTACTTGCTTAGCTGCTTTTAACCAGCCATGCTGCAGACAGAAAGGCGAGGGTAGCCAGCAGGGCCCGCATGGTGCCAGCGGGGACCACGTGGCCAGCAGAGAGAGGCATGGTGAGCAGCTCCCCCATGCAGAACGCAGACGGGATCAACTTTTCAACATTGCAGAATGCTATAAAAACATTTCAATTGATAGAACTTGGGAACAAACAAACCTACGGACACCAATTCTTTCCCAAGTCAGGGAAAAGGAAAAAGTGAAGATACATGAGGAGAACAACATGACGACACAAAGGTCAGTGTAAAAGACGAAGGGGAGGGAGGAGGTGTTTCAGGCATCAGAGCTGAAATTCTTCTGTAAGCCATGGTGAAGCCTATAATAAAACAAACTGTTTCCCTGTAATTCATGAAGTGCATGTGGGGATGCAGAGTTCACCCACAGCCCATGAAAAAGAGCGCTCATGCTGGAGAGTGAGGGTGCTAGAAAGTTGTCATCTAGTAAAAAACTCCAACAGAAAGAAAAAGACCCTTGCTTTCAAAGACAAAGAAAGAAGACACTTGCTTCTAGAGTAGAAGAGTTCATCCTTAAAAGACTACACCCCATGAACTAAAATGACCAACGCAAACAGTTATGGGAAGACTGCTTTGCCTGTGAGAGTGATGTCTCAGATTTTAACTTTTATATTTTTCAGATTTGTACTGCTTTAGTGTGTAGTTCTGAGCTTCGTATTAGGGGATAGTAAGCTCTCTTCACAGAGTAGATAGACAACACAATTCTTTCTCTAGCTGGGGATCAAGGACGACCGATGCAAATCTCAGATTCAAGAGCATAAATGATGGTGGAGAAAAACAAGAAGGATGGGACTTCATAACCTAAAGCTATAATTGGACAATTAACTCCAATATGATAATGGACAAGAACTTATAAAAGTGAGAGACCGCATGACTGGTCATCCATTTTTGTGACCATTTTGGGTTCATCTTGGGTGTAGCCCTGGCTGGGCTCTTGTACTGTCTAAGGTGTATCCATTAAGGCCTTTTAATAAATACCTACTTTATTCTTCAGCTCCATCTAGTCTCTGTTCTAGGTCAGCCTTCACAAGGCATCAGGAGGGACTCACATTGTAGCAAGTCGGGCGGGACTGCTACGTGTAAAAATTAGTACCACATTGGAGAGGTTCACAGAGAACTGTCTCCTGTGGAGAAAACTCCACAATGAAACAGGAGAGGTTTCTGTCCCTGAGTGAACTGAAGAAAGATTTTTTAAAAGTGACAAACGGATCCTATTCTACTCTAAAACCCCATATTTTGTCTCCCTGCACTGTCAGTGGGAAAGAAAGAAGGGTTGGAGGGGGCAGGAAAGGTGTTCTAAAGGTTTATTTTAATTGTCAAAATCCTCTTTTAATTCTGTTAATAAATTTTAATTATACCTTTTTATACCTAAGTTTTGAGTTTATTTTGCCCTTAGAGTGTTTTCTCCTAATCCTTATCTCACCCCATGAGCCTTTTAATTTTTCTTTCTCCTTCCTCTGCTCAACTGTAGCATAGGAAAATGTGTGAATAATTCTTGGTGGGTGCCTAGCTTCTAGTCAGTGTCAAATCCTGACACTCCCGTAAAGGAGGCTAAAATAAGCCTTGTGCAATACCAAATTACGTTTCCATGCATCAAGCAATGTATTACACATTCCTACATAGCGACCCCCCATTAGTCTGAAGGTAGTCCAGAGATCAGCTCCCCATCATTGTGATGGGTCTCATGCCAGGAAAGCAGATTCAATGACTCTGCTGGGACAATCCCAGGAGGGGCCTGGGTATGGTGAATGTTCCTCCAGAACGCTTGATTTGGGTTCTTGACTTTCATTGTACCCCTTTCCTCCTCTGGTCTTACTGAGATGGAGGGTCTTTTGTTACAGATGGCCTGGGAGCAGCTGAAGCAGGTTATTAAGTCCTCCTGCCATTGTTTCTCTGTTCTTTCTTCATGTGTGCAAATGAGCTTCTTATCACTTAACTAGTACAACATGATATTAAGTTATTAATTTAACTGAAATTATCTAAGGATCATAATAAAACTATTAGAGAAGCAAGGACTTGTGAATATTTCTTAAAGTAGTCCTCTCTGCTTTTGTGAAAGGTAACAATGGTAATATTTTCCTATAGTACTTTGATAGATTTCAACTAAATGAATGGCTAAATCCATAAATACAGCAGTGTGTATAGATCTAAAGTGCTGTGTATCCATACAATAAAATTGACTTGCTTGTTTGTTTGTTTGTTTGTTTGTTTGTAGATAAGAAGACTTTAGGAAAGAATGATAGAATTAAGTATTTCAAAGCTATCTTCACTCTCCTAATCTCCAATGCACTCCAAAGAGTTTTCAGAAGATTCAAAAGTAACCAGAAACTCATTAAAAACACATAATGGTCTCCCTCTCCTCTTTGCTAGCAGCGATATTCCTAAAGAAACATAAAGTATTACTAATCTAATATATTTCATTTATGCTGGATTCCATAGCAGAAAATTCACCTTGGTTCATCTGAGGAAAGCATACCTTGTCTAGCATCTGCTCCTTATCATGTATTCTTCTAAATCAAGATCGTCCTGTGATACCTAAGAGAATCAAAATGTATTAAGCTAACAGAAGGAGATCTCTTTATCTTTCCTTTCTTGCCTTCTGCATTTCTCTTTCAAAGGTTAGGTTTTTTTTAAAAAGGAAAGGTTCTGCATTGGTTTATTTTTTGGTACATTAACTCAAGAGATTTTGCTGTTGTTGCTTGGAAACAGTTGGAATGAACAGGGAGTCTCACATTGTACGAACTGGTTTAGATATGTTATCTCTCATTCTGCCCACCTTTCCATGCCACATCATCCAAATGCTAAGTCAAAATTCTCAGGCATGCAAGAAATTTGTCGCATTTGCTATGCTTCCTTTTCCATGCCTTAAGGTACATCCCTCATTTTTTCTTTTTTCCTTTCACTGAAGAGAGAGGAAATATCAGTACCAAATTCACTGTGAAAGAACCAATTACAACTGTGGTCATTACAGAGTATGGATAAGTGGAAATGTTTAGAGACACATTCATAGATAATACAAATGCTGTGTTCAATGACAATAAATTAAAAAAAAAAAAAGATGTTATTCAGAATTCCAGTATTTCCCTCAGTACCTGTAATTTATGTTCTTCTTGAGATTCATTCACTATACAATTATTAAAATCTTTCATATGAATGACAAATACACCACTGGAAGAAGATAATGGCTAATGTCTAACATCTATTGCACAGAGAAACACCTTTTAATGCATGTAAATGTCTCTGTTCTATGCTTACTGGAAAAAATTACATGGTTTAGTAAAGCTAGTTTTGATCTCAATGTAAAAAGAACTCCAGCAGCTCCATTCCCTTAACTGGATTTGCTATGCATTGTAAACCAAGCAATACCTTTCACTCAGCTGCAAAAATAAGCCAAGCTTTAAAAATAGTGCAGCCACAAATGTTTACAATATCCATTGAAAGTCACTAACAGACCCATGCATCTTTTTTCTTCCTCACATAAAGGCCAAACAATGCATTCATGTCTGCTACTTGTAGAGCATAAGGATTGGGTGCTGCAAGGCACTAAATGTCCAAAGTTGTACTTGGGTGATTCTAAGTGTGTTCGTACTCCTGGCTGATTGTGTTTTACCATTTAAACTGAAGTATGTGTTTAAGTGCTTTGCTGGATGAATGTAAAGGGTTTGACTCTTTGTGAGATCAAGTGCTAGAAAAGAAGTAGTAGCTTCTTCAAATCCCATTTTCAACTAAGAAAAAACGTGACAATATAAATTCAACATAAAATACAGTGCAATTACATACCTAAGAAATATGTCTTATGTGAAGAATTTTTGTATATGTAAAAATGTATATCTGCATCTGCTGCTGGCATATGTGTCTTTTAAAGCAATTATTCTAGCATCATATATTATAGTAGCTAGCCTTTGAGAGGGCTGGGATACTTTAAAAAATGCACAATTAAATGGGCATATCTTTCACCACTGTGACCAAAATTTTTACTTTAGGAAATAATATGTTATTAAGTTTCAAAGTGAATTCTTTAAGCTTGATATTTTATATTGATATTGCTTTCTTGCAAGCCAGGTTAGATGAAATAGAAAAAGTTGATGATGTCTTTGAAGTACCTAATTAGATGCAAGACCTCTGATACTTGCTCTAGAATTAGGCAACCGAGAGGACATATTTGCTATTTATTTTTACTTACTCACCTGACAATTGTTTCTTTCACCTTTTACTGGTTATATTTTAGCTGGACTAAAATAATGCATCTCCATTTTGAAAGTCTGTGGTCCTTCCCTTATATGTTCTTTACAACTTTTGCATGCTAATATTCTCACTGTGTCTTTGCAACATATGTTTTCTCAAATTGATCTTAGTCTATAAAGTGGCTCTTGATGCTCCTTTTCCTTGAGATTAATTAAGTCTTAGATTTTTGCAATAGCAAGAATAAGGTAATTCCTATTTGTAGCATAGATATTTGTTTTAATGAGTATTTACTTGGTTAAATGACTGCCAACATAATTGAGTATTCCAGATGTCAGATATAATTAAGTGTAACAATAAGTTATGTCACCTGTTTACAAATAAAAGCCATTAGTTTAATGTTTAGTTTCTTGAAGCATCTTCCCTACATCAAATGATTATATTGCTACTTCCATACTATGGACATCTCAAGATTCACTTTACTTATATCTACTACCTGGATTAATATTTTATAAGAATCAGTTTTACAGGGAGGACAAACTATTACATTTGATAAAGAGGGGAATTAGCTCCTTTCAGTAAAGGAGAAACCTCAGGATGGATTCCACCACAGGTTATATGTAATCTCCTGCTAATTCCACCATATTTAATGTTCAAAGATATGACAGCAGTGTGCATAAGTGCTACCTGAAAGAATCTTCACAAGCTTCAGTAAGAGGCAAGGTTACAGTATTAGCAAAATACCTCTGGAACTTTGTTAAGTCCCTAACTTCATCAGATTTAAAAGGTGAGCTGAGACAAGTTATTTAGAGTCTAAGCCAAAACAGGGATCTTATTTCCCAAAATGATCATTTCATATTACATCAGGAGATCATCCCTATAATTTTTATTCTACAAAAAAAACAAAACAAACAAACAGTTTGCCTTTGCCTTGAATTCAAATTTGTGTTACATTTGTAACATGGATAACACATGTGAATTTAGACTTGATGATGAATGCAAGATGTGATGAGAAAAATCTTTTATGTTAAAGATGGAAAAGATTTGATTTTTCTCTCGTCAAAGTAAACACAAATGAAAGATTTTTGTATGACCTGAAGAAAATCATCTTATTCAATGCAAAATGAAATATTTTTGTCATTAGAATGAATTTTTCTTATTTTAAAAGCAAAAAAAAAAAACCTTGCAAAAAAATCTCATAAGGAAAAGCAGAAAGCGGTTTGAATAATGAATGCACCATTTTCAGTATTTGAGTGCTCAAAATAAAATTTTAAAAGAGAAGTTGAATACTCATCGTGAAGCTGTAAATAGCTCTACTTGTCACAATCATTTGTTTCTTACCAAAAAAAACCACAGCATGGTGTCCATCAAAATCCATTCAGTAAAAAAAGGCAGGTTGAGCTGGTCAATAGATAAGGAGCAGGTATACGACTTAATTGTGGTTCAACCATAAAACTCAACAAAGACAAATAATCTCGCAGCCATGAGGATAATCCTCTCTGTTTCTGAAATTCAGTAAAATTAATATATACCAGCCAAAACTGCATATATACAGCCATGAAATCATTGAGGTTGGAAAAGGCCTGTATGATCATTGAGCCCAACTTTTAACCCACTGCTAATCTGTGTCCTTCAGTATCACATCTACACATCTTTTAAATACCTCCTTGGATGGTGATTCTACCACTTCCCTGGGCAGCGTGTTCTAATGTTTGGTAACATTTTCAGTGAAGAAACTTTCCCTAACATCCAATCTAAACCTTTTCTTGAGGCCCTGTCCTCCTGTCTTATCGGTTGTTACCTGAGGGAAGATACTGGACCTCACCTGGCTACACCTTGTTTTCTGTTGTACAGGGTGATACAGTCTCCCCTGAGCCTCTTTTTCTCCAGGATAAATACCCCCACCTCCCTCAGCTGCTCCTTTTAAGACCTGTGATCCAGACCCTTCACCAGCTTTGTTGCCCTATTTTTGTACTTTCTCCAGTGCCTCAATGTCCTTCTTTCAGCGAGGGGCCCAAAACTGAACACAGGATTTGAGGCACAGCCTCACCAGTGCCGAGTACAGGGGAGCAGTCACTGTCCTGGTCCTGCTGGCCACACTATTGCTGATACAGGCCAGGATGCCATTTGCCTTCTTGGTTACTTGGGCACAGCTGGCTCATGTTCAGTCAGCTGTCGACCAGCACCCCGTCATCCTTTTCCACCAGGCAGCTTTCCAGCCACTCTCCCCCCAGCCTGTAGCACTGTCTCGGATTCTTGTGATCAAAGTGTGAGACATAGCACTTCTCCTTGTCTACACAATAACAACAGCAACAACAGAACCCAAAAAACAAAACCAAAAAAACCCAAATAAGCAAAAAAACCCACACACAAAAAAACCACAACCAAAAATCCCAAACAAAACAAAAAAAACCCCACAACTATTAAAAAAAACCCCAAAACCATAAACATAAACAAGCAAACTAGACACCCATCTAGAATCCCTGCATTCAGTAGGTAATATAGAGTGTGCTTATTCGTATTTTCTTCTCTTTCAGCTCTGGTGATAAGGATCATTCTTCAAGGCTCAGGAGTCTAATAGGAATGCCAGGGCCAGACGGTTGCTATATTGTTTAAGGCGTCTGCCTGGAGAATGAAAACTGGACATTTGGAACGTCTGCTATCAGTGGTAGACTTAATCAAGCTTCTCTGACCAAGCTTATTATACTTGCATGTTACACTAACAATGGCCGCTGCCTTTTCCACGATCTTGGTGAAAAAGCAACAACTGACATCTCTCTATACTAATATTTATGACTAATTCAGGGAAACCAAGAAGGAATTCCTGGCTAACAAACCTTATTTCATGTGGTCATTTATGTCAGCATTGGATGCCAGTTTTGTACATACTTCAATATGCCCTGAATCTATTGATTTCATGTAATTAATTTTCCCCTGGGTGGCCAGCATGTATCCCAAAGACTTCAAGTTAATTCTTAGTGATTGAACAACTTACAGTTTTTCAAATTAATCTATGAAGGAAATTGTCATAAAGCAAAAAATATTTGCTAACCTTTCCCTAACTGTTAAAGAAATGTAACAATACCTCACATCACTCTCATATTTGAATGAAAGTTACTTTTAATGTACAAGGTTTACTAATGATTACTGTAATCATCATAAAATTCAACAAGGCTGCAAACTTAGGTCCATTGTCTTCATTGATATTTGGATCAGACCTCCTGATATGAGGAGTAATCATGAATAATCAGTAAGAGAACAAAAACCCGTATCTCATGAATACAGTGTGAAAACTACCATGCATAATGGGAAATTGCAGGTAGGGAAAAAAACAAACCACAGATGGGAAATCCTGAACAGCATGCTCAATCAGAGCATTTCAATTTTATGCTTGCTGGTGACCTTCCACTAGGTGATAAGCATAATTGGAAAATGTAATGCATTATGCATTCTAGTGTATAGCTTCAAATTTCCCCTTTGTCCATCAATCATTAGTTCATATGGGGAAAGGAGCAATGTTTCATAGCTAATGTGCTAGTGTGTGACTCCATATGTATTTCAAATCTGTGAATTTTAGCTTAAAATATATGCCCATGTTCTAAATAATAACTTCTGCTGTTTGCACATCTATTCCTTCCCCTCTGCACTCTAAGTGTGTACGATACTCCGTGGAGATTTCAATTGTGCTTCCATCCTGATAAAGACAAAACCTTTTCCATTACCTCAAACTCTTCCCTTAGGACTCAGAAGCTGTCAGAATCATGTTTTTGTCTAGTCTTCATCATTATCTAGAGACAATTTTATCCATGCCAGTAAGGTAATTTTTCCCATCACTAGTGTTATTCCTACTGCTACATTTTTATGTAAGGTATGATAATATTGTGGTACACATTTCTCATTCAATTATTTCTACTTTTCCTCTTAGATTTCTACACCTTTTATTGAGTAGAGATTTACTAGACCCAGTTAAATTAACCTTACTGTAGTCATCTAGCTTTATGACTTAGCTTTATTGACCTTTACTTGCTAGAAAATGATACCTTTTATCATAATTTTGGACATTCTACACTGCTCTTTAAATAGATATTCCCATTTAGATAACGTAATAAAAAGGAAGGAAAAAGTCAGCCTAAAAGGCAGTATTAGAAAAGAGAGATATGTCACAAAAGGGAAATTATATCATGTTGGCTTTAACGTTCCCAAATTAGTAGTGGGTTACAAAAGCTTTTGCTAATTTGTAGCAGAACTGAGAGAGTAATGTACAGTAGTGGGCAGCAGAATGCTGAAGGAGCAGTTCCCATCTTAGAGGCTGTCCTTAGCTTCAGACGGAGAGATCCTTTACAGAGAATTATCTAGGTATACTGATATTCTGTTTTCTTTTTTTTATTTTTTTTAACCCTGGTTGACATCTAAGTTCAAAAATTGCTCAAGCCCAATGGTGTTTTTACCAAAAGTAAGTATTGGCAAGTATCAGTCATGGCATCAGAAGGCAGAAGAATTTATATCTCACTTCAAGTTTTTATTAGGCCGTATTCTGAGTGTGTCTTAAAGATCTGTTTCCCACATTATTATCCTGTAATATGAGAATCACTTGCACTCTACTTAGGTATAACCACACAGGTTATACCTAAGTATAACCTGTGTGGTTATACCTAAGTAGAGTATACTGTGTGGTTATACTAAGTAGAGTATATATATCATTAAATTAATGATTTAAATAATCATTAATTAAACAGCTTATGATAAACAGCAACTGATATTGAAATCTGAGTGGTTTTTTGTGTTTTATTGATAATTATGGAAGTGATTTCATTACCTGCATAGGTAACTAAGTACTTAGGATTCACTAAAGCTGTTTTACGAAAGGATGTAAATACTTTGTGCACAAGTATATACACATTACAGGTTAAAAGTAGGTACTGGAGGGAGATGCTGAAGATCTAACCATGCAAAACAGAAGAGGTAAACTGCAATCAAATATCAGGACTCTGTGCCTATGTACAGCTGTGCTCAAAATAACTTTATGTAACTGCAGGGACAGACCAATAAAACTTTTACCTGGGCTACAGTTCAACAGAAGCCACAATTAAAAAAAAAAAAAAGCAAACAAAACAAAAAACCCCAAACCAAACGCAAACATACCCATTAATGTTAGTAGTATATTTTTAACATTCTGGTTAATACAAAGTATTTTAGTCCCAGAAGATGCTGTCTAGGATACTCAGGATATAAGAACTTGGGCATGTTGTGGAGGTGTCTGCAAATACTTATTTTTGGCCTGATTATATAAGAAGAATCTGTTGTCTAGATGAGCAATGTATTTTAACACTATCTATAGAAGTTAAGGTCTGCAGTTCAGCAAAGAATTAGCCATGAATGTCTCTTATGTAAGTAATCACACCAGTTTCAGTGGAACTGTACATATGTACAGTATAACTATATCACAAGTTCTTCTCAGGATCATGAATCTTAACATGATGGACATTTTGAAAATTCTATCATAATGAAAGCAGTATGATGGCATTGGTATATTTTAATAATTTCTTTTCGTTCTTTTAGCCTGATAATCATTAACCCACAGTCTAACCGTGGGTTTATGAGGTCTAAAGTTCCTCAAATTCTTTCACAAAATGTGAATTTTCAGAAGGGCCATGAAAGGGCCAAATACACCTTGTGCGAGGGCCTGATTCTGATAGGTACCAAATATATCCTGCTTCTCAAAAAGATTATCAACATCTGACAACCTAGTGAACTTTGTAAAAATAAAAAAGATCTAAAATACAACAACATTGGTCATCATACAGCTCAGAAAATGTGTCTTGCAATTTATGGTGTGACATTTATTTTGGTAACGGTACTGGGGACAAGTAACTTATCCCACTTCTAGTCTTTAATTTAAAAATTATAGGCTCTGACATTGTTTTACAGGAACTTAATTGACATAAAGACAAAAAACATAAGTAAATAGGTCAGATAAATTTAATATTTATGCAAAATAGTGTTTCAAATGTTCCAATATCCTTCACTCATGTATGGTGGAAAGAAAAGAATCACTCTTTAAGTTGCCAGTACCATAGTTCTATGACAAAGTGTAAGTTAATTTTAATGTAAGACACTGACTCTGCATGAAAATACTCAAATTCAGCATTAAGTACAAAGTTAAAGTCTGTTATTGCTTTAAACCAACTTATTAAAATGTATGAATATATATGCATGTGAACATACGTATGTACATATGTCTTATTTAAATGCATAACAATTAAATATACTGCAGATAGAGAAGTTGGTTTCTTAAAAGAACTACACTTGACGAGATATTTTGTCCCTACTAATGCTTTCTGCAGTTCACATCAACACATTATTTTCAGTTTTAAAAAGAAACAGCACCACCTTGTATCCTAAAATAAATCTACAGCTATTTAGTATCTTAGCGGCCATGTAACATATATAGAAATATGCATACAAACATAACTATTCACCAAAAAAAAAGTGCATATATTTTTAATAGAAATGTCAATATAGGACATTTAGCACTGAAAACTTGGTTCAAGATAAATCAAGAAGAATTTTAGAAGAATATTGTTACACAGAATTCTATGAGTATTTGAGCTAAAGTATTACTCTTTTCATTACTAAAGGCCCTTGCTGGTTTTTTTTTGTTGTTTTTTTTTTTTCTGTTTGTAAAACAAAAGTTTAGGTTCAATTTGCATTATCCACAGGAGCACAGTGCTTGGTTTTGTTAGCTAAATGGTGATAGATGTAGGTGAAAGTGTTTCCAAAAACTCTATAAATTATTCATCAATGATATTCAATAGCTGATACTTGCTCTGCTGCACTATGAATGTTTATCATTGAAAGCAGAGATAATGCAATATGATGAAGCTAACTAGCTGTCCACTACTGAGTAAAATAACCCAAATTTATATGGGGTCTACACCTGAAAAATTATTTTTGCAAATTGCATAGTGAAAATGGAATAATATATTAAAAGTAAATTGTGATCTATTTGTAAACCACACTTAAAAAGAACTATATTATATAAATTGAATTGTTTGCAATTAATCTTTGAGAGTATTTTCTAGAGAGAACTATTCCATCATTTATCCCTAAAGTGTCATGGTTGATGAAACAAAGATGGTTGGAAAATAACCTTTTAATTAGATGCATTTTTATAAAGAACTGTGTTAGTCAAAAAACCTAAAAGATCTCTTAGTGGAACTCATTAAAACTGCAGTCAGGTACCACATCATGTCTTGTTTTGTTTCCTCTCTGTTGCTTAGAATGTCCTGCAGAAGGCAAGAGACATTTTCTTCCACTACAGATTTTGATTTTTCTACTTCTAAATTCTGATTTTTCCTATATCAGTCATATTCCAAGCTCTAAGAGTAAAATTTCACTGTTATTGGAGCTGACTGAACTAGTGAAACAAAAATGTATTTTTTTTTAATAATCAGAGAAGAGTAGATTTGACCTCAACAGTTGCTAATATCAACATTTTAAAACCTTGGTATATGCATCAAAACCTAGTTAATCGAATGCCTATAAATAGTCTTGGACAAATTCTTAGGTACATGATTTTCTGAAGGGTCCTTTTCATGGGACCTGTAGAATATGTGAGTTTGAACTTGAAGGAATGTCAAAACAGCTGGAATTATGATATCAACATAACTGCAAGTGCTGACCCTATTTTTCAGAAGGCAAGGAATGGTCAGATTTGATTGAGTAGGCATATTCCTGAGGTAGCAACCTGTATGATATGCTAGGGAAAAAAAATTGTATTTTTGATTTCCTGGTGTGCAGAAGTTAAAAGAAAACTGGTCTGACATATATACAAACAGTTCAACTGAACACAGAAGGACTACAGGAGAACTTGGTATTATCTATAAGTCATCCAGTTTAAAAGGTTAGTAGGAAAGCAGTATAGAACATGAAAAGAGAGATTAAAGAAGGAGGTTAAACATGATGAGAGGGGGAGATACAGGAGAAGAAATGAAGATATAGATAGATAGATATAGATATAGATGTAGATGTAGATGTAGACGTAGATGTAGATATAGATATAGATAGATGGATAGATGATAGATAGACAGACAGATAGATAGATAGATAGATAGATAGATAGATAGATAGATAGATAGATAGAAATAATAAACATTTTAATTAAAAATCCCAAGAATCACAGTTGTGGCATCATCTGAAACAGAATGATTTCAGATCCTTCCAACGCTGATTGGAACTACAGCTATATAGGCAATTCCTGATGCTTTCTGTATTCTCCCCTAGAAACTTTCTTTTTATATACTTCACATTGTTTTATTGTTTGGGGAAAGATTTTTTTTGTTGCCAGTTTTAAATCTTGCAAGCACTTTAAGAAGGCTTAAACAGGCCACTTTTGCCTGAACACGAAAGTACTCAATGAATTCCTGCTGCCCTTCACTGCTCAGCCTCAGGATCCAGTCATGAGCTCTCTCAGGTAGAACCACTCATAAGCTGCTCCACTTGTGTGCACAATGGAAGTAGAAGTGCTATCCCAAATCTGTACATAACTCTCCTCAATATCCATGAACCTATAGCAGTTGTCAGAGCAATCCTAAAATGTGTCAAGTAGGAGAGAAAAACATTCACCAAACTGAGTGACAATGACAAGCATAACTAAAAAAACAGAAACCTGACACAAATGTATTTTTCTCCTTTTTTGTAGGAAACAGTCAGGGAAATCATACATTTATCTGTGACAAGAAGATTATTTTCCTGATTCCAGGACTTTTCACACAGTGGATCCAACAGGGTGGGACAAAAAAATTATATAAAATATGGATATATTAATGCACATCCAGGAGCAACCGTTGAAGATACTGGACAGCAATTGACTGTGTCAATTTAATAACATTTTTATAAAGAACACAATTCTGTTAGACATATTTAACCACATTTAGATTTATACTGTGATATTTCTACAATTCATACTTCGCAGGAGCAGAGCTCTCAGCTTCACAATGATCCCCACCCTGCCTCTTTCAGTAAGAAATAAAAGGTATAGCAAATATAATAAATCCCTTACTGTGCATACTTTCAGTATTTTTAATAATTGCTTCTTCCATCTTTGTAAAATCATATTTACCCATAATAATGTCTCCAGCATCCATTAGGATTTGGTCATGATTCTGAGACTATAATTAAGCATTGCCACTTTATATTTTTGGGAAAACTGAACAAATTATAAAACATTGTGTGATATCATATAGTTTCTGTGGGGCTTTTTCCATTACCTGACATTATCTGACATATCTATTTTTAAGATTCTTTTTAAATCACTTTAATTAGTTTCTATTATTGATTTTTCCCAATTATTGATAAATCTTACTCTATATTGATGACATTTATTACCTAACCAAGATATTTTAGGGCTAGTAAGCCACTAAATTTAAATAAATGTTAGTAGTATGTTTCCAATAGCCTGAACCAAACTAGAAAAACTGGGACAGATGCATCCATTTATCCACAGTCCTTCAAAAAAAAATCATTCAAGACAATGGATAAACTACTTGTTGGAAATAAAAAGTGGAATAAGAATTTTCTCAGGCTGAACCAATGATACTAACACAATATTGTGTTTCGAAACAGTTGCACTATTACTTGTGTTTACCTTTGTTTACACTGATTAGTAGTCTACAGTGATGTTACTGTTTGTTTTGATTCTATGAAATACATTTGATTAACAGCAGAAAAACACACAGAATTTTTTTTAATTAATCTATCCCTTAACAATGTGATTCATGCTCTTATTAGTGTATACCTATACACAGAGTATCTGCCTTAGTTGCAGGTGGTGGTGTATTTTATCTCTTCTAGTGAGGTGCAAAGTATAAATCTTCATAGAACTGTATTTCTTATAGTCCTTACAGAAGCATCTATCCTTCTCTTGTGGTAGTAGATGACTAAAGGCGGCTGCAGAGCCCCATGGTGGCATGGGAGAGCAGTTGACTAGGAAATACACAAGTCTGGGGAAAGCAGTGACCCAAAGGAACTCCAGGCAAGTGAAGGGAAACATTTTGCATCCCTTGTCAGTATCTACTCCTTGAGCAGTAGAACATGAATTTACAGCTCTTAATGTGTGCAGCTTCAGTTTCCTCTCCATGTACAGTTCATTCCAATATGAGCGCTTGACAAAAGGCATAGCTGATTTTCTGGTTTTTTTCCTCTCCACTACTAGAGACAAAAAAATAAAAGGTTAATAGGAGTACTAATTAGAAATTGATGCAACAATAATTTCCCTTGGTAGGGATACTCCACTTTATCTTTTCTTATAAATTTATTATATTATTACTGTGATTCCTATATGAAATCAAATCATACTGTATGAAAGGAAAAAATAAATACAAATTTTAAATTGGAACAAGTACCTTAACAGATTTCAGAGGTGATTCATGTGTTTTGGTATTTCCCTCACATCAGGCTCTGGCAAGAAGCCCAAGGCCTGAATGTTTTTTTACATTTTATTTATTAAAATACCCTGGAAACAGATTAACTTCCTTTGTGCATTATTTATTATTGTTTCGCCTGCCATCAAGAGGAATAGCATGCAAACTGATGAATATACTGAAGGTGGCCTACTTTCAGTACAATGAAACCAAAGAGGCCTGTCATTCAACTTTTGCAATGCTGCTTCACCAAACACAACTTTTTGAACCCCTCCAGAAAAATTACGGTGAGGAAATGATTGCATGAGGAATCAAGGAGCTCATCTTTTTCTCCTGGTTTGATATTTGGGACTGCTCTTGGAGTCAAGTTCTCTGTTACTTGTGAGTGAGGTCTAAAGCATGAATAGGAAACTACAAAAGAAAATAATTTTAAGATATAAACATATGGAGATACAAAATATATTAGCATTTCTATTGAAAAAGTTTTCTGTGCATTTCCCTCCTTGGCCTTGTTCATTAAGGAACCAGGTCTTCCTTCTGAAGCATTAATTTCTGCTGTCTGGTTCTCTGACTTTATGCACATGAGATTGATGAGAGAAAATTTCAAGGAATGAAATGGAAGAATGGAAGAAATGGAAGAAAGTTTCCACTGACCACAAGGATTCTGCCCTCATCAGAGACTAGCAATACTTGTTAGAGTGAAAATTCCAAAAGATATCATGTACTCCCTCTATTTGGAGTTATTCCATAAGTCAAGTCACTGTCCAGCATTTGTCCTGATGTTAGGTTTAGCTTTTCTCTTTATATCACGGACAGATATATCACACTTTGCTTGAGTAAAAGCAAAGTGGATAACCCAAGGTAAACCAAACTTTCCTCTGCACAAGCATATTGTGGCTGTTTTATGTATGCTGCACATTTAGCTTTTATACTGCTTTTTCTTTTCTTCTCAGAAATCAATCTGCCTGGTTTGCAATCACTTCGGTACTTCTCTCTCTGGACTACCTGCCTAGAAAAACTCTTAGAGCTGTCCATATATTTCTGGTATCAAGGTGCCTGAATTTAGCCCGGAATTCCTGATGTGACCTGGTAAGAGCTATGCAGAGGTTAGCACTTCATTTCTGCATGACTTCATTCTTTAATGTAAGCAGACAAAAATCCCACTTGCCATTCTCCCTTGAGATGCATCTACAATTTACTGTCCACAGTATCCCAGGGTCTCTCTTGCTGTTCGCCCTTTTCAACTTTATCCTTCATATAGAATATCGTAATTGAGATAAATTCTTTCATGTATGAAGGGATTGAATTTTTCAGAGAGCCATATTTTTCATCCAGCTTCACTATGATTTCAGAAATATTTAGTTCTCCTTATTTTTTAGAAGGGTTGTTTCTTGCATGTTTTTCCCCCTTCATTCCTCACAAACTGTCCCTTTCTTAAATATGCTTTCTCAGAAGTGCCACAACCCTGACTGCAGAGCTCAGCCATGGTGGGTCAGTTGGAATCAGCCATGTCTGGCACAGGACACTCCTGGCCATCCCTCACAGAGTCTGCCCTGCAGCCCCCGCTGCCAACACCTGAGCACAAACACCCAATACACCAAGAACCAGAGACAGGCTAAAAATATGAACAGCATAATGACAATGAGTGAAATATTACTGTCTGGAGATTTTCATGGTGGGATTTTTTAAATCAAAATATTATACACACTGGAAACAGGAACAGGAGTCAAAGAAAGAGGGCAAGGGAGAAAAGAAAGTAAAAGAAGTAAAAAGAAGAAAGAAAATTTAATGGAGAGCTTGTAAGCAGAAAGGATTTAGAGAAAAATGTTAATCATTAAAAGAAAGGGAATGATACATCCGCCTTCTTTAGGAAAAGAATGGAAAACTTCAGCCCCAGGTCTAACTGTGAGAAAAGGCAGGAGGTGGCAAAGAAAACTGGTTTGCATTCTTAAATACATCACCTACAAGCAAGTGTTTGCTGTAATAAGCAGAATAAATAACCTACATTACAGGAATTTATGTTTTCCCTGCTGCTCTCCATCACAGTTGATAGATGTTCCCTTTAGATTTTCAAGTCTTTTTAGCCTACACATAAAACCAGACACTTTATTAAATTTTACCTGTTTGTTCTCTCTTAAAGATAAAAGTAAATGTTCTTTGCTAGTATCATTCATGTTAGCATGCCCATATGCTCCTGGACACACAGGTATTCCTTACAAATAAGACAAATGAATCTCTGGGGGGTGTTCTCTGGGAAAAGAATATGTAAGCTATATAGAAAACTGTATTAAACATCCAGGCATGATAATTCCACTTTCCATATGCATTTTCAACAGTTCCTTTTTGTTTATTTTTTTATTTATTCTTCTTTACAAGTCCTGCATTTCTTTCTGCTCTGCTCTACTTCATTTGAACATTACTTTCTCTCTGACAGCTATCCACTCCTTGATTCTTTGTGTAGGCAACCTGAAACAGGATTAACAGATGTCCCAGGCTGAGAAGATGTTTCCAGGACTAGTTGATCTTCCCAGATCCTCAGAGGTAAGTGTTTCTTGGATAGAAAACCAGACAGCAATGTGAACATAATGAAAAAAATATTATAGAGCTGTTTTATGTCAGCAGGCAGGAGTACACATGCAAACTTACAACATGAAAGATGAAATGTCTTACAGATGGAATTTGACTGGGAAGCCTGGAGCATCAGTCTTACTTCTGATCCCAGATTTGCAAAAGGTATTTTGGTCTGCTTAATGATTAAAAAAGTAGTATCATATTTAGATTTAAGATGTTCTAATGTTTATAGAGAGAATAGTGACTTAATTGAACTATTTTTCCCTCTCAGTTCTTTATGGAGAAGTTGCCTATGACTTTAATTATTATCAATTTTTTTTTTTGCCCTGTGAGCTAATATAATACACATAATGGTTTTTTTTTTATATAGTGAGGAATTTTAATGTAATGACATATTAATTTTATTATCCTATTCTACCAGTGAAAGGACTCAGTTATACAGCATGGGAATGATGCATCCAAAGATATGCTGTAGAATAATCACACAAGTCATACATTTGCATAGGTATAATCATAAAAATAATAATAAAAGTCCATATATTCCTCATTTTCACCAGTTAAAACAAAAAAAAAAGAAACCAAAGCAAACCAAACAACAAAATACCTCAGCAACCAAAAAAAACTTGTTATTTCATAATGCACTACCTGTTTTATTACATTTCAGTACTTTCAAGAACTGAGATCAGATCAACAAACACATCTTCTCGGGGGAGTAGAAAGCTCCAGCCCAGGAATTGATAATGCATACCACAGTGCTGTAGGCTATGCATGTAGTTCTTTATGACGTGGAGGATTAATGGCATTATTATTTATATTCACTGTAAGAGTAACTGTACATGAATATAATAGTGGATAAGTAGCCATTGGCTTCTTCATCCTAAACATTAAGGATGTTGTTTACCATCTCTCATTTTCACAGTGTGTTGCTCTGTAAAACAAATAGTGTAGGCAAAAAAGACATCTTGAAATATATACATGTATTTTCAAAGCACAGCAGGGAGAAAGAAGGTCACTGAACAATGTAATTGATGGCAGTGGCAAAATGTTTTCTAACCTGCAACATTGCTAGACTGTGTTGATCACAAATGCCAAATCAGATCAAAGTATAGAAATGCAAGGTAACACCCTCTATTGTTCATATTGATTGCATCAAAGGAAATAGAATGTAAATTAGGAAAGCTTTGATGAATGGATAGGCAGCCAAAAGAAGTACAATAAAGTGTTGGATTTCTCCTTCCCAGCAGAAGCATACACTGCATTACCCAGCTAATCAAAATGTGCAGTGCATATTTCAGCAGATTGAAATCAATTGTAACATGAGATAGCCTTTTATTTTATTCATCTTGACTCTACTGAATGATTACCTTCTGCTGTTCAGCAACTTTCAGAATAATGCACAACTCAGTGGACTTACTTAATGCTTGTGTGTTGAATCTTTGCTTTATTTAAGGTATTTACCAGAGGCTGGTGGTGCAGAAGACTGCAGCCTCATATGCTGCTTTGAAGGATATGTGGGTCACAGCTTCACCAGACAAAACTTAAGTTTCTGTGCCTGATACAAAGTTTGCAGAGTGCTGGAATCTCATTCTTTGTCCTTACAGTAGAGAACAATGGTTTTACCTTTTTTGCACTTCTGCCAGCCAATTAGTGGAACACCACTGATCGTGTAGTTTCACAAAAGAGCAACAGGCTTCCCCACATTGTAAAACAAGAATAAAAATTATGGCCAAATTACTGGCAGCTGAGGTGCACAGTGAAATGTAGTCAATTAATGTGATCACTGTAAATTATGGTTACAGCTTGCTGTGTAAATAACAGTTTATAACAATAAATAGCAATACAAGTGACTTGTTTTAGCAGTGGTATAAACTGTTGTTGATGGTCCATGTACTGAAGTGTGGAAATTTTACAGGTAATTATACATCAGAAAAGAATTGTTTAACCACTAGGGCAATGCTTTAAGTGACGTACAAATGAATGACTAGGTTCAAAGTGGCAGGTTGACAGAACATAACCAACCAAAGAAACTCAATGACAGAGGAAAAAAAAAAAGCCAAAAGATTCACAGAAATTAATGAACTGTGATATACTTCTAAACAAAAATCTAAACAAATGTCTACCATGAGCCTCTTGAGTTGTACTCGTGGGTCTCATAGCCTCTTAAATTGAGTAGTCTCTTTGTCCCAGTGACATCTATAACCAAATAATTGCAATCTATTTTTTCTTTTCCACAGCATACTTCCCAATTAAGTCAGCTGTCAAATTTCAGAGCTTCAAATTAAAATTCTAATTTGCTCTAGTGAATGGAAAGAAATTTCCCTAGACAAATATGTCCCTAGTTTTTCTAAAGAATAGTAGGCACAAGACCCAGGCCCCTCTATGAAATCAGTGCTGCCCCTGGTGTCCCTTGGCTGTCCTGCCTGGAAATCCTGACCGGAGTCAACCTGGCAATCAGATACAAAATATTCTTTGGCCAGAAGGTAGTTAAACATCATGGCAGGTTTTCTCTGCATAGCCTGTATAAATTCCATGTTAAGAGGTGTTTCAGAGCTCAAGTGGACAGACCTCTAAGTGAAGGACAAGGCCATATTGCAACCTAGAAGCTGATCTTGATTTGAGTGAGGTGTTGGAAGACACAACTTCCAGCTACACAGACAACTGGCAAAATATTTCATGTGTGTAAATTAAAGAGAAAACTCAAGATAGCCACAATTTCCAGCCTCTGGTTTTAAAAGGAACAGTTGAGTCTGCTTATAATGTCCTAAGAAGTGTATTCAAGAATCAGCCACAATTCGATCTTCAGTGGAATTGTAATGTTTTAAGCACTGCAGCATAGGAGTTGGCTCAGTATTTGAGTATAATTACTTATATAACTGCACCAGGTTTGTAAGTTACAAACACAGAACAGGAAATTTTTAAATTATCCTTCTCTATACCTAAGTATTTTTGCAGATCTGAACCTTAATGACTACTTTCATTCTAAAATAAACTGTAATTATTAACACCAAAACTGAAAAAAACATCTCCAGAAGGAAAATTTTCTGTTTGAAATTGTAAGCGATTCTTTGTGCCTTGAATAAAAGATTGTATGAATTAAATTCCTAAATACTGAGAAAAAGAGAACATAAAAAGCCTTAGCTGAGAGCAAGCATCAAGCCCTGCTATCACAGATACCACATTTTATAATCTCCGGTTTAAAAACAGCTAAAGTTTTTTCATCCTAGTACCCTCAGAGAACAGATCCAAAATCTAAGTGCTCCAGTGGTCAACATTAATCTAATTTTCAGCCTGGATTCATTCATACCTAGTTCAGACAAATCTGCTTTTGTGCCAAAATGATTCTTTAGTTTAAAGAACATTTCTTCATTCTTTGGATGTTTGTAAACAAAGCCATTTTTTCTCATCTTTGTTTGGCTAATCAAGCTAATCTTTTCCATTAAAAGGTAGCATCTCCTAAGTATCTTTGTAGCCCTTCTCCTGCTCTGTTTCAGTCTCATTTTAGCTTTCTGTACTATGTCTGATCAGGATTTTGCACAGAAAGGATCTTATATAGCAGCAGCACTACCACTTCCCATTTTTTCTAGTTTTTTTATTCAATTCAGAATCAAATTTTGCATTTTTAGAGGTGAATGCCCTGGTGAGCTCTAACTGAGCATGTGGATCAGGTAGAACACCTGAATACAACCCATATGCAGGTGAAGCTCACTGAGCTTAGAATACAACTTTCTACTATGCATCATCAAGGGCCAGACCTGGCATTTTATTCTTTTAGTACCATCCCTTATTACTTCAATTCTAAAATTTATTTCAGTTTGGGGTTTTTTGGGGGGATTTTTGGTTTGTTTGTTTGTTTAGGTTTTTATTTAATTTTATGAAGTCTGCAATCTTCTGCTTTGATAATGACTTCAAATTTTTGCATAAGTATTTAATCAGCACAGTATTTTGTCTCAAAAGGAATTATTTAATAACAAAGTGCTGAGAGAGACTCACCTTGGAGACAGGTCCAGCTGTCCTATTTCAAAGTTTTACTGATGCCCAAAAGTTCACCCCTCCAAGTCCTATGAATTATCTGAACAGATAATCAGTTTTATTAAATTACCTATGGGTTAGTTTGACATGACAATTTAACACTGATAATCCATACATAAATTGTTTCAGTGGAGGTTTATATTGGGTATAATGAAAAAATTCTTCACCAAAAGGTTTGTTAAGTGTTGGAATAAGCTGCCCAGGGGAGTGTTTGAGTCACCATCCCTGGAGGTGTTTAAAAGGCATGTAGATGTGGCACCTGAGAACATGGTTTAGTGGTAGACTTGGAGTCCTGGGTTTAGAGATACCTAAAAGATATTTTTCAACCTAAATGATTCTATGATCTCTTTCTGCTGTCATCATCAATACTCAAACTATATTTTTCTTTTCCTTTTCTTTTGTGCCATTCATTTTCATACCCTTAAGAAAATGCAATTTGGTTTAGAGTTCATACTCTTTCTTTCTGCTCCAAAGACAGGTTCTTGCTGATTTGATCTTTCCAAAAATATATTCCAAATTTGTATTTCAAATTTTTTTTCCTCCTTAAATATGCAGCATTGGTTGACTGACTTCAGTGGATTCAGGAGTTATAATTGTTGGAAATTGCAATTGAAATTCTTACAATATTGTTATGCCAATTAAGAATAAAACATTTGTCTGCTCTTATATTTTTCTGGAGGATAAATTCTCTTATGATCTCAACTCTATACTTTTCTTTTCACACTAAATTCTACAAAATTCAACAAACATTATTGCATTTTAATTGAGAAAAATAGTAGTCTATTTTGAATGAGTACTACCCATTTATGAATCATGACTATAGGCACAAAACAACCATTTGTTTTAGTTAGTGCTAAATGAAAGAAGAAAAAAAAATCTTTCTCAAGAAAATGTAAAAATGTGCCCTCTGTATTAACAATATGTTTATCATAATATAGTTTGCCTAATGTCAGAAAAAATCTAAACATATCTATCATTATTACGTGTAGTAGTTTACAGCTTAGGTCATCTGTCATAGTATGTGATTATTATACACCAAAGGTCAGATCTATATCAGGAAAATGGAAAATTCATTTTCTGTGCATCATATTTTTTAGCACTTGACTTGTTTAAATCCAAAGTGTTTAATGTGGACTTTTACAATGTAATTATTCATGCTAGAGAATATACTTTTAGAAGTTTGCTGAAGGTAATATACAAAATGTAATGAACATTAAACTCTAGAGGGCAGTTGATAAAAAAATTGCTCTCTCCATGCTTACATGAGGTGAAGGTATTGCCCTGTGATGCTGAAAGGGAAGGCTGGAAATAAACAGTCAACTGTAAAAATACACAGGCAGCAAATAGTGGCTTCCAAGTACTTGCAAGCTAGGAAGAGTTCACTTCTGCTATACGACAAAGGACATTTAAGTCCTTTGTCTTTGTGATCGTGCTGCAAATCCAGGTACCCGCGTACTTTGGCAGATTAGTCAGCTGTTTGTGCTGTTGCTTGCTGCCTATGGGACTCCAGAGGATTAATTACACCGTGGCAGCAGGACTCTTCGTTACTTAGTTTTGTCTGTACAAGTAATTGAGTGAGCAGCAGTGAACAGTGGTGCTGCTGAGACCATAATGAAGGCAGACAGCGAGGGACAGGCGTGCCCTGTCACCACAGCCTACAGACCACGGTGCCATCCCAGAAAGGGGAACAGGGGACCAACTCACACATTTTCCCTGAGTTTAAGGTTCAATTCTGTTGTTCCAAGATAAGTTGCTGTGGTTAATTGAAAGCAACTCATGTAAATAGTGTAATAAAAAATTCTAGATGGTGCCAGAATTGTTGTTTCAATCCAAAGTAGAGCACCTGAGGCCAGATCATCCCACGATGTAGATTTGCACAGTACAACTACATCGACAGCAATATGAACTTCCACCAAATCAAAGGAGCTGAGTTTAGGAGGTTTGACTCTTTGATTCAAGCCCAGAGTATTTTAAATTTTACGTAACTCTTAATTGAATAGTCTTCATGAGGATGTTGGTAAGTTTCTCTGCACAGATCCAGGATAAATGATCCCTTTATTAAAAAGTGTAAGTTTTTAAAAAGTAGAAACAATAAGTCTTATAAATGTTAATTATAAATAGAAATATTTATTTATATATTATGCAAATGTTTCAGTCCATGATGTCCCATCTAGTGCTGTGATACATGTTAGGTACATAGGATGGACTGAACTTCCTAGTGAATTTAAGCATGTTCATAGTATAGAATCACATCCCTTCTGAGGTTGCTTCATCCCCATCCACTTTGGATTCTTCCTGTCCCTTTGACAAAAAAAAATTTAGCTGTTTCTAAAGAGCTTTCCTAATTGTAGGTCCTCTATGTATACTTAATCTAGATACAATGTATGTTTTCTGACCTTGTGCAATCACTTTAAAGACTATTATTAGTACAGTTAAACTAAAACACTGTATATAAATAATAGTGAACTCCCTTTAGCTATCTCAGTTTGCTTTTGATTAGTTGCAGTATAACTTTGGGTTGAAGACCACATATTCTTGATAGTCTCCATTTTGATAGGGAAGTATCACAAAACACCCACTGAAAAAGCTTTGAAAAATACTGAAAAATCTTGCAGATCCTGAAAATAACTGGAAGATAGTGGCTTTGTGGAGGACTAAGGAGCGCAGGCATGCAGCAGACAGTGGAAAACTGCTGGATGTTTGATGAAATAGCAGTAAATCAAGGAAGGAGGCAGAGGCTATGGTATCTATTGCACCAGATGGCAGAATGACTCAACAAGTACTAGGCCCATAGAACTTTATTTGAAAGGAGATTTCAAACAAAGAACAGAACCAAAATTTCTGTTCTTGACTTTTCATAGGCCAATAATACCTATTGCAGAAGACATCAATATATTTTCTTACCCATATTGTTAGGTGATCCTAAAGCCCCTCTGCACCATAAAACCTGGACTTAGGCATGTCATAAGGCTGCACGTGCTGACAAGCATTTTGTTAGTCTCCAATTGATTTAGTATTTTATTTTTTTCATTCTGAGTTTATTAAGATTTTTTGTTTATTTTGTGGGTTTTTTCATCTTTGCACCAATGTTTTATCGTTTCTGTAGTCATATGCACTAGAAGAAGTAGATTAACAATTTTCACACGGCGTCTGGCAGCAAAGAAATGAAAAGCATCACACTGCAACAAATTTAATCTATTTCATAGGCTAGGTATAAAGAGGTATTATAACAGGAAAGAGATGGTATCTAATGTACTGTGAAAAGTAATGTCAGGAAGAACAGGTAAAAACTATTCAGATCCTCTTTCTCTACATCAAATGGGGCTTTTACTCTTTCAAAGGCATATGCTTTTTCAGCTCTTCCTTTGAATGCCTTTGCAAGACTGAAAGTAAGTATAAAAAACCTTATATGTGATGAAAATTATTTTTACTTGAAAACCTTTTTCAAAATTAGCAGAATATTATAAATTTGTGAGTTACACATTTATAAAGAGACTTGTATGGTATTCTAGTGCTCTAATAGATACAACCAACTTACCATTTCATTTAGAAATAATATTTTTTATTTTATCTCCCATTTTTTACAGCTACTAAAAAATAAATTCTGAAAATTGCTTCAGTAACTTCACAAGCTGTACCTACTGGAGTATTGATCCTTGTAGAAATATTTTAGCTGTCAAATTCTCTCAGCTGATGAGTTTGTGTCAGCTGCAATTTTCATAAACTGGAATTAACAAATACCCCTAATACCCTTTTTTAGTTTCTCATTATGGCAGCTGTTCTCAAAGCTGCAACAAAGGGAATCATTAAGGCAGCAAAGATACATGGGGGCTGATGAGAAATATTACAACAAAAACATCTAAATTAAATAAGTAGGTAGTGAATTTCAGCTAGTTTTGTAGGTCTTGGCTTAGAACATATGGCATCAAGCATAGGGGCTCATGGCAGGGAAGCATGATAATAATTAGATGACTAGAAAAATTAACTGGGTTCAGTAAGATAACAAACACAAGGGTTTCTGGCAGAAGATCTGAAGGGAGGTGCTTAATGTTGTTATCCCCTCTTCTCTCCTTTAGAAGTGCAAGGCTTTGATCAGTTTTTCATAGGTGTGAGGTTAAAGAATTTGCATATTATGAGATTTCACAGCATTGTACTTTTTTTTTTCCTGTCTGCAACTACTTACATATGGCATCTTCCAGTTTTGCTCTCTTAAATTTATATTAAACAAACACACAGATACACATATAAGAACACATATTTTCATAATATTTTCTCTGTGATCATTAATAAAAATGAGCATTTGTTTTTTCTCACAAACCCTTGGGAAGGGGCTTATGGGAACAATCGCCTGAGTCTGTAAGTTTGGCCTATTCTTGACCCTGAAGAATCTGTACTATACTACTCCATGAAAAAATATTTCAAAAATCCATAAAGTAAGGTTAACAGAAGTTGACTCCAGAGTACTTGTAGCAGAGTTCAGAGTCCTGAAGTGATTTGAAACTGTTTCTCTCATACCAAGTACTTCACTGTCTCATGTATGGTATCAAACAGAATTATTTGCTTTGTTACATAGACAGCACTTTATTTTTCATGGATGTTAGTGGCTTAACCCTACCTAGTTTCTTCAGTCTAAAATAATTCTTAATCAACATTGGTTTTTTTAATTTTTTAAGGAAAACCAAACCTTTCTCAATGAGCTCAGTGAAAAAACTAAATTACCTAGCTTGTGCTAGAGAAAGCACAACTGTGCTATCAGTTGTGTTGTGAGACATGAAAGTGGATAACGTCATGTATGTGATGTAGCTAAACCTGAGAGGATATGATTCCCACTTACCTCAGCTGTTTTACCAAATGTGTCCATTTAGCATTAAAATAGATAAATAAAATCTCCTAAGTTAGTAATGTGGGACACGGTAACAATGAATCATAGCCATCCATGTTTTTCCTTATGATATTTTATATGTCTCTATATATGTTCCTACACTGGCTGAAGTCCTACAATGTACTGTACTTCATCTTTATTATTGGAAAGTAACCTGAAAACACTGAGTGCTGTGACCCCTGGGAGCAAGAGAATTTCACTGGCCAGTGAAGAAAAATCTGCACGCTTGCAATACAGAGAAGGATATATTGGTTGTGGGGAGTTCACCCAAATTAATTGTGCCAGCCAATAAAAAGACGCCATCAATTATTTGTTGAGCTTGAAAAACGCTGGTGTTATGAAAAACAGACTTCTCCAAAACAGTAGAGTAAAATAAAATGCTCACATGTGGAAGAGAATTATAGTCAAACAGAAGTAACTGTGAAGTATGGCAGCTATATATTTGTTTAAAACAATTATGATTTATTTAAACAGATAAAATAGGAGGCAGAAAGAAAATTAATTAAGAAACAGGGAATCTAATATTAAGTTTTAAAAAGTGCATATATTAGAAGTTTAATACACAGCAAGATGAAAAAAACTGAATCAGAATATCTAACTGATGATGGTTTTGACATCTCTTGAAGTGAAAAGAAGTTTTGATGATGACTGAAAGCAGTGAAGAGCAAAAGCTGTAAGAAGCAGGAATGATTTCCTATGAAGAAAGAAGACAGCTTTTTTTACAAAAATCTACCATAAACACAGCCAAAAGCAGCACTAAAGGCACTTTCTGCTTTGGAGCAAATGGTGGAAGATAGAGATCAGTTAAAAGAAAATGAGACAGAGGTTACAAGCTGAATTCCATGTTCCCAAGAAACAATAACTAGAGAAAAACTGACATTGTAAGTAGGCTCTGGAAACCCTATGCAATGAAAAGTGAATGCAATAAAGAGTGATGTCATACATGGTCATCCTAGTCACTGTCAGCTCTGGTTCACATTCATACATGTTGATTTACCACTCCCACCTTTGTTGGAAGATGTGTCTCTCACCAAAATCCTGAAAATTGTATAAAAACAAATTGAGCTGTAAAACAAATTGAGCAAAAAATTGCTTCAACTATCAGCTCAAAAGCTGTCGTAAAATAGAATAGTATTTTGTCAGTTTGTCTAACTGACAAAATTAATCTAAGATTAATTTATTCATGCTCTATTGCTCTTGGAAACAAAACCAAAACCACTGGCAGCTAAGATACATAGGAAGCCGAACAAAAAGCTAGATATAGTGAATTTGTTCCTCGTTAATAATTTAGCTGAATTTCACATATCAAGTTTTGTATTCAATGATGGTCGCAGTACAATCCCAGTATATCTATTTAATAATACCAGACCCCAGAACAGGCTTGGATTTGGTGTGCCCTCTAAAGAGAAAATTAGGGAATTTGATTTTCAAGCAGCTCAGTAGCAGGTCATCAACAGAAAATTAAGTTTCTCAAAAGTTATTCCTTTTAAAATGCCATCCCTAACTGTGGGAAATTTCCCATTTCCATAATTGAATTTTCATCTGATGCCACTATGGATAGTTCTGCAAAAGAAAGTTTAATCCAGTTTAACATTCTATGACATAAAGTACGCATTCATTTAAAACAAGACAAAAACACTCTAGTATCAAATGTTAAATTGCAACCAGTGCCAAAGGCAGAAAGTTATAAAATATAAATGTAATATTTTTAAAAATAATTATTTTAATCATATAACTTTTATGCAATCAGCAGAAAAACTACTTTAACTAAGCATTCTTTGTCTTAGAATTTGATCTGAATTATCTTGATGAGAAATTCAATTATATGTTGAATCATCTGTTTCAGAAAAATTAGAAGGATTTGCACTTCTTGAAATACATCTGGAAAACAAAAATACGTACCAACTTTCTATCAGCAAATGAAGTGCCTTAGAAAACAGCATAGAATACTAACTGAAACCTATAGAAATTAAACAATTTTGCATTTTGCAAAATACATTTTAATTCTAGTGACTCAAACCAATATGGATGAAAAACTCTGTGAAATAAAAATATAACATTAACAGCAAAGGGTAACTACCATAAATTCCAAAGTACTGTAATGTTTGCATTAATAAAACCATTAATAAAGACAGCAAAAAAATGTGTATCACTCCAGCACATAAAAGATGGATCACATGATCTTACACTTTATGACATGTATGCCTTGACTAATCTTTCTATTCTATAATATGACATGGCTAATCCAATATTGCTCCTTCCCACCAAGGTATATTTTCCTTTATGTTTCTGCAGGCATCCTTTTTGTGGGAGATGTAGATGACAAGAATGCAATACACCTGTGAACAAGTATGAAAAAAATCATTCCTTATTAGGAAAAATAAGCTGGAACAGAAATGGAAGCGGACATCAAATTTACATACATCAAAACTGACAAAAGCATAAGGACAGAAGAGAGGATCTGAATGTATGGAATGATTGAACAATGGTGTAGAGCCATAGAATAATAGAACCATTTAGACTGGAAAAGACATTTAAGATCATCAAGACAAAGAGTTTACCCAGCACTGCCAAACCCACCACTAAATCACGTCCCTAAGCGATACATCTATTTTTCCTTTAAAAACCTCCATGGATGGTGACTCAGGCAGTCCTATCCAGACTCCCCTGCAGAGCTTTCCTACCCTCTAGCAGAAGAACACTCCTGCTCAGACTGGTGTCACGTGTGAACTGACTGAGGGTGCACTCAATATCCTCACTCACATTGAAAAAGATATTAAACAGAATTGTACCCAATACAGAGCCCTGGAGGACACCACTTGTTTCAGGATGCCAGCTGTAAACAGAAGAGATAGCTTGAAAATATTTGACTAAGTAAGTATGTTCAAGGAGGAAAAAAACAAAAGGAAAAGAAAAAGGCAAAAATAATCTCATATTCCAAACAAATTTTGTAGGGACAAAATCAGAAAATATTTTGTAATTATTTTTTATATTTTACTAATTCAAGGTATTTCCGGTCCATAATATTGTGATACTATTGTAAATAGCCTGTCTACTTACAGTTGCAGTAACATTATTCCTAAACTGAGTTTTTCCAAACCATGATGAGGTTCAAGTCACACCATATCTGTAACATATTACCATTGAAAAATAAGATCCCACCTTAGAAATCAGCGCAACAACAAAACCTTTGAAGGTCAGGAAAGTCTTGTTCTGTTTGATTAGGTTTTAAACCCAAATTAGTTAACTGCTTTTGAAACTAAACCACAGCAAGTCCAAAATTATCAAAGTAGTGATGGAACTGCCGTAATTAGTTCCCAGTCCCAGAAGACTGGAAATCTTAATGGTCTATATTAGGGGAAAAAAGTCTTTCTCTAAGCTTCACTCTAACTCACAGTCACACATGACCACACATAAAACAATTGTCATGTTTTTTTTTGAACAGAGCACTTTAACAGGGTATTGTAATAAATGTATAATGATCTTTCTTTAAATGAGAAAAAGCATAATTTCATGTAAAGAATCATATTCAAGGGACATAGTGTGTCAGTGATTATTTTTTCTTCAAAAATGAGCATTTTTTGTCACTTAATATCATGGACAATAGATATAGATCATACAACAAAATGCAAAAATGTTTCCTGAGTGCCTATTTAAAAGTGCAAAAAGGGTTTATGCTTGGCAAGATGAACAACTGTCTACTGTTATTTAAAGCACCTAGAACCAACATGCCTTTTTCCTCATTCAACAGTGATAAGCCTGGATATTTCCAAACACAAACTTAACTTTCCTTCTTCACATAAAAAATGAGTGCCATTTAATTAAACTTGAGTCTGCTAATATTTTTTATACATTTGCTCAAACTAATAATTCATAAGGACTTACCTTAAACTTCAGACACTTTAATCTTTTAGGGACTTAAATACTCCTCTGTCAAGTTCTGGGCCCCCACACCACACAAAATTTTAAGGTTCTGAAGTGTGTCCAGAGAAGGGCAATGGAGCTGTTGAAGGG
Organism: Leptocoma aspasia; assembly: GCA_013399835.1. NCBI lineage: Eukaryota > Metazoa > Chordata > Aves > Passeriformes > Nectariniidae > Leptocoma > Leptocoma aspasia. Next base: position 912,967 of record VXAX01003651.1, on the reverse strand, counting down.
TTTAGAGACCACAGGAGCAGTGGCTGAGTGAGCTGGGGGTGGTTAGCCTGGAGAACAGGAGTCCTGGGAGGGACCTTATTGCCCTCTACATCTGCCTGAAAGGAGATTGTAGCAAAGTGGGGGGTCAGACTCTTCTCCCAGGCATGTATCTCAGAATCATGGAATCACAGTATATTCTGAGTTGGAAGGGACCCACAAAGATCATCTTAGTGAAAGGAAAAGAAGAAATGGCCTCAAGCTGTACCAGGGGAAGTTCAAGTTGGATATTATTAAGAACTTCTTCATTAAAAGAGTTGTTAAGTATTGGAAAGGGCTGTCCAGGGAAGTGGTAGAGTCATCATCCCTGAAAATGTTTGAGAAATGCCTGGACACAGCATTTAGTGCTATGATTTAGTTGAGAGGGTGGTGTTCAGTCAAAGGTTGGGCTTGATATTCCTGAAGGTCTATACCAGCCCCAGTGATTCTATGATTTTATACACATAGATCTTCTTAGATTTAGAAAAGAAAGGAAAGCAACCGACTTTACACTATCTTCATGACAGAAAATTTTGGTTTTTTTCTAATTCTGCTAAGGACAATCCTGTATGTATAACCTTTACTTAGGTATCAGTTTCATAGAATCACAGAATAGTTTCAAGGGACCTTTGGAGACTCTCTAGTTCAACTGGCCTGCTCGAAGCTGGATCAGCTAGAAGAGGATACTTGGAGATGTGTACAGTTGGGTTTTACCTGTCTCCAGGGATGCAGTCTCCACAGCATCCCTGGGAAAACTGTTCCAGTGTTCAATCATCCTCACAGAAAAAAAAAAATGGAAAAAGGTTTCATACTCAGACAGAACTTTTTGTGTTTCAATTTATGCTCTGTTTTTTTTTTTTTTTGTCTTTAATTGATTAGACACCATTGGCAAGAGTCTATTAGTGAAAATAACAATAATTTTCTCAGTGGGAACACGAAGATATAAAGTACACTTCTTTGACAGAATTAGAGTGATAAAGGTAACTTTTATGGGGAATGAGAATAAAACAACACTGATAGATGGAATTAGCCCAAGAACAGTGCTGAGCTTACCTAGTCTGCTTCACAGTATATCAAATAGATTCTTCTTTGTCGAGTCCTTGTAAGGCCACAGATGCAGCCTTGTCCCAAACTCTGGGCACCATGTTTCAAGTGACTATCAGCTGAAACAAAGCATGAGGAAAAAGAAAAACGAGAGGTCTATTGGCAGGCCCACTCAGGAACAACTGAATGATCTAGTTTACTTAGCCTGAGGTAGAGAAGACTGCAAGCAAAAGAGACAACTCCAAGATGATATTCATGACATACACAATGCATAAATACCCTTTTTTTTTCCTAAAGATATTTGTTCTTCATGCCTGTGTGAGACACAACTAGAACAACACTTTTGCATTGCAGCAAAGAAGATTCAGATTAGATATTAGAAAAAATATATCTTTTGCAAAAGTAATGGAGCACTGCATTAGATTGCTCTGGAAAGCATCAATCTCCAAAACTGAAAACATGTGGAAATATATATTAGGAATGACATAAATATGGATCCCTGGTGAACACAGTCTAAACGACCTCTCAAAATTCACATAGTATTATGAACCCACAATATTAAAATTGAATAAACATGCACTTATTAATTATACGTGCATTTAAATAAAGCTAATCTGTACTGATTTTAAAATAAATTAGGAAACATCAATTTATGTCTTGACAAAAATGAAATTAAACACTGCTTAACCAGAGCAAGGAGTAAATTTATTATGGATCCTTAAGAGTAAAACCTAAACCTGGATAAAATTCAGGAACTATAACTTATGTGATGTTTTTCTTAAGACCTGAACTAGAAATAAATTGCTCCCTGAGGAACAGAATAATAACTGGAATCAGTTCTTTGTTGCAAAATTAAGGCAACACTGCTGTGTTGTTGATGCTGACTGAGTATTTTAAGCTTCCTTAATCTATTTCTTCCTAGATCTATGATTTATGACATCTGAGGACTGACCTTTAAATTTCCACCCTAACAAGCAGGTTTATTTGCACTCCTTGGAAATAAAAAATAAAGGCCTCCAGGCCAGTAATTATTTACTTCTTTAAGCATACCACATTGTCTCACACACAGCCTCCTAGAAGATGTGACAAGAAACACTATTTGAGGTCCAACTATTTCCTATTCTTCTAAAATAAATCTCATTTATACAGTCTAATGTACCTTATTTTGTGGCTTAACAGCTATTTTTAAAGGCAGCAGAAAGCTACCCTTTTGAATTAATCTGGCTTCCGAAATGCAGTGCAGCAAAGAAAAACAGAATTATTTTTCTCGAACATGACTATGAAATAAACAGATCTATTATTCTTAGTTTGTCAAACACTACACATGAATTGGCTTTCTACTAACAAACTACAAATGTCAAAATTTCTCTTATTATCTCATAAGAAATATTACATTGAAATTAATGGAAGCATTTATTTAAGTATTTTTTTTAATTATAGAAAGGCTGGACTTCTACAAGATAGAGATAAACTTTGCATCTGGGATATGGGGACTTGAAATCCATGTGTCTGCAAATACACATGTCCACATACACATGGACTTCAACCAGAAGAAAAGATGACATTTTATTTTCTCTTTAGAAATATCAAATTGTGTTAATGTCACATCAGAATTTCAAGACAGTCATGTGATGAGATGCATTTCTCTAAATTGTTGTAAAAGTCTATACTGTTTTATGTCTGTTACTAGGGTACAGACACCTCCTAGACATATCTGAGTTTTGTCAATATGTTGCTCCCAAATCTTCACTTCTGCTTTTAACTTAAAAAGGAAAGAACTTGGGCCACTGAGATATAGTTCAAAGCAATGGACAATGCAAATTCGTACGAAGAGATGAAATCTCCAAGAGCACCACAGGGGGGAACTTACCTGCCATTATGATGATTCATAGCCTTTCAAAATGCAGATTCAGAATACCAAAACTAAAGAATACCAAGACTAAATACCAAAACTAAAGAGGGTTTGAGCTAGTAGCTGCATCAGACTCCCATCTGTGTCAGTAAAACACAAAAAGGATCACAAAGCCCCTACTGTTAAGAGTTATGTGATTTTACAGGCAGTGGCCTACTTGCCCTTCTTTAGCAATGATGGTGGGTGGGTAGCCAGTGGGTAACGGAGACCCTGACAGGTGGGGACAAGGCTCCTCCTTTCTCTCTGTGCTGACCCAAATTAGAAAGTTGAATTACACTTCTAAATCTAGATTCATCTCTTCAGTCCAGAAAAGGCCAAAGCTGCATCACTGGCTAGGTTTTCAGTAAATTTGACAGTCTTACCCTTAAAATCAGTTTGACATCAATATCAACTACCTTTCTGAACTTCATCCATTTTATTTAAAAAAAAAATACACGTAAGAAACACAAAAGATGCAAGATGTTAAATCCACTCAGGCATATTGTAATAAAATAGATGTGAGTGCTAGTATTACAGACAATTATACAAAACCACTCGAAACAACTGTTTAAGTGCTTGAAATTTTAACAGTGGATTTACTAGTATGGTTTGATATTAATTACTAATATAATTACCAATATTATTTACTTATATATTGCTAATTCCAATCAGCATATTCTGTGATTCTGCAATGCAGTAATGTACTAACATAGTTAAGCACAGATGAAAAAACACACTTTTCATTAGTTTTATAATGGGCTAATGCATTTTGGCAAAGTGAAATCAAAATTGTAATAGGAACAAAAAAAAATGAAGAAACAAGGGATAATTTTCCCACGATGATGACTTACCTGTAGAACTTTGTGCAAAATGCAACAATTTGAACATACTTTCACCATTCTGGTCTCAATACAGCAGTGATTTTTTAGAAAACACATTAAATGAGGTTATCCAACCCATCAGAAGATGACTGTGCACATACCCTCATGCATTTAACATGCCAGATTGAGACAATTTGCAAGAATATCTGCTGAAAGATGACTTAGCATTTGTTTTAGTTGAATCACTGGGTTATGGAAATGAGAGAAAAGATAACTAGCACTTTCCATATTTGACCAAAGACTAACTGCAGCAGATATTTAGGTCTTTAGGACACTAAGTGACAGAAATAGATGACTTTGACTTGTAAACATGTGTATCCTAGATGTGACAGTGACATACAAACACAGACCTAAAAGGAATTGGCAAAATAAAATTACTTTACTTTCAGACAAGCATGTAAAACATATTTATTCCAATGAAGTTACTGGTCTCATCACTCAAAAAGTGTATTTCTGAAAAATTTTTAAAAAATAATTAGAGTTTAAGGATAAAATAGAGGTTCATCCAATGACTAATTAAACTGACAGAGGCATTTATCTGACTCATTGGTTAGTCACAGTACTCTAAGCAGTAAAAATAGGGTCTCATTAGTCTTTTAAACATTTATTCCTTATTCTACTTGAAACTGATAGTTAAGCTTTTTCCTAGTGTACAGCAGGCACTTATTACACAGGGAAAACTTGGAGAATAAAAACTTTATAAAATGTCTGTCAATCTCTCCCACATGTTAAGAATGAATCATTATAATGGACCATGAGCGGCAGGGTGACTCTGAATGGAAGCCTGTAATTAACTTTGCTTCATGTTTTATTGATAGCATTTGCTGTTTTCTGAGATCTGATCATGCATCTTGAGCAATGTGCAAAGCTATAGATCATGCTGTGCTTAGATACCCTGGAACTGGGTGATATATGCAGAACTAAATAGATTAGATGGAAAATGTACCACATCCCTTGTGATCTGTGTACACATTTCAATTCTCCCCTTTCTGACACCTGTTTGATGTTGTTTCTGTCTTGAAGCACACTTGGCATTTAATATGAAACATGGAAGTCAAAGTTCTTTTTTACTGTCTTGGGCCAATATTTACTGATATTAGTCATGGGCATGCTGAGATGGAATAAGAAAAAAATGCATATTCTCACTTACAAGCAAACAAATCTGTACTTTGGAATGCTATAGACCTGTCACTTCAGAGCAAATTTGGAGTTGCAGACAATTTGAAGTTACAAACTTGAGGAGAGGTGAATGGGTGTGGGGGAGCCTTCTGTTATTCTGTAAGCAAGTCCCCCAAAAATTGAGAAAGATATGTTACATTTTTTTTAATGTGGGTAATTTGGCAAAGCTAAAAACAAATTTACAAAATCCTAAAAGACCCTGGATTATTTAGAAGCAGATGGTGTGAAAGGCATTTGAAATCCCTCCCGTAAGCTGTGTTCTGCTTCATATACACAATACGAGCAGAAGCCCACAAACTAGGATCTTCCTCCAGACAGTTTTGACCCCAGCCTTCACATCTGGTATCACATTCCTGATCCTATGGTACACTCCTATGATACATCCACTTCATGTTTCTAAACATCAATAGCTTTCTTAACTGTAAAGCCTCAGTTAGAGGAGGTCTCTCTAGTGTGATAAACAAAGCAAATATTAATGAGGAAAAACAATTACGGTACAACAGCATAATTAAAGACTGCATTATAGACATGAAAGAAAGAACTTAGAAATGCAGAAGCCCAAGTATTTCTGAATTTCTTGAGTGGTCAATTTGGTATACAATGTTATTCCTACAACACTATTTATGCCTGTGCTCTTATTTAAATTGAGCCTTGGCTAATGATGGAAGAAGAGGAAGCAAATTGACAGACAACACTTGTGTCACAGTCAAATCTAAAATTCTGACTATATAGAAAATCCTCTTAATTAAAACCAAACTGATAAAACAAGTGGTGGATAATGGGAAGATTTCTGTCAGAAACACTAGTCATATTTTGGTTTCACTGAGAAACCTGTGTGGACTGCAACACATTTCTGTCTACTGGCAGCCATAGGCAATTATAAAAGCATGACTCATGTTTTAAAAACTCATAGACTGGTTTAACAATCATAAAGTTTACAGAAAATTTTACATTTACCTATCTTCTTTTAGTTCTTCAGTTTAAATAGCTCATTTAATTAGCATTTCCAAGCTTCTTCTGTCAGTATGACAGGCAGATTCTCATGCAACCTCTTGATTCTGTGAGTGAAGGGTTTGTGACAATGCACTAAAAAATATGAGCCTTGAAATTAAATCCCAAGATGGAAAGCACTGCTGGAGTCTTATACTGGTTTGAAATCATTTTTCTTGATTTAGTACAATCATTAGGGAATTTTTGCTCTACTCTTTTCAATAAACAGTTCCCTAGTTTGACAATCTATGCTGTTTGCAGTGACTTTTAATAACTATCTATCAATAACTCATCTTTTTAAACAATTTAAAAGCCACACAGCCATATATGCCATTCAACTTGTACTGCAATCATCCACTGTGAGTTATAAAGCACTGAACATTTCCTATGAGACAAAACACCTTACACAGTGAAAGCCTGAACTGAATAAATTACCAACTTCATGCAATGAGTTATTAAGTCATGATAAGTGTTAGTAAGAGACTGGAGGATAAAGCCTGGGTTTGCAAAACAAGAGAATCTGAATCCAAAATTTCTCCCTGTATCATCACTTTGACCCATACTTTTAAAATTACTTAAAAAAAACCCAAAACCTCTCAAACAATCAAAAATCCAGAAACAAACAGAAAACTCTTTAGCATACACATATTTATTAGTTTAAAAATATTGTTTTCATTTAAGGACAGTTACAGCTAATGAGTAAGCACCTTCCTCATCCAGGCAATGCTAAACCAGATGTGAGCACATAACTAACTCTCATCAGCTTACACAGACCTTACTCCAAACCCCTGCAGAGGTTTGGCGTAATGGTGATAAAACAAGATTTTTTTCCTGTAAGGTTCTATTCTTGTTATCTTTCTCACAGGAATGGAAAATGCTGATTTTTTAGCCAAATGTTGAGAGAATAGAGATGTGGCTCACTGTGGTCTGTAGCTGGAACTCAGAATAATTCAATACATTACTTTTGACTAAAAATTCAGTTAGATGCTTTTTAAAATTTTTCTAAGCTGCAAACAAGAACAGCAAAAGAAAAAGGGTTATCAAATTTGGTTTCCATGACTGAAAAACATAGAACAAAATGATCCCCCATTTGGCCAGTGAGATTCTTTTTGGTTAAAGAAATATTTCAAATAAGTCCAACTCCTGAAGTGTTAAAAACCAGTTATTGTTTTATATATATTTGTATATATATATATGTGTGTGTGTGTACACGCACACACAGACCTTTTGAGTTGTGTCATTTTAAAACCTGAGTGTTTCACAGAAAACAGTTGCTTGTATTAATTTCTCATGTGTATCTCTCAAAATGCAAATAACCTCTCAAAATATACTTCTTTCCACAACTTTTTCAAGCTTCTGATAACCTTTCAGGAATGCTTTCAAAGCAGCCAGTGTTGCAGCTTTTTCTATCCTTTCTGCAACTCACAGCTTCTTCCTCTTCTATATAGCAGAAATAAGGGAGATGCTATAAGCCATTCCAGTGCTTCTTAGTTGATGCATTTGCCAATTAGTGCACAAAACATCCTCTGAGAGCAATATTTAATTACTGCAGATATTTAGATTATATCGAGTTCCCAGCCAAGCCTCAAATATTTTTAAAATTACCTAAGTAACATTATTATTTTTCTTAATTATTAGCTGACTCCTTCTGAAAAGCAGGGTCTCTACATTAAAGAAATGCAGTCGATAAAATATTATTTTTTGCTGCCATAGGCAAAAAGATTTTCCTCTATGAGGCTGTGTTAAATAAAAACTGTAGTAGGCCACTAATAGCCATGACCTCTGGCAGCCTTGTTCTACTGTGTAACTGAACTATTTCCTTTTCTAAATCTCCAAGCATGCCACTGAGAATCCTAGGTCAGCATATATGGTAAACAAATCACCAATCACCCAACAGCTACTTCACTATCTGCTCCAGAATGAAAGATCTTTTCCCTAACTTGAAATTTTGGACCTTGGTTTTGACCCTGTTTGAACTTCCATTGTGTTAACAAATGATTTGGATGGTGAAACTGTGAATCTACATACAGGCCTGGTGAGGGAAACACATCAATAAGTAATTACTAAAGTAAGTCAGGTTGCTTGACCCAAGCATGCAAGCTTTCTAAATTTATTTCCTTCTCCTCTTCCTATACTGTCACTGCAGCTTTAATTTCTTCTTCTCTTCCATGAATCCATTTATACTGATCGCATCAGTGCTCTTGGCAATTTATTTAATATTTCTAGTTCTCTTTGCATGAAATAGCCCTGCTGGAATTCCTGTTTATTTCTAATTTCATTTTGTCTGCACTGTTTTTTTCAAACAGCAGGTTACAGTTGATTAAAATAAATCTGAAAACAGATGCATTTAGTATCGGAAGTGTTTGTAAATTGATACTTTTTTTTTAAATGCAATGTTTTGAAACTCTACATTATTAATGAAATTGCACAAATAATTACCCTAAATCTCATATTCAGGTAATTACAAAAATAAAATGAACATCTGTTATTACAAATGCATAATGCCAAGTCATAATGTGCAGGTTAGGGGTTAACACAAGCAAATTGGACATGGTACATAAACACAAGATAAATTATTGTATGGTAGTCTAATTAGGTTCCAAGCATTATGTTAATTATAATTTATATCAATTCAATAATTAAAGAAAACAAGCTGTTTCTTTGGTTTGGTATTCAAAATCTTCTGTATACTAAATTATTCTGTGTCAGCTAGGGTGGCAGTAGACCATAAATCTGGCAGCAGCAGCAGACAACATTTTTTAAATCTAAGAGAAAGCTTAGTATATGTGTTAGATTTGAATGAAGTTTTGCTAATTAAATGGGGTCAAAAGTAAACAAGATCAAGTTAAACAGGGCATAGAAAATCCCCTTTTTGTCTGTTGAAAGAATTAACTGAAATATTTATTACCTTAAAGATACTGACCTAAAGTGTTACTTTGCAAAATTAAATTAGAATGGGATAGATTTTCTAAGGACAATCCTAGGAAAAAGAAAAAAAAAAAAAACCAAAAGCAAGCAAACAAACAAACAAAAAACCCCAACCAAAACACCAAAAAATCCTATCATAGAAATACATGGCTGAATATAACTTTTAGAGATTTTTTTTTATGCATTTCCTTTCATAAAAATACTATTTTTCTGTATCTCCTTTATACAAAGAGAGAGATTTTTAAGAACAGGTTAGATTCTGACATAAATTCAGACCTAGTCTGAATGTGCTGCATCTTCTGAATATGAAGATCTTTTACCAGGACATCAGCTGAGTAGTCTTCTCTACCCTCACAGTTAGAACATTAACCCTAGTATGTAATCTATCCCCATTATGCAATTAAGTCAATTATTCTTGCTTTCTAACATCATAGGTTTTATAAAAGTACAGGAATACCACCTGTACCTTTTATAGCCACAATTTAAAATGTGAGCCAAAATGAAATCAACAGCATGGACCTAACAGATATATACTGTCCAATCACTTAAATATATATATAGCAGGCCCTTCCAAACATATATTTTATGGTGATTTCACCTCTATCTGCAATTCCTAACAAGATCTTGTCCATTCAACTTCTAGAGTGGGCTTTTGTTTGTTCCTTTGCTTCCCCAATTTTCCATTAAATCATGAGACACCATTCAACCTGGCCTTGAGCACTGCCAGGGACAGGCCATTAGTAACAATCTAGTGTACATCTACTATTGTATTTCAGTCCTATATCTGACTGAGGTATCCTCATGAATATCAAATAGTACAAGCTGTCTACATTTAGCCTACAGAATTAAGACCAAATCATAACTTCCTTTCTTTTGCTGAATTATCTAATTCTTCCAAAACTTTGGACAGACTTGACTCGATGTTCAAAATTCAATAGCCTAAAAAACCTTAGTACTTCTCTTTGTAGATGTTGTATCCCCAGTTTCAGTCCCCAAGCAGAATGCAAGCTGGCCTCCAGGAAATTAAGTCTCTTTATCAATAACTTTATGTCACAAATCAGCATTGCACTTCAACAAAAACAGTTGAGAGAAGTGACATTCAGATTTTTCATTTAAGTACATATGTTTTCACTTTGCTCATCTGAGCGCAATTTTAGTATAGGTTCTCTTCTGACAAGATAAACCTGTATTACTTTTTATCTCCATTCTATTATTACTATTTTCTTCTTGTCTCTTAGTGCCAAAAACTGAGGACAAATGTCAGCAATCTTTTACATAATATTTTGAAAAACATTCACCACTTTTTCACGACACAAAGATTATTGATATTGTCTAGTCTTATATCAAAACCCTTATCCAATCAAAGAATCTAGGATCTATATAAACATTTTCTCTTAAACATCTCATATTTCACTTTGTACAAAAAGAGTGTAAATTAGTGAACAAAAATGTGTTGTCATTGTCAATAACAAAACCAGTACAAAAATCAAACCAAGTGGAACAAGAGAAACCTTATTTCTAAGACTAAACAAAAGAACATGTTTCCCAGATTATGATACAGGGCTTGAGATGTCATTCTTGAGATGCCTCAGAACAAGTAATATTAAAGGAAGTAATATTTCAGTTCCTGTTATAGAAAATGAAAGATGATTGAGAACTTGTTATGTTTCTTTTTTGGATTGACCATTATGTATTTCATTTCAACACCTTGATATATAGTTATTCATATTTTATGTTATTTATATCATCACTGCTTTCTTAAAAGGAAATGCATAGAATTAAAGCAGTGATAAGCACCCAGTTAAACACAGAAATCCAGGGGAAATGAGGCTGGGGTTTTTTCCCACATTTTCACTAGTGTTAGTGTCATAAAGGATCTAGTCTTATATCTCCTAACAGCATTTATACTCTAGATGCCAGCTGAAAAATGCCTTCTTAAGCTATTTGTTCCATGTATAAGTACCTTCCATTCAGTTGGCCTTTGCTATCCTCTTAAGTCTGTACTGGCTATGTAAGAAATTCAAGTACCCATTTTAGGGTCTCTAGCTTGCTTAGACTTAGTCCTAGGCTGGTTCTTTCTCTTAGAGCAATGCAAAATGCGACAGAGAGGAAAAACTGCTCCTGATCTTTTGATTACACTGGAAAATAATTGTTTTTCTTCAATTTACTCATGCAGCATTTCTGAGTTCTTTCTTCCTGCAGAGTCTCTGACAGGAAAATATCCCAAATTAGATAGCAGATGTCCTCTGACTTCTTCTGTCCACTCCTCCCATCATAATAGCATAGATGTGCCAATTGCTGCTAAGTCCCCTTTTACTAACTAAACACAGAGGGTACCAAAGCACATTGTCAGAAATTGTGCCAAGGTCTGGCTACTGAGCTGGCACTGAAATGGAAGAGGAACTCCTAAGTACTGAGGCTGGAAAACTGCATTACTCCTGAATCAGAGCATGAGAGAGAGATGATGCTTTGCAGTAAGAAGACATCAAAACAGAGCTAGAACTGAGCAGATTCTTTACAAATCGTGCGACAAGTCGTCTGTATTGTGTAGGTTCTTCCTCAGCATGGGGATATTATATTCTATTGGCATCCCTATTTTTTGTCCCAAAATGAATTTATCTGCCACTATAACCTGTACTAATCACTGTAGTCGCTAACACCAGTTTTTGGATTTAATGGTGGATTAGCCAGTGCTCTTTAAGATGAGTGTGTGCAGTGCAGAGCTAGTATGTAGCTGACACAGCCAGCATTGCCTGCCACTCCTATACCATTCAGTTCACCACATCATCTAAATTATTCATTAAAATACACTCTTTTTATTTTATGTTGATATATGTATTAAAATTAGATTTATATAAATAAAATTATATGTATTTTAAAAATGGCAAGAACATAATCTACAATGATGATTCAAAATATAATATAGAGTTTCAGAGAAAGAAAATTCAATAATAGCTGTAAACTGAGTGTCTCAGGCAAAAGCCTACATTGTTTATACTACCATGTAGTGTAAGATAGAACAAAAATCCAGATCTGCTTATTATCTTTGGGCCAACACACCTGTTGTAACATAAGGAACACTGATCACAATGTTCTGCAACAATATATGTTTAGCTCATGAAATCCCAGACTTGAAGGAATTCCACTTTGGTCCATAGTCAATATGCTGTGAAAAAGACAACTTAAATCTTGGTGCTGAATGCCTGGGCAATATCATGTTTCATCATCCAAATATTTCAGAACTGTGGGAGTCAAGGCTTATAGGACTTGAAATTATTTTGGTGGATCTTTAAACTCTTTATTACTTGTACCAAAAGAAGAAAAATAAAATGTCTTAAAATGAAACAAACTTGTGAAGGATTGCAATAGCGTGCATTAAAACTTACTATCCATGTATTTTCCTTGATCTCCTTGATATTCTGTGAACTGTAATATTAGGGTGACCCCCTTCATGTGTTACTTCCTAATTAATAGCCCAATTAAAATTTACCTTATCAATTTTCCTCTTTTGAAAAACATAGTGAGGATGAATAGCTTGGGATGCTTTGCACTACATTTATTGTGTGATGAAATAATATGTTAACCCATCATAAGAAGTTGCTTGTATAATATGTCTGATGGGATTAACCAATGAAGAATAGTTTCATTGGTTATTTGATTTATTTGTACACAAATGAAATAATTTCTTGCAGAAGTACATTGGCATAAAAAACATGTTTTTCATTTTTCACCAAAGGCTAAATCATTCCTGTTGGTGGCTGGATGCACAAGAGAAAAGGGAGGAAGCAAAGGCACTGGAGGTATTGGCAGTGTCCAAACTAGGGAAAAGGTGTGTTCATGTTTCACAGTCTTTACCCCTCATTCCAGGCAGAATCTCTTACACAGTGCACTGCAGATCCCCTCCTGTACACACACACATATTTCCTTTAAGAAAATGGTATAATATCATAGGGAAGGATGGAGCACATCAAGACCTCAGAACAGGAAATTGATATCTCATCATCCAGTTCAGACATTTCTGCTGCATGTCTGGGGATGGTTCAAAATTCTACTGAAATTGTATCTCCTCAGAACATGCTGATAGGATGAGACTTAAAAAATTTGTTTTGCATACTTATGGAAAAAAATAATGTTGCAAGGATGAAAAAGTGAAAATTAGATTCTTACTCGGAATCACTGCTAGAGGACCTGTCTTGAAAGGATACAAAGCAGTAGCCTGTATCTACATACTAAAAACTGCTCCTTGCATTATGTTCTCCCTCATCACCAAATGCTGGGGAAGCCTGAAGGTACTTTATTCCTTGGGCTAAAGTGACAGTTTGTGAATACCAAGGCCTATCATTCTCTTACTAATATTTAACTGAAGTTTCCATGTAAAGGTAAAATTTTAATGATGAATGGTCTGTGCTGTCCTACATTTGATACAATGGAAATTCGTTGTCAAGGAAACAACAGCCACAAAATGCTTCCTAAAAAATAAAGAGTGCTAGAAAGGAGTTGGCTGGTTTGTTACTTTCTACATACTCAATGACTGAGCTTTTGAGATCCTGCCTATCATTTGAGGACATATCCACCTAAGTTGGTTAGGTCTGCATGATGCAAACACACCTGACAGCACACTGTGCATGTTGTCTATGTGAGATTGCACTGACTTTACATGGCATGAGGTACACTTGTTTCTTTTCTTACCCAACACACTATTTTACCTAGTGTTCTATAATAACCACTATCTAATGCTTACCTTGCCTTAGGATCCCCATCACAGACAAAGCATCCAGTGTTGGGAAGAGGGAGACAGCAGGGAGGATACTGAGGGTTTTTTCTGTTAACTTGCTTCCTTCAAGTATTATCACTATTATGCTTTTATAAGTTGTTAGTGGTATGAGAGATGCCATTATAAAACATAACAATGTGTGATGGTAATTGTGCCATTAAGGTCTCTAGTGGAACATTAATTATTGATCTTTGCCTCAAGAGCATCAGAATGTTGCATTAGAGCTGCAATGAACTGTTCACCTTACAAGCATTCAACTGAACTATGTCATTTAAAGGTGACAAGGTTTAACTCTGTTACTACATTCAGGGCACTCTGAAGACTGCGGTAGAATTGCCAACACAGCCAAACCTGCCTAACAAAAACAGGATATCTGACAAAAATAAACTTATTTTCGGACTGGATATTTTCTAATTCATTCTCAGTTTCTTGTTCCTTGTTCTTCTTCTGAGTTCCTTTGCTTCCTGCAAACCATGCTTTTAGCAATAATGGTTTGGGAGAGGGTTTGTTACTCTTCTTGAGTGGCACTCTGGTCAGTTCTCTTCATACCATTCAGGGATGAAAGAGCCTCACAATAAAGTCCTAGATTTACAAGCCAGTTGCACTCCCTGGTAGGAGTTCTACCTCAAGTAATTAGTGGTATTCCTGCAGTGATATGGGCTGAAATAAGTACAAATACGGCAGAACCACATTCAAAACAAGTCACTAGGAAAAAAGAAGGCGACATCTCCTCCTGCTGCAGTGCCACCAGAAAAGCCTCTCCTTGGTTTTTTTGGATTTCTGAAGTTTCCCTTATTAATTTGAGCTACTGAAGAGTTACATCCCTGCTGACAGAAAAACTGGCTGCTGTGTTGTTTTGTAATGTAATGTCACATAACCCAGCCATCCTGCTCTAGCCCTTGCTTTCATATGCATGTATTATAAGCCTTACTATAAGCATTAGCAACTGGCACAAGGCAGGACTAGAAAAATACTTTAGGTATCTATCTTTTACCCACCTGTGACTACATCTAGTTTTGTTTAACCCTTTTTCCTCTGTCCCCCTCATTTCTGTCTCTAATAGAAAGCACAGAATGTTAATATCTTCTTCCTTATTAAGTTGGCGCTGACTTTGAGAAACATCTTTCCACTTCTGGCCATTCTTAAACCTAACAAACTACAGACTGTACTTTTCACATTCACACAAGTATAATATAGAAAAGTAATTTTTCAAACAACACTTTTCTTACTGCAATTGCCTTTTCTCTGTCATTTTTCCCCTTGCTGACAACCATTAAAAGAATTCTCACTGACTGATGTGATTTTGGTGAAACCTGGCCCTATAGATGATGCTTTCACATCATGCTTGAGCATGGGCAGGTGAAGAATCAGTCCATGGGGCTGAAAGATTAATTTCAGCCACAGGGCTGAAATCTTAATGTTAGCATTCCAAATTGCAACTGCTCTGTTTTGGGACAGTGCTGCTGCTACACTGTGGCAGGTTTTCAACAGATCACAACAACCCAGAGTAGTAGAGAATTTAGTTTTGATACTTGCCCAGATGAAGATCAGATTAGACTGAGACATCCTAAGGGAAAATAAACAGCAGATATATTCTTTTATAGAAATAAAATCCTTGTCCCTAGAGGGAATTTCCAACTCTATTTGACCTGCATAAAGGTGAAAGGTTCAGATTCTGCTGGGTTGTTTTTTGGGGTATTTTTTTCTTCCATTATCATCATGACTGTTGAGTAAGGATTAGGTAACTTTTTGTTCCAGAGGTTACCCAAGGGATTTGAAAGAAATAAACAAAAGAAAAAAACGCAAAATCCTCAAATCCTAGGTTACTTGAATAAAATCATGAGGTATGAGCTACAGATCCCAAACTGTCTGAATCAGCTGCAACACAGAAGAACAGATGTACTCTGTAGGTAAAACTACCATGTTCTGCCAATGTAGATGTGTTGGAAAAAAAGTCTATAGACATAAAATCACATTGCTTGACTGGCACAAATTGGCAAAATTTCTAGAATGGATACAGTAAACAAGAGGTTTTTCTCGACTTAGCCTGTGACCTGACAAAGGTAATGTGGCTTTTTTTGGCAAAACTCTTCTTTTGCCACATGTAAAGTATCTCAGCTTGAGAGTTCTGTCAGCATGTGTGGACACCAAATATAGTGAGAAAAATCTGAGATGTAGGTATGGCTATGTTAAACAGCCTACTAAGAATCACATAGAGGACATACATAGAGAGAATGAAAAAATACAGAATTCATTAGGCAATGGAAAGAAAACACAAAAGATTAAGAGGAGCCTTCCAGCTACTCTAAGACTTGTCCCATATTTAATTTCATGATCTCTGATATCACCCATAGCACCTGTAATTGAACAATGAAAGAAGGCAAGACAAGCTTGCTATTACTTTCTTTCTGGATTTTGCTATTGTAACTGTGAAATAACATGATGACTTCAATGCAGAGAGAGAATTTCACTGAAGTTATTTCCAAAATTAAAGGTATTCATTAGCTACCACACAGAAGTGATATCAGAATTAGTTTTCAAGTACTTAAATCTGCAACCTTTAAAATTACATTTAATTCCAGCTCAACCTGAAAGCAGCCAACAGCCATCTGACAACTGTAGAACACATGGGGTAAAGTTACTTTAATTCAGTGTTGGACAATACCCAAATAAAAATATGCATCTTCCCCAACTCGATGAGCGACACTTTTACTGATAGTATCACCATTAAATCTTGTTTTCCCTCAGACAGCTCCTCTAGCAATTGGCCTTTTGGCTGGTGAAATTGATAGGCATCCAAGTTATAACAATTCATCTATGTCCCCATTACTCTCTGTGCTTGTGGCCGTATCAAGCATCACTGCCTTTATTGGAGCTCTGAGAAAATTTAAGCCTTTCCCACATGGAGCATGTTAAGTGGACAAGTATCAGTTTGTATTTCAGGTCAAGTCTAGCACACCCAGTTTTCAGACAAATTCCAAAAGAAACAACAATTCAAGTGATGATGCATTTTAAAAGAAGCATATTTAATTACTGGGCAGTCTGCCATATATTGAACAAACTTCCACTCTACTTCTTTCCTGTGGCTGTGCTCAGAAACTGTGAGTTGTAATACTGAACCACAGTAAGCAACAGAAAATAAGCAAAGCTTAACAAAATCCCTGAGAGATCTTTAATTCTACCAGTGTTTAGTGTTTAGAAAAACTCACAGCTAACACTTCAGAGTTTTCATGTATCAAAAAAAACCTCAGTGAAAACATGAACATATATCTACTTATGCATTTAATAATCCAGTCTATAATAATGACTCATTGCTGCTTTGCAAGACCTAATAATAATGTTAGATTGCAAAACAAAATAAAATAACCCCTCCACTACTATGTATCCACTAGCAGGCTCTGAACCACTATTAACTCTAATAAATATCCAAATACATTTTTCAATACAGGATAGAGGTAGAAGCAAGGATGCTAACTTCTCTACCTTTGTAGAGACACCCCAGCACTTCCAAATGCAAATGTATTCTTATACTACTGCCTTAATCCTCCTACATCATATTTCCTAAACTTCTAATCCAGTTTAAACAAAACTTTATTCCCACTGAATTTAATCTACTGTCAAGCAAGTAGTATTTACAATCATCAAGACATATTTATTTAATATTTTACTAGAATTTAAAAGGCAAACATTACCTGAAAATCACTATTGTTGTTTTTGTTCTTTAGGAAACAATAATTTATCGACTTATTTAGATTTTGAATTCTGGAACCATAGTGGCCTCTATTGTTGTCATATTAGAATAGCATGTATTGTAAGTATAAATAAACCCTCTTTAGACATTTTTAAATCATTGAAAATATGTGACAATAGTTCTTGTAAATCAACCTATCACCTTGGCTCCAATTTACAGACAAACATTTAAAGACATTCCTGTGAAAATAACATTCTCATGCAGACATCTAACATCATATCAGTCACAGACATGCTAAGCTTTGTTGTCAAGTAAAATTGGGTTCTGCTTTGCAAATTAAAGACATAAGCCCTGTAAAATTATCTCATTGTGCTGAGAATATCAGGAAAGTCACATAAACTAAATGCAGTCTTTTTCTTCTTGCTGATTAAATGATGGCTTGTGTGAAGACAAAAGATGGAATTGTATGCAATCTTAGACATCAATAAACTTTGATTAGATCATAGCTTCAATTTAGACTTTTCCAGTGCTATAAACAGCTACATTAATAGAAAAATTGATAGTTTTTTTCCAAATTACAGTTTAAACAAACAAAGTACAGGTATAAATCTGCTTTGGAGACTACATGTATCTTTATCAACTGGCTGTTCAAGAATCCCAGTTAGTTTCTTTAGAAAATTTATCTAGTCTTTAGATTAATAAAATCAGACAAGATGAATGTCATCCTAAAAGATTAAATCTGATGTCAGTTTACTAAAAAAACAACAGAATAATTATTCCATAAAGAATACCCAAATGCAATTTATGTCAACACTTTATATAGGAGAATGAATTTTCATTGTGAGAAAGTTAAGTACCATCTAATTTATTAATCAGTTTTTCCCAACACCGTCATGAGACATTTAAAATGATGCACTGAATTTCAGATCAGAAGTACTGAAGTCTGATATTAAATATTCCATTGAGAATAGACTAAAATGCGACTCCCTTGTTTCCTTTCCCCTCAGGAAGCATGACTGATCTTCCTTATTCTCACTACTACAAGGTGATTTATATTCCTTCTGTTTAACATCATATGAAAAAAATATTTCCTTCCCAGTTTTGAGCCAAAAATAATGCCCATTATTATACTGTTGGACTTAGAAAAAATAGGCAGTCTTTTGCAAAAAATAATGGGAACAAATGTTTAAGATTTCATATTTTACCACATCAAATGTTCTTAATATCTGGAAGGGAATAAATATAAAATATTATAATAAATAAAGGTCTCAGTTATCATATTTGCAGCAAAGTGTGTATATATTTGTTGACTGAATTTTGAAAAATTATTAAAAAGAAAAAAACATTTGTGGTTATAGTGAGCTTTAACAATGCATACAGTGGGATTTTTTTATCAAGAGCAAAGAATGTGATGAGTGAAGCTTGGGTAACTTGGACATACAACTTAGAAAGGAGACAAGCCTAACACAAAATAATTGAAGATGTTGAGAAATCACTGTTCTCATACCTCAGTGACTTTGCTGCAAATAGATAAGATTCATACACTGCATGCCTATGTAAATAGGCAACAGATCTAAGCAGATCACTCTGTCAATCTCATATTTTACAAGGCTGAAAAAAAGCTATTTTTTTATGTTAAACTCAAATTGCAAACTTTTCTGGTTGCTACTTCTTTTCATCCATAAAAAAATAATAACAATCAACCAGGAGGCAGAAGGAGAAGAAAATATGCATGTATACTTCCCTTTGAGAGATGTTCACTCCTTTTCAAGTATCAGTGAAGAAAAAATTTAAGTTGCTGTTTCTGCTGGTAAAACTACCTTGAAGAGCAAGTCGTAGTAGTGCTAGTGTGTGGTTGTCTTTTGTCAGTACCTTGCTACTTACCCTGAAGAAAGGTGATATTGGATATTAGCCAGATAATTCAGTAGAAACAGTTATTAAATGGTTAGTATAACTGAAATAGGCACTGAGGCTGTCTCCTAAGAAGCTACTTTTTCCTTGCCCTTCTATTCGATAGATGTGACAGAACTATAGAACTCCTCCAGCCGAAAGGGACCTCAGAAGATCATCTGATCCAGTTTTGGGGGAAAAGGGAACCTAGATGAGATTATCTAGCACCCTGTCCAATTGCACATCAAAAACTCCAGAGCTGGAGTCTCTACCACATCCCTGGGGAGGTTGTTCCATTGAATGATTTATTTTGCTGTAAAAAATTCCTTTCTTATATCATGATAAAACCTCTCCCAGCACAATTTGCATCTATTCCCCCATATCCTCTCCAGGCAGCTCCTTGTGAAAAGAAGGCCCCTGTCCTCTTTGCAGCTGTCCTTTAAGGACTGAAACACCATGAATGAAGCCCGCTTCTAGGCCTTCTCTTCTCCAGGGGAAAAACCTCTAATTTCTTCACTCTCTTCTCATAGGGCAGGTTCTCCAACCCTTTGGTAATCCTCATGGGCCTCCTCTGGACCCTCTCCCGTCCATGTCGTTCTTGAATTGTGAGGACCATAACTGGGCACAGCTCTCCAGGTGCAGCCTGACAAGTGCTTAGAACAGTGGGATGCTCTTGTCTCTACTTCTGCCAGGAGCGCCCCTGTGGATACAGCCCAGGATCCAACGTGCCATTGCTGCTGCAGCAACTCACAGCTGGCATATTTGTCTCCCAGGTCACCTTCAGCAAGGCTCCTCTGCAGTGGCAGATCCTGACCTGTACTGAGCTCTTTGGTTATGGCATCCCAGGGGAGTGCCTACACTTGCCTTTGTTAAACTTTGTACCATCACTCCTCCCATTCCAGCCTGTCCAGGTCTCTCTTTAAGATGGCTCTCCCTTCTGGCTTGTCCACCTCACTGCCCAGTTTAGTGTCATCAGCAAACTTGCTGTGTGTCATTCCCATCATCCAGATTATTTATGAGGGTGCTGAACGGCGTGGAGCTAGGTATCAATCCTGGGGGGCTCATCTCACTTGTGACAGACTGCCAGCCTCAGTAAAAAACATTGATCACTATGAAATCACCAAGAAATATTACTCTATTAAAAACAGAAAATAGGTTCTAAATTTTGGGGAAAATGTAAATCTGGTTACATGAAAGGTTAATTTATGAGAACCTCCAATTTTAAAATGTCTGTAGGGTATGTTGAGCATTTTCTGAAGATATAGCACTTTTTCCTTATTGTAGCATTAAAACGTGCTATAGTAGAGATGGTGTGGTGACCTGAGTTAAAGTATATATAGGATTATGTATAGCATTTTTTTTACTTTTTTTTTTTTTTTTTTATTTTAGCTGNAGAGCTTTTGAGGACAGAATTTAATAGAAGGATTTTTTTTTTTTTTTAGATTAGTCAGTCATGTTCCTGGTGGTGTTAATTTCATTTAACAGATTTTCATAAACTTTTATTTTGCTTTTTAATCCAACTTTAGTCTTCTTTTAAATCTGTGGTTTTTACACAAAGCATCTGTGCAGCTCTCATTTCCCCCAGGTCTTTATTTAGAGCAGGAAAGTAGAGTTAAATTCAAATGCAACTTTGGGCTTTCATTGTTCAGATGCTGCTAGAGATTGCCCATTTTTTTTCAGAAACTCAGAGCACCCTTGGGGTTCTGTTAGCCATTCTAATAGAAGAATTAGGAGAAGACAGATGGAAAAAGAAAGAATTAGAGTTGGAAGCAGCTGTTATGAAATCTGCTTCAAGAATAAAATTGCTTATATAGCCTTACTCAGACAAAGCCAAAAAGGGAAAACATATTTTTCACCCTGGCACACCAGCTGGTGTCGCTGCTATGGTCAATGCAACTGTACTGCTTAGAAAAACACAGATTAGGAATTGCATCATCAATGACAACATGAAAAAGGACAGAAATACAAATCAATATATGTCTCACCCATTCTACCATAAATCTTGAAGCAACAGGATTTATGTAAATAAAACATGTAAGTATAAAAATAAGTTTTAACGTAATTTATGGTGTTTAACCCTTCAGCATTCTCATTGGTATGACATCTTACAGGGTTTTGGGGGATAGTGGAAGAGGCACTGATTAAATTAGTGTAAGGATGGTGAAAAGTACTCTCTCTCAGATAAATCCACATTTCCCAACCCCTGCCCTAGAGCGACCCAACCACTTTTCTGTTTTACATTACACATGAGCATGAATACAACATGTAGTAATGCTGTTAGTGACATCTCATGTAGACAAATACTTCAGCTTACCCAGATATTATAGAAATTATATATACATCCTGGAACCCTGCCCATATATGAGTTCTGGCATGGAACTCTGGCTGGACCACTCTGATTTACCTGGACATTACCAAAGTGTCATATCCCTGATCTAGTCAGGAATATTAAACTTCACACTGCTACATCCTAGGTATGACTGGGAACAGAGGTCATAAGGGTGAGATTGAGTTATCTAGACAAAACACCACCCTGTAAATTGTCCCAGAATATCTTGCCCAGGTTCCCACTGCTGCTCCAGATAATTGCAGATCTTCTGCTGGTTCTGTGTCATATCTACCAGCACCATGGAGTTGGCTCAGACAGCTAAGAGCAACATGACAGCAAATTACTGTTTTCAGGGAACTGGGAGCTAAATGGCTCTCCCTTGACTAATCTTGAGTGTCAGGTGCTACTAGAAAATCTCTAGGGCTCACTCTAGTAAATTAAATTTGGCCAGTAAGGGTCCTGGGTATGAATGTTAAATGGCATGGAATGCATTTATACTGGTATCCAACTACCCTGGCACTCAAAACTAGGGCTGTCACAAAGCCAGCTGTTGGCTTTGTCTCAGTATGCTTTGGAAAGATACTGAGACAGGCTAAAAGCATGCAAGAAACACTCAGAGCATTTAATAGTGTGGGTGATCATATTTCAGTGCCCAGGAATGATGCCTGTTATGTACTTGTGATCTATTGATCTACTGTATTTCTAAAGCAGGCAGGTGGGGAGAGAGATATCTCTAGTGACTCTTTCCATAGGTGCCCATGAAAGCTTAGCATTTTACTCTCTAGTGATCAGAAAAAGACTCCCAAACCCATGACCCATATAAAAAAGGGTTATCATCATGCCCATATCTCTGGAATATGCACTTATCTTTCCCACAGTTTGGTCTCATACAGTAGAGGGAGTGAGGTGGTAAATTCTGTAGATCACTTTCTCAGTAAGACTCATCAGAAAATGGGAGTTCTTACAATTTAGAAGCTTCACAATTTTTCCCCTGTGGATGACTAGTGAGAGGTTGATGCCAGAGCTTGACAGGTCGTCCAATATGCAACCTCTTCTATAACCTGAGCTAGCTGCAAATCTCCTGCTTTCAAGAAACCATAGATTCAAGTTTAATTCAAATAAAACATGTACATATCTGTTTCCATGAAAATATTGTCCTTAATTCAGCAAATCCTCTATCCTATTTTCATACTGTTCCAAGATATTTTCAGGCAACAAATACATCCTACCTGCATTGTGCTGATCTAAAAAAAAAAACAAAAAAAAGAGGAAAGTAATTTCTGCTCCCCTTTTGTAGGTTGTCTAATCCAATGGGACATTTTTCAATCCTGTCTTGAACTCAGATGTTCAATTTATCTTTCTTGAACATAACTGACTAGACAGTAACATACCATTATAGTAACTTTTTCCTTCTTTACTCTAAATACCTCTTCTGACACAACTTAGATTTTAGTTGGCTATTTTCATGGTTGAATCACTGCAGATACTCTCAGTATCAAATCTGTGAGTTACTCTTTACACTCTTATTTTCCTTTGAGGGGCTTACTGCAGAAATGCTGTTATTAATGCTAAAGTGCATCACCTCACACTCTGTTGTACAACATTTCATCTCAAATTCTTCAAACATATTTTAAAGTTAATGTTTAAAATTATGTGCAGCGAGGTCTGAATCCTTTGTAGCTGAGAAGCACATTCAATGGCATTTTCAGCTTCCTGAGAAAATCTTTTGATTATCCTCCTGTAATTAATGAGGGAAGCAACCCACAACTGTCCACTATTTCCCAAGGCCCCAGCTCTGGGGCTGTGGCTTGGGTAGGAGAAGATGTGCAGACCTGCCTTTAGGAACCTAATCTCCAGAGTAGGGAAGGGAGTCAGAAATATTCAGTTTGGCACTTCCCTTCTTCACAAGCACACCTCACTGTGCGGAGCTAGGACTCAAGTTCTCTCTGGAGATCAGACAACGTGCACTAAGCTTTGTTGAGTGTCATTTGCAGTAATCTTTATTGAATCTGAGACTGATTAAAGTGAGAACTATGGTGTTCTGATATCTTAAGCAGTCATTAAACCTCAGAAGAGGGAGAAGATGATGAGTGCAGCACAAAAGTACAAAAGCATTGCACAGTTCTGAGAGGACTAAAGACTCAAAAACAGGAAACAAACTCTTATTTAATTTGGCTAATATAATGAATTTAAACTTCTGAAGGCCCTATTTTTGCATTCAGCCTTAGGTAGAGGTGAGAATGATATCTGAACTGCAACTACAGAGCACCACATAATAGCTGCAGGTGCAATGAAGATAAAAGATTTTCTTTAGAATTAACTGCACTGCACTCTTATTCTAAAAGCACTTCGATTGGCTGAAATTTCTACCATGATGAAAGAATATCTCTAGGCAATCCCATTATTCGTAAGACCACTGACACTACAGCAAAAATGCAAGCACAGCAAACTGGAAGAAAACTCTCCCTAAATATGATGGATTGCTGTTTTCAGGCAATTTTTCAAGAGCTGTTTATCTTCCATCTAGATATTCATATACCATGGATATAAAACTTTGAAATATAATTTTATTCTTTCATAACCTACAGTACTTGTTCCCCAGGGGATATTTTAATGCTGTAGCATAATTTCTTAAAGAAGAAAAACTAAAATAAAATCAAACTTAATGTGTTCTTCTATTTACTAAACCTGCTTTGCTAGGAATAATTTGATTATTTTTAATTGCAATTTAAATGTCCATAAGTATATAATTTTCAATATTCAATATGTGATTTATACTATTTGCAATAGGATTTCTGAACATTACCATAATCTGATTAATCTGCTTCACAATCACCAACTGATATTATGCTGAGCATATTAAAGCATAAGACAACAATTCATAAGACCTACAGTGCTCTCATGTAGAATAGAACAGACATACCATTTTAATTTTTGATTCAGTGTTTATTTTTGTACTATATGTAAAGCAAAATAAGTGACAATATTTTGTGTTGTTATAATATTGCCAATGAAAGCAAAAAATTATAATGTTAAAAATTACAAGTAAGAATTAGGGATGAGGGTAGCAATTATAGTGGAAGAGCAAAATCAAAACAAGAATCCTCACCATAGTTCATCTCACATAATGTTCAGAAAAATTGCTTTTATTCACATAAGAATGGTGGCAACCTGTCCAAAATAAACCTCTTTTATACTAACCTTGACTTCAATGCAGCATTCACAGGGACCTTGCATGTGTTCTTATCTCTGGTTCATTGGATCTTGTCCAGGTCAAAGTTTGGAGGCTTGAAGTCCTGACTCCAAGGAGACCAAACAGTGGTACTGAAGTGACAAATGCCTCAAAACATCCCCTGCTCTTGGGCAGAGCTGCTGAAGTTGTAAGGTACTACTCACCTCACAGCCACTATGATTAAACAGCCCCTCCTGCTAGCACATGTCTTCAGTGGTAATTCCTAAGAAGGAATCCACAAATCAGTGACCTGAGGTGCTGGGCACAGAACTGTCTCATTCATTCCAGCCACAGGGGCAGAAGCCTTCAGCAGGAAGACAGAATATGTAGTTCTGGGCAATAATGGCTACATTGGAGCAGCCAAGTCTGCCTGCAGCTCTAGGCAGAGGCCTTGGTCACATGACGCACGATGGTTTTGAACTGCAGAGGCTGCTTGATTGCAAGAAATATTTACTATAGATGACCTGAAACATCCTCAGCAATGGTAGTTGAGATGATAAGGTCCTTGGGAAAAGAGGTGGCCTTGAATACAGGCAAATAGCAGCCCCTTGTTCTCCCCACCCCCCAAATTAACAAAACAAGAAAAGAAAACAGCAGGAAACCAGAGAACCAGCTACAGACAAAAAATATCCCACCTGATTTCCTCACTCTCAGGACCAGTGATGGGACTTGAGAAAGCAGCATGAAGCTGAGTCAGGGGAGATTTAGACTGGATATCAGGAAAAGGTTTTTCACACAGAGTGTGTCTGAGCACTGGGACAGGCTCCCCAGAGAAGGCACCAAGCCTGACAGAGTTCAGGAAGTATTTGGACAACATGCTCAGCACATGGTGTGACCCTTGGGGTGTCCTCTGCAGGGCCTCCAGGAGCTGGACTTGGTAATCCTGATGGGTCTTTTCCAATTCTTTTCTATGATTCTATGAAAATTTACAACTAATTAGGAGAATACTACATTATTTTCTCTTTGATCCTGACACACATCCCTTCTATCCCCATTCTTCTTCTGGTCCTTATTTTAAAATTCTGCTCCTTTTTAGAACATTTTGGTACTGAAAAATTTGCTTTTTAAAGTAAGATATAGAAATATTTTCTCTGATCGTAATACATTTCTCTCAGCTTCCTAAGTAGATTGGGAATTAGTGTATTAACTGGAACCATACAAGTTCTTAATTCAACTTTCTCCCAATGCCATAGCTGCTCTTATGCCACTTTAGCAGACCCAGGTATTTTGGATGATACAGTCTTACCAATTTTATAGTGGAGGGAAAGGATTTAAAAAGTAAATATGTATAAACAAATATTTTGCAACTAAAAATAGAACCATGAAATGAATACCATGGAAAAGTCTTAAAGCACAAATAAAATGTGCTTTAAGAATTTTTTCTTCAGGATATTTTCATCTGTGGAAATTTTTTTTACTCTGATGCAAGGAAGAGTGTGATTGCAGTTTTGTTACTGTTGTTGGTTTATAGACTCATCTAACTCAGGTTTATTGTAATCCAATCATTCTAAAACCATTGAGTAGCATCAATCTATCAGTGGTTCTTTTCAGGGACTAGTTAAACTGAATATTTTGGGAACCATTAAGCTGAGAACTGAAGATCATTAATCTATTAACTTTTCTTCTTCCAATTAGGAAGTGCTTGAATTCATAGATGCAATGAAACTTTGTATTGAAGTTGGCATTTTGAAATAATCCCTAAATATTTATTTTTAGGTCGCCTTGAAGAGAACAACCCTGAGTAGCATGCATATTTAATCTCAATTGGTGCTACATCAAGCATGTTAATTAGGATTGTTCCTATCTTTCATAAGAATATTACGTATTTTATGCAGTATTATTTCTCCTTGGCACAGGTTCAAAAAAATTGAGGGTGCCAACATTCCATTTACTTCAGCAAAACTTCA
>VXAX01003651.1:842377-877047 GCA_013399835.1 Leptocoma aspasia | reverse complement strand
TTTTTTTTGGTAGAAATAGAAAATTACCCAACTTGCTGATCTCCACTTCATCCCATGAGATGAAGTGTCTAAGCATAATCTATGGTTCCTTGAAAACACATAAGCTTGAAATCCCTTTGGTGAGATTTCCATCTCAACGACAATAAAACTGGGTGGCAAGGGCAGAAAGAGATGTTGCTGAAGTTTGCTTTAAAAATAAACTTCAATTATAGATGAGCTCTTAGTCTGAGGGCATTTAAATTGACAATAAACAAGTAGCAATTTTTTTGACATCTAAATGCCAAGAATCGTATTTCCAGCAGTTTGAAGCACTTACATGCATAGTTTTCATTCCCCCTGCTTCCAGCAGGCAGTCCCACGTGGATTTCTAGTGCAAAATTAACTATGACTAGCACAAAGCATATTCCTGCAGGCAAGGAGACTGGAAGAGGCATACATATTTTGCCTTGGCTGAAGCTTGTACTAGTCGGCAACTTCAGTTACCTTCCAAAATGGTCTTTTGAAGAAGGTATTGGTTTATGCTGGAAAGTAGACCTTTGAGTTTTAAATAAACCACTGTGCCATGTTTTAATTATTGTCCTTCCTCTTCTGTCTAGCTGTATCAGATGCTGTGTATTTTCCAGCATTATTCTTTCTAATCAAATCATACTTCAGAGAATCTCATATATTTTACAGTAGCTTTTCTTGTTTGTATCATTATAAAATAAATCAACTGCTTCATTTTACATACACAGCAGAAAGTTTATGGTCTTATTAAAATTCCAGTAACAGCCTATTCAATTTATTGTTGAGCAAAACAAAAGACATATCTTAAAGACAGAAGTGTTTTATTGTTTGAGGGGGTTTTCCCCCAAATTTTAGTCCAATATTCCCCATTGTCATGTTTCTAATAATTGCAATAGTAAAGACTAAAGGACATGAGGATAAGTAACAATTGAATGCTATCATAATCCTTCACTTGCTGAATTCCCTGATATTCAAAGATATTACAGTCCCTGTATATAGACACACACAGCTGCTTTCTCTACTATATCAGACCTCCTGTAAAATAACCTCCTGATAATTCACTTCATAGCCTATTTTTCTTTAGTTTCCATTTCATTCTTCTTGAGTCAATGTCCTCAGAAAGGCACCTGATCTAGTGCAAAAATACATTTACCACAATCAGAATTGGCACAGGTCCTTGCTCTGCTCTAGGCTTGTGAGACAACAAATTCCTGCATCAGAAGAAAGGAAGAAAGGAAGCTGAATTAGTAACTCTGCTTCTCTCTGCTGGCTCTATTTGTCACTACTTCTGCCCTTCCATCATAAGTAGAAAGACACATTGAGCGTTGGCACTCCTTATTGCCTGGAACAGCCTGAGGAACAAAAAGACACATACACAAAAGAAGAATTCGAAACATGCAGGCCTGAAGATGATGAAATCTATCATAGACAACTTTTTGGTATCAAGTAAACGTGAAAGGTGCTCTGTCTGGCTGAAAAGTGAGGCTTACTGTGTCAGTCCAAGACAGATGCTTTGAAGTCCTTTGAAGCAGTGAAGCCCATGAGCAAGCTTGCTAGCCTTCAGCATGCTCCCTGGCCAGACTATCTACCCAGGCTTCGATTGTCCACACTGTCATAGAGAGAAAACCACAACTTTGTCCCCTTTGGTGAACCCACTGCAGTGTCAGCCTGACATTTCAGCACATAATGCTGAGAACTGTCTAGGAACATCTTGGCTGACTGATCTGTTGTGGCACACGTGATGGCAGATGTAGCCAATGCAAGGACATTGCCCCAAACCTGCACATTAACTCACCTGTCTACCTCTGAGTATGAGCCTGTACCAAAGTACCAACAGCAAAGGATCACTTGGGCTTAAGGGTGGTTTCAGGCTACCTAGCTGGATCTTAAAATGGAAACATAACTAATGAAAATGAGGCCCTTTGTGCAAAAACTGTTACTCCTGCATCTGGTACAAATACACCAACCTGTAAAATACCATGCGCTGTCGGTGACCCTGTTTTAAGCAGCATGTTAGTGAGATGGAACTGACTAAAGTAACCCCAGCAAAGGGTAACTGAGAAGGGCACTCTATACAAAGCTCTCTATTCAGTTTGTGAATGATAATGCCTAGGAATATTGGAATTTGTCTCTATTGAAAGTGCTACTCTTTGATTGTTATCTTAGAAAAGTTCTATTTCCTGCAATTCCTATCTTTATGTGCAGTCCTCAGTATATTGGTACCTTGTAACAAATATACGAAAGTTATTAGGTTTTTCATAACATGTATGGGTTTCCTATCTCTAAAAATATGAAAAGCTACTGTGCATAACAAAACTCTTAAATAATAGTGTTACATAAACTAGAAGCTAAAAAGACAAGTAATATAAAGTGGTTAGATAGCATGACTGTATATATAAAACACAAGGTATAATTATGTTTTTCCTTATTTACTACCAGTAAAACAAGACAAAATGAACCCTTAAAATAACATTGACTGACTTTACTAAACAAAAAATGCATTCTTACATTCTGACAGCTTCAATATTACCTAGTATCTTCATGTCCAGACTATGAATCAATGTAGATATATTTGAAATGGTTTCCTTCAAGTAAGTTGAGAGATCTCTACACTGAAAACAATGTCTTGATGAATTAAATGTCATCCACATTACTGCCTTTATATACTATTAAAATTTTCCTTTCTCATATGCTCTACCTATTTTTATGTTGAAAGCCAACAATCACAGCTATTGTTTGTGGTTTTTTGAGAGTATTCCCTATGCCAAATTTTCTCCTAAGCTGTAGAGAACGAGAGCATTTTCTGAAGTGTAAACATCTCTGACAACTCTGTTTGCCTTCACCCAATCCCAAAATAAAGAACCTTTTATTACAAGATCTGAACCTGGCAATCCAAGAAATTATAAAAATTTGCTGCATTCACAAAAACAAATAAATACGTTTCTATAGGTTCCGGAGACTTCTCAGGTAAGGGCTCAATATTTCCCAGCATCAAGGACAAAACTATTGGCATCTGCTTGACCCACAACTCCCCCTCAGTACTCCTGCTTATGGCTCCAGCCCAAAGCTATCCAAGCTGCATGAATTGTTTTCACGGCTTCTGAACACTCACATCTCTCTCAGAGTTCTAGAGTTTCCAAAGTGGCAGATCATTCAACTCAAACCATTGGTTCCATCCCTACATTATTAAGCCATAACATCAAAAAATCGACATTTAGACTAAAACTGATGACAGTCCCTTACCTACAACATTTGGAATGACTGTGCAGTAACACAGCATAAGAGATTAACGTTTCAAGTTTAGCACTGTTGATGAGTCCATACATTTCTGAATTAAACCTGAAATTTCTTGGCCTACATTTTAAATGAAGTTGCCTCTGAATGTGCTCCTTAGAGGACGAACAGCTAAGCTACACTGGTGCATGCACACAAATTGCTGTGCAAGGAAAAGCTGTACTATTAGCGTAAATATATTCTGAGAGCACCAGAGATACCAGGGAAATTGTAGTACCTAAATCAAAGATATCTAAAAAAACATTATCATAAATAATTTTACTTGATGTGTAAATCAATTCTCTCTACTTAAATCAAGACATTTTATTTTGGCACAACAGAAGAGACTTTGCAAAAGTAACTGAAGTGATTTGTCATGGTGGGTTTTTTTCACCCTATCAGTCTTGTCCAGGAAAAGACATTGAGTCTCATGAATTCCATCATTCAATCTCCAATATTATATTTCACTTTTCTTCCTACTGAAGTTCAAAATGAGCGTAGGATGTCAGGCACTTAGTACTGCATTGCAACGATGTAAGATTTTTAGACAGACTATTACAAGTTCTTATCAGCACCACCATATGCTACAAGACAGAATGCACATAAATCTGTCAACACATATAATTCTCATTTTCCGATTAAAGAATACCTTATAGACAAACCATACATACTTCTTTCCTCCAGCATTATGATCCTGTTTATGGGTCTAGAGATGCAATTAATCTGCCAGAGAAAATAACAAACCAATGTATTTGAAACAGGGAAGACTTGATTTACTCATGAACTATTTCAAATCAATTTTCTGTATGTAATTTCATTGCCAGACTTGTAAAAATACTTCCATCTAAACATATTAACATTCAGTAAGAGGATATTAAAAAATATCCAATCTCTTTTTTTTAATTTGGATGACTTATGTGATTATGGAAGAAAAATCTTTCTAAACTTTTAGTAATAATTTTATCATCACTCCAATAAGGAATATACCAACCAAAAAAACTCCACTGATATATATTATCAGAACTTTTCATAAGAAAAATATTTTATTGTCATTGTAGCTTGATGGTCTGAGAATATCAAGAAAAGGAAATATCTTCTCTAATGTGTTAAAAGGTGTTCTTAAAAACAAGGTGAAAGTGTAACGCTGGATTCCCAAGACTCTTAGCAGCTCATGGGTCATCAATGAAATCTAGACATCAGAGGTGTGCAAAAACTGCTGTTCTACTAATGAGCAAAGCCCCAAAACAAAGAAAAAGTACCTCACCTATATAAAATACACCATGTATTGTAAATTAAGATATATCATGGAGTTGCAGACCAATGAAAAAAAGCAAGATGGAAATCATTTAAGAAAACATTAAACTACCTTAAGCAGACATTAGAGTGACAAGAAAAAAAAAATATATACTCCTTCAAAGAGGAGGAAAAAAAATCATCCCCAGCTTCAAACTCCTCCCTTTCTTCAGTGCTGGATCCTGACAACTCACTGCAACACTGCCCTGACTAGTTTAGGATCAGAGGTGCAACAAAAGGATGACCACAAAGCTTGATATAACCATTTAAAACATATTAATAACAGCATCTATTTGACACTAATTTGGACAGTAACTATTAGTATAATTTCAACTGGACTAATTATCTTTGTATAAGTAATATCTTTGTTTTGTCTTGGTAAAATCTGTTAGGATTTTAAGGCAATGAACAATACTTTTCCTTGTTTCACATTTAATATATGTCCTCCTTTTTGTCCATAGCAAGATTTTGAGTTTAACAACTATGACAGGTAGGTTACACACATGAATGTAATTTAAAGGCTACATAATGCTGTAACATGAAAAACAATATACAAATCAGAAAATAGAGAAGATACAAGTATCCAGGCATACAGAGAGCATAGTGGTTTTCCAGTCATTAATTAGTCCCTAGTTGTGCAGTGATACTCTGCAGAATAACTTTCTAAATTAACTTGGATAGTTAAAGTGACAAGATCATAAATCCAAACTATATTAATAAATACATATATTTATACTTTCCATACATGTGTGTATTTTGCCTGGGAAAACATTTACACATTCAAGAGGAAACAGCTCCTGACCTCATAGGTACAAATTCCAGCAAGGAAAATCATGAACAAGATTAATTAGGTGTTAGTGAAGCAATTAAAAAGCAAAAAAAAGGAATATATTAATTGAACAGGATTACAGAGAGGCAGCATGACAAAGATGTTCTGAAGTGACAAGACACCTTTTAAAGAAATATTGAGTTTGACAAAAAAATTTAAATTATTATGCAAATCATGTTTGCATGCATGATGCTTGCCAGAAATTCATTTAACCTTATTTCCTTTCCTCAATCCTGGAATAAAAGGTAATTACAGTACATAAGGGCAAATTAATATATTTGAACCTTCTGCTACAGTTTTCTTGAAATTCACCTTTCACACTCCCTGTATTGACATATTTTCTGCCTTTAATAACTTTAACCTTACGTGATCTTGGAGGACCTGATTTATCTTTTCTAAGCTACTAATAATAAAGATGGGAGTCATAGTGGCTGGTTACAGGGAACAAACCAGCAAGCTCCAGACCAGGATTTACAGAGACATGTTTGTTTTCCCAGGAATTTAAGAAGTTTAACCTAAAGCTATTTGCACTACAGTCTAGGCTAAAAGAGCAACAAATGATGTCACCTGCAGCGTGTTATCACAGTTGTAAGTGGCTTAATGGCAATGTGCCTGCACATTTCTATACCAGATATAGTACAAGAAGCTACTTTCAAGGTCTTCTTCTCTTAATTGCTCATTGATTACTCTCCATTCTTTACAATGAGAACCCCTGAGTTTAATTGGAATCAATGGTGACAAATGGTGTACGGTCCCAAACCCTTACTACTGACTTAATTGGTCACTTCCAGTTTTAGTTGTAAGTATTAAATGCTACCTCACCTGTTTTGCTATTGTGCGTTACAGCAACACTCAGTCCTTTACCGTTTTGTTTGATATTTGGTCTCAACTGCTCTGAACTGCATCACTTCAAAATGTTTTGTTTATTTGCTCTCTAACACAAAAATGTTCTTCTCATGTCTTTTAGAATACCTTTGCACCCTTCTACCTGAGAAGGTCATTATCCTGTGTTCCACATGCACTTTTCAATCTTAATATCAAAGCAAAGTTGTGGTTATTTTCAGTGTTCAGCAAAAGCAACAGACCTCATCTACAGCAGTGGAAATAGGCTTCCATCATGCATGTCCATATTGCCTTCTAGCTTAGGAAAGGTTAATATAAAATATGCTGTCGTTTAAGCTGTGGGAAATCCAATTATGAGAAAAAAAGCAGATTATTAGACTAGCTACATCTATGTACATCACTATGGCAAATACATTTTCAGACAGGTGTGCACTGAAGCAATTATCTTCTAATTATATACCTGCAACATTTTATCACACTTAATTTAACACATGACGTAACCTATTCCAGAGGGATAAAATTACAAAAGTTTTAGCACCGTGTTACTACTGGGAAATAAGAAGCATTTCTGCAGTGTATCTATATGAGATTTTAGGGTTATTTTACACTCATCTAGGAAAAGCAGAAGATAAGTCTTAGAAGGATCATTGGAGTGAAGCAAAATAATATCAGTTAAAATCAGCAGGTTCTCAAATAATGTCAGAACTTTTAAATCTAACTTTTTAATTTATAATAAATGATAGATTTATGAGTTTAAGCTATATCTGATATCTGATCCTTGGAAAATGATGCCACATGAAATAAACTTCATTAATACAAAACAGAGAGCTAATATACAGCAGTTCTTTATCTTAATAAACAATGACTTTGAAAGACCCTTCTCAACTTAATAGTTCACTTATATTGATTATGCCAAGATTTTCTTTTTAGCCACTTTAACTCAGATAGTCGATATAACATTTTGGCTGTTATACTTTATTGCTTTAAATTATTCAGGAAAGGAAGTACAAGGGCAGACAGATAAGGTCTTTTTGTTCTTGCTATAAGTAACATAGTACATTGTCTTCACCTCTGCCCTACTTTCTTTCTTTCTTCCCCTGCAATTTTAATTTTGATGCTCTTTAATTGATCACAGTCTGATTTCAATATTTAGTTCTTTTTTTCTGAAGTCCTATAAACCAAATAATTAGAGAAAGTAGAGTGATACTCTTCTAGATAGAAGAGTGACAAAGCAATGCAGAACATATTAAGATATCTTGGAATTTGCAATCTAGTTTTGGTCACCTGCATTGGTCAAAATGTGGTTTAGATCTTTACAATGTAGTACCTCACAGCTAAGAAGGTTGCAGGTATGCAATACTGTTACATGCAGCGAAATATATATAAAAAAATACAATAGCTATTTCTAAAATGTCATTATCATTTTTATAATATCGTAAGTTTGCATTGGTAGGAAATTCAGGATGCCTGCTTTAGATGCAGTGTAAATGCAGACACTTTTCTTCTCCACTGACAAAACTTTCTAATTATTAATGCATGTGCTTCAGCCCCTGAATTACCCTTTTAGGGTACTTTTTTGAATGTGTCTATATTACAGTCCCTACAAGGGGCAGGCAGCATGTATCAAAACCAGTCAAACAAAAAGGAAAGGCTTGATCATTACTTTACTTGCTCTTATAATGAAGAACAAAAGGTCTTTACAAACCTCATACAACCTTTACAAACCAAGCTGAGCCCAGCTTAGCACTAGGCTGAAGAGCTGTGGCGGAAATAAAACTTCAATGTTTAGATTATCCATTTGATTGACTGAAGCTCATTCCCATTTGTCACCCCAGTTTGTCTGCACACATGGAGAAGTCACCAATTGTCACCACTTGTTTCCATGATATAGGGGACAGCAAAGAAGGCGACATATAGACTCCATGATTTCAGAAGGCATAAAGAGCATTTATTATTAGAAAATCACACTTCTAAAGACAGCATCGTGGACCCAAAACCTGATTGGTCTTCAGGAAATGCTTCTCACACCATTGGTCAAAGGAACACCACCTACTTGAAAACATCCTTCTATAAACAGCAGGTACAGAGGATGAGATAATAATTGTTTTAATTCTTTCTCTGAACTTTCCCAGGATAAGCGGGAGAAATTATTTGTTTCTCTCTGTTACCAGAGACTGAGAATATCCACAACCATTTCATCCTGGGAAAATGCCATCTGGTCCTCAGTGTATCTTCTCCTGTAACATGTGGAATCTCTAAAATTACTTAAGAACAAAGTTAGGGAATATAAAGCCTGAGTAAGATGGAGTAAAATGTTCCCTCTGTTTCACTTCATCCACTTAAAAGCAAAAATATGCTGTTTCTTACCACAAGTCATTTTGATGTGTTCCCAGGTTGTCACCTCTGTTCTATGTTGAGACAAGTTATTCAACTAAGTAATTGTCTATTATTTATATAAAGGCACATCTCATGCACAAAGTTTAGAACACCCAAACTCTTTATGTCATAGTGCCCTAACAAAAAAAGCAACTAAAGTATCAGTTTCTTAGTTCAGGAAGTTAAAATTATCATCTAACACTTGTTAATAAAAAACTGTAATATAATTAAGTTTATTTTTTGGAAGAATTTTTGGACAAAGATCATTACCTTAATTATTGATGCAATTTCTAAGAAGGGAATTCTAGCATTCTGAGTAATTTTCAATTAAAAATTACATATAAATGTTAAATCTTGCAGCTTGGTATTTTGAATTCTATGGCATACATCAAGACATTTTAACACAGCTATTCAACTCAGCATTGGGCTAAGAGCCTGAAAACTTGGCTTATCAACTCATAGTAGAAAGGTCTATACAGTGTAACAGGAATTTATGGGAGCTTTTTAAACTTTTTTACCCTTATGAAACTCAACAGTGCATATAATTTGCGGTAGCCTTTGAATGTTAAGCTCTGTAGGGTGCCTTCATTATCTTGAAAGACAGAGAAGCTTAAAAAAGTCCTTGGTGCACAGGGGAAGAGGGGGATTGTGATGGACAGTCTTGTAGCAACTCCTTTTTTTTTTTTTCAAATAAGACTGCTGCTGTGGCAGGAACGCACAACACCAAGGTAGATAACTTTGATCGAATTCACATTGCCTAAATCCCACAAGACACAAAGTATTATTCTCCAGTTTAGGGGTTTTTATATTTAAACATATCCAATGCTTAAGCATTCCCTTCATCATGCAGTGAAAAAAAAAAGAACATGAGTAATAAACATCCATACTGAATCATACTTTCCTACGGAAACCATGACTGTCTTGCTAGCAGAATGATTAATGGAATTGGAAAAAAAGTGTAAATACTTTCTTGAAAAGAAGAGACAAATTATAGCTATATGGCAGTGACATGTAAGAATGTGAAGAATGTATCTTGTCCTAGAAATTGTTCTATGGATTGGGCCAAATATTTACAGTGCTACAAAATTATTATATACTTTTAGTACTTAGGGAACTCCCTGAAAATGGGTTGATTTTACTCTCTGACAGGCTGGTTTTGGGGCAAATTAGTCAGGTTTGATACCACCTCCACCTCTGCTAAAAACAAATTGAATCTGTAAAAAATTGCTTTATTTTTTCAATAATGAGGCCACAGCTTGAGTGCTGTCTCCAGTTCTGGGCCCCTCATGACAAGAAAGACATTGAGGGGTTGTGGAGTACGCAGAGAAGGGCAACAGAGCTGGTGAAGGGTCTGGTGCACAAGTCCTGTGAGGAGCAGCTCAGTGAGCTGGGGTTGCTCAGTCTAGAAAGAGGAGGCTGAGGGGTGACCTTATTGTTTTCTACAGCTACCAGAAAGGAGGGTGTAGCCAGGTGGGATCAGCCTCTTCTCCCAGGCAACAAGAGGAAATGGCCCCAAGCTTTGCCAGGAGAGGTTCAGGTTGGACATTGGGAACAATTTCTTTACTGAAATGGTTGACAGCCATTGGAATGGGCTGCCCAGAGAAGTGGTGGAGTGTTCCCTGGAAGAGTTCAAGGAACAACTGGATGTGGCACTTAGTGCTGTGGTTTAGTTGACATGGTAGTGTTTGCTTGAAGGTTGGACTTGATGATCTTGGAGGTCTTTTCCAATCTTAATGATTCTATAAGCACTATCACCAGTCTTAGGTGTCACAACTGAAGTCAGACAATACAGTATTTTCAGCATCACTGCATAATCATTATTCCCAGACAAAAAGTTAAGTTTAAAACTAAATTCAATATGTCAACTTGCACAGCACAGAAAGCACACAGGTTATTTTCAAAGCAAAGTAAACATCTGTGATATAGAAGTAACTCAAATTTATGGCAGCTGCCACACATGTACCATAGTTCATAAAGTGCTATTTTTCCCATTTCTAGTTACTAGTCTTCATATATTTGAAGGACGACACTCTAGACATTTAAACCTGGGACAAAGATTCTAATTTGAAATAAGAACTTGTACTTTATACACTATGATTTAAACAACAAGGAATAACATGAACATGACAGAATCATGACATGAGAATTATGACAAAAACCTCAACTTCCTGGTATGCCACATATAATTTTCAAATGGCAGAATGCAGAAAGAAAAAACAATATTCAAAGAGACAAGAAAGCATATAGCAGTAACACTAATTACATCACATTTAACATGTACAAGAAAAAAAAAAAAGGCACTTTTTCAAATCTGGAAGAATAATCCTATCTCTTTTCCTCTCATTTTCCAAGCCCTTCAGGCAGTTTCAGTGACAAGAAATATGGTCTATATGTATATTCTGATACCACATTTATAGAATATCAGGAATAACAGCTTCAAAGTTATCATATCCCTAAATTACTTTCTGGTAGTACAGAATTGAACAATCTATAAAGGCAATATGATTATATACATAAATAATTAGGAAAAAAAAAAAGTCAGGTCATGGTCAGAATGTATTTTAACAAGAAAAACATAGCTTCAGGTTAGTGATGTTTTCCTCCATTAGAAACTAAAAAAGGCAAGTCAGGCTAATTGTTCTCCATGATAAGCTGGCTATTACCCAACAACTTGAGTGATTGTAATGGAATTTGGTTAAAGTCAGAAAACCTGAGGCTGACTAGTCAGGCTTGACTTTCCCTGCTAAAAAAGGTTCCTCCATCAATTATATTTAGGACAAAAAGGATCTAAAATGCTTTTAATGAAAATTTTGCTTTGCATCTCTTTAAGACCCTTGATGCTAACTGCATAAACAAGACAGCTTAGTGAACTCAAGCTACTTTTGGTGTCATTTGGGACCCAGCCAGGCCTCTGAGGCAAATCATACACCTACCTGGCTGAGTAATTTCAATGTGCAGCCCCCCAGGAACCATTCTGTCTGAGACTTTAGATTTCCCCTGTCTCATCTGAAAAGTACTTTGCCTCCAAAACATTTGGACATCAGTAAGACTCCCAGATGTTGAAGACATTTCTGAGATGTCTGGAGGGACCTGAAAGACCGTGCTCCTCCCACAAATCCCCCATGGGTCTCCCCTCCCATACAGTCCTGAAAATAACAAGAGAAAGTGGTCCACAGCACAGAAATGCTCAAAGAAAAAATTATTACATCTCAATTATCTTATTTATAGAAATTTATCTTACAGTGAAATGGATAATATATAAGAAATATGAAACATCCTGGTCTTGAATTTGGCCTTGACTTTCACCCTTTGTTGTATGCTGTACCTGTGCCTTTGCAGGATAGTTCAGTTATAACCAAACTATATCTTCCTGTAAAAAATCATATTAGTTCTTTAAATGTGTAAAATTATTGATTATTATGCAGCTGCTATTTTATGAATTAATTTGAATTAATTGTATTTGTAAAGAAAAATATTAGAATTATTAGAAAGAAGCTCCTAATTGCAATGGTTTAAACTTTGGTATTTAGAAAGTAATGTTACCATACAACATAATCACAAGCAGTATTTTGTGCATAATTCAATAGTTTTCCTAGTTTAGGAGCTAAAATAAAAAGTATTGAAGGGAAACGTAATTTCCAGTTTCCCTTTTGGGATCTCTGTGTTCAATTATTGATAATCAAAATAGTGATTCAATCACTTTCAAAACTAATTATTTCTAAATTATCTATTAGCTGTTCCAACTTTTTTTAATTAAAGTAAACAGCAAGCAGCTGTTCCTCCACAGTCACTACCTGCTTCTTGTAACTGAAGCCCTTTCATTTTCTATCTTGATGGAAATTAAAATACTCTTTTGCTAATTCTATCCAATTATTTTTACCCTCTAGTATGTAGAATTACATTAAATTTCAAGCATCTTTGAAGGCAAATGAAGGTGTACACAGAATGAGGGTGTGCATATATTTAACAAATATAACTAGAAGTTCATAAAAGCTGAAATTATGTGGACAGAATCAGAGTACTTACTATGGAGAGATCATAAAATTTATGTCAATGTCTCCATTAGGTTAAAGGAAAAAAAGAAGACAGGTGTTTTAAAATAAACCTCATATGCTGCCCAGCTTTATAAACAAGTTTTTGTTCTTATTTCTTTGAAGAATTCACTGTGACTATAGAATGACGGTATAGAAAGAAATTTCTTATGACCCTTAGATGTTTTGAGAAGCTCCCTTGGAGAAAGGCATGATATATTTTTTATAAACTTTATGAATTTTATTGAGAAAATGTAAAGCATTGAAGCAATATTTCATTGAGATAAAAATAAGTGGTGCTAAATTCTACCCCTTCATAAACAGCAGATGAGAATCTTTTTCTTTATAATCACCTCCTTTACTTTGAAACAATAGGCATGTACTTTTTAAAAATTTATTTCAGAAATTACTCTTGTTCTTTAAGACTTTTGTGGCTCTTTTTTTTCCTTAGCATTTAGCATTGTAAGCATTGTTTTTTTCCTTAGCATAGTTCTCTCCAGAGCTTTTGCTGAATATTTTTTGGAGAGGGGGGGATGGGACGTGGAGGGAGAGGGCAGTTTTTTGGTTTGGTTTGGGGATTTTTTGGAGTGCATGCACAGATTGGAGACTGCTAAGGCAGGAGATATGGGGACAGGCAGAATAAGCAGAGAAAGTCCAAAACAATTCCACTGAGAGTTTGGGTGTGTATATCCCTTCCTCAGTTCTTAGGAAAATATATGCTGTCAAATGTTCATGCTGTGTTCACTTAAAATATTGCAGACATGATTTCAACAGTAGTGACAATTATTTCTTAAAATTTCAGAGAATGTGGAAAAAATGCCCTGTTGCCTAAAAGTAGCATTTTCTGCTGACATTAGAATGAATCTTTATTCATAGAGAATATAGAATTCCAAAATAAAACCTTCACATCAG
Organism: Leptocoma aspasia; assembly: GCA_013399835.1. Classification (NCBI taxonomy): domain Eukaryota; kingdom Metazoa; phylum Chordata; class Aves; order Passeriformes; family Nectariniidae; genus Leptocoma; species Leptocoma aspasia. Next base: position 863,484 of record VXAX01003651.1, on the reverse strand, counting down.
AAATTACTTCGGGAAAAAATATATTACACAGTTATCACATACATTGGATTGAACTTCTTTTTCCTCCCTATCCTATTACCAAGGATTTCTCAGTCTATTTCATCCCCAAGATTCACATTTCTTTACTACTGTAAAGTGTTGAGTGCTGGGAGAAGCAGGAATACTCCACTTTGAATAAGAAATGCAGAGTCATTCTACGCATCTGAGGAAATATGAATTATTTCCTCTGCCACCCTCCTGCTCTCCCTGTCAAGTTTCAATCATCAGACTGTTCTGTCCTCTCCCTTTTCTGTATCTGTGCTGTCTTATTGACAGTCAATCACATCTAAATGATAAAAAAATGGCTAGAATATTAAATCACATCCATATCATACATTCAAAGTTGGTTTGACTCTGGATTTGTACTTGCACACTGTTAGATAGGTCTGAGTACTCCGTGGAATCCTGCATCTCAGGCCACCATGCCAAATGGATATGTGAGCTGAATATTTTTGAAAAGCAAGTTTAGAAAGCTCTTTTGAAGCTGTTAGCTGCTGTTTCCTAAAACCAGGAGAATGGAGAATAACTCCTGTTAGCTGGGGTCAGACTAAGGTGAGGTAGAACAACAGTTCTTACCAGATGATATTGCCACCCCTGCTGCAGATCTGGCTCTCATTTCTGCTTCTCCCAAGAGCAAGCAAGCACAAGATTTTGGGGAAAAAGTGTTATTATTTCCCACCTCTCCACTGAAATCAAAGCACAGATGCAGTGGCACCTACCACTCACCCCTGCTCCTAGGAGGAGAACCCTTTCCAGGACAATACCTTCAAAAAGTCTGAATATGCATCAATACTCAAGCATTCTAGTTACATTTTAAGCATACAACCCATTAATGCAAGTGAGGTTTCCTAAATTCTGACTTTGCTGTCAGGTAAAAATGCGATGTGGGTTGTGATGTTGGCAATGACTTCTGTCAGAGCTCCATTAAAATTACACAGCGTACTTCTTTCTCTTTTGTTGATCAAGAGAAGAAATAAATCAATGTTTCTCTGCTTTCACTATAATGATGCCACACAAAACAGATGGACTGTGGAAAGTGCCATCAAATTCCCCCTGTCATAAAGGCTCAAGGAGTAGCATGAAGAGCAAAATACAAGAAACCCCTAATGCACCTAAATATATTCCCATGTGGAAAGAGCAAGGATAAAAGGCTGTGGTCCACTGAACAGGACACTGATCAAGGAATAGAAGAGTTCTGATGCCCTTTCTAGTTTCACTGCTAATCCAGTCTGCACTTATGTGACCTTAATGCCTCATGACTCAGAATTCCCATATGGGCAATAACTGCAATAGCCTTTTACAGATGGCTTCTGTTGCACCAGATTGAAATCTAAAATTTTTATACCCGTTTTTTAAAGCTAGGTTTTCTTCTAAGACTTCAAGTGAGCAGAATTTAGTAGGAAAGAAACCACTTACAACTTTTAATGTGGTTTGCAGGAACAGAATGTCAGTCTCCACCAAATACTGTGTGTCACTCAACCAGCAAAATGCAAAACTAGGAGGCAAGGTTTACCTATCCAAACATGAAGATTTCATTTCAGCCCCTATGATCTTAAACAGAAAAACTATAGGGTTTTTCTCCCCATTTTTCCTTAAAATATTAAATCATAGTATTTCAAATTTGGATCAAGTGAAACCAATTAATCTTTTAACTTATAACAATGACATTCAATACATCATCATCTCTAGAAATTTTTCACTAAACTTACATCTCTCCTAAATTTGCTACAAGTGTAGTGAAACATCTGTTTTTATATATTGTTGAATAGAATGATCGAGTTTAATGTTTACTGGAACCATGAGTTCAATTAAACACAAAAATCATATGAACAACAGAGTTTAACTGCCCAAATGAAATCTTGGGATTATTTTTTTAATCAAATCCCTTGCAATGCATTTGTGAACACTTCACTGTTCTCATTTGCAATAGTAATATGTATTAAGGCTGCTGTTTTGTCCTCTCTAAACATTTAAATTATATCAAGTGCATTAGCAAATGACATATTACCCTTTAAAAGCTTTAAGGAATACCATTGCTTTTACATGTACTCTTCCATATTCGTTAATGAAGCATAATCTGAAGTAAGTGCGTGACAAAGCACTTTTGCTACTTCAAAGCATGACAGCAATCATTTTCCAAGGATGTGTGCATCACTTAATTTGTAATTTGTTCTAAAGCCCATGTGCTGATTTCTAGTGCCAGAAAAACTCAAGGAACACAAAAGACCTCTATACGTTTTGCTACAAAACTTATAGAAAAAGGCTTTAGCTCTTCTGATGAGGTCTGTCATCTTGCAGGCACTAATTTCTAAACACTAATCACAGCAATAATAAAATATTTTCTGCATATACAGAAAAATACTAAGATATCCAAGGGGAGAGGGGTGCGAAACAAAAATCATGAATGGTTCTAAATTGATTGCACAGAGATTTCAAATCAACATTTCCAATAATTTATACTATTTCTAAAAAACTGCACAAGCAAGCATATGACAAAAAAGTTTGCTGATGCTGATACCTGTGCTGATAATGCAAGTCTAGTCATTAAGTGTTGAAAGAACATAATTTATGTTAAATCTGTAAGAACAGAATGAAATGTAGAAATAGATTAATGGCCTTGTGCATGAAAATTTTGACTTAATGGACAAGAAACAAAAGTATCCATCTTACTGTTTTCTAAACTGAATCGTCTTTCTCACAGTCAAAGTCTCATTATTTAAATATATTCATCTGGATTGAAAAAAGTGCTGATTTTATTCCAGGCTGTTACTTCAGATACTTATCTGCTTAGTGACAGTGTACAGCACCTTACAACCTTAATGTAAGAACATTAAGGCTATCAAGAAACTCCATCACCTGGCCCAGGGACAGAAATTATGTCTTACACAGTGAAATGCCTAATGTTTCAATGTACTTTTACTGCAAGGGAAGATTAATAAATATCATCACACAGAGAAGCTGTCACTTCCACCCAGAAGAATTTTGTTTTATGTATAGATCAAATGTATAGGCTGAGTTGCCAGCAACTTCTTCTGAAAGCAAGCACAGCAAAGGTCCTAGGAATCCTTAATGCCCACATATTAGAATACAAATTAGAGTAAGTTATCTTTTAAAGTGTTCCTCTCCTAGTTGAGACAGATCAACAAGGGATTTGAAAACAAATTTTTCCAGGCCTGTTTGAAAGTTTAGAGAGTCGATCCTTATCCTAGGAACTTTCAGTGGCTTTTAACATTGAATTAAAGATTGTCCATCCATTTGCTTTCCATGCCTTCATATTTCCCTTCCTGAGAAGGTCCTGAGAAGGAAGTGAACACAGATAGGCCTCTACTCTTTCAGGTGAGTAGTGTCATTTGTTCTCAAGGAAGACATAGTCTCATTTCTGTCTATGAACTTGCAGGAAGTCTTTGAGCGGGACCCATGCTAATCTTTTCTGTATTATTCCATTTTCACTTTCACTTTTTTTAATATGCACTACTTTCCTCAGCTGCAGATAGTATGAATTTCTTGGCTTATCTCAGTCTTCAGAAGAATTGTAGTTTTTCATGAAGGACAGAAGGATTCTGCACTTACTTAAATACATAAATTTATCAACAAATACCACTGATAACAGAGATTTCAGTGACCCTTTTTAAAAAAATTAAAATCTGTTTGAATTGATAAAATGTCCCTTTCTCTTGGATAGATTCAGTAAAACAAGCATATTACTTAATTTTTGGAAAAGCTTGTTGAATATTTTTCCTTTTTGCTTTTGAAAGAAACCAAAAAGTCACCTAGTCATTTAATAATTAAAATGTTAAACAATATCTGAAGCAATCTCCAAGTGTACAAGAAAAAAATTTATACAATTTTCTGATAGCGCTTTGCATTGTCAGAACATCTTTATTCATGTAATGAAAAACTGTTTAATAATACATACCTCTATCTTAGATGGACTTATTGAATATTATTAGTATTTGTGCAGTGTTCTGAGAATGTGAGAGGTTCTGTAAAGGACAACTATTACAGTAATAGATAGCTGAAGCACAGGGACTTGCTAGACACAGGAGACAAATACTGCCTAAAGATAATCCTTCAAAGAAATATTTCAAAACAAGCATCAGCTTCTATGGTTGCCTGAGTGATTTTCATTTCAAGGGACTAACTTCAGTTCTATAAGATAATGCCAGTAGATGTGTTAAATTTAGCCATTTTAACCAGCCACTGAAATTATTTTGTCTCTTAGTTTTATATAGTCTAAGCCATCCCTCAGTTAAAATGTGCAATGAATGAAAAAGTCTGCAGTGATCAAATCCAGTTTCCAGAGTTTAGAAGTCAATTTTGTTTTATTCTGATAGAAGCCTACATACGTTATGAATTCACTTTATCATGTAGCCATTTAAAGATATTATATAACAGTATTTTTTAATTAATATTTATCAAGCATCTCAAACATTTACTAGAAGGTAACAATGAATGGGATGGCAGCGTATTCATAGAGAAACAGAATACAGGTCAAACCAGGAGAGAAAAGGAGCTATACATTAAATCATATTAACTATATATCATCTACATCAACAAGGAACACAGAAACCAAGCATACTGAAATCTGTGGAAATATAGGTAAAGGGAAATATTTTGCCTAAATACCCATGATGGTAACAATAAGAACAATTTGCTAAGAAATCAGAGACAATATTAATGAAAGATTTGGCTGGCATATGTAGACTCCATAACAGTTATGTCCATTGGAGGTGACATTTACATCTCCTATTTATGACCCCGTAAAGTGATTAATAAGGGAACACACCAGAAGAGAGATTTGTCATCAGTTTGGCACAACATTTGGTACAGAATGTGACACTTGAAGATCATAATATACTCAGATTTCATATCATCTAACAAATTTTAAAGTTAAAGAAATGCACTATAATAATATTTTAACCTTTGAAGAAGAATTGTTTCAATTAAATTTATTTTAAAAATATTTTAAACAATTGGTTAAAAGAGGAAAATGTGGTTGTATAGAGACTATTCAAATGTACTAATTTAGAAACTGGTAGTAAAAGAATATCAACATATGAATACAGTCTTTAAAGAGTAAGTGGGTAGATTATTAAAAAAGGATAGATTATTAAAAGAAAAGCTGATGAAAATAATTGCTTAATAATAGCTGACTGGTAATTAATGTATCAGACAAAAGTGTATGTCAAGAAATCCATAACAAAACAAAACAAACTGAAAAAGTAATGAAAAAAAAAGCAAAATACCAAAACCAACTAGATATTTATTGCTAAGGAAATGGGCCACAGAGATAATCTTACAAAAAATCTAACTTGTCAGTTAAGAGAGATCAGCAAGTCAAATAGCATGTTAGAAATAAATAAAGAACAAAACACAAAACTCAGAATTAGTGTGCCTATGACAAATACTGTGAGTGGTCCTGACCTCCACATCTCAGTAAAGTTATAATAAAAACATTAAAATAACATAGGTGGCAGGGAGGAACACAGAAAAAAAGAGAGCTTCTTTACAAGAAGAATCAAATTGATGACAAATCTGCTGGAGGGGAGACTCCTGGTGGGAGATATGATAAATTATTATAAAATCATTAATCATATGAAACTGAAATACCTACTTTCCATTTTCTCACAGTGCAAGATAAAAAAAGAATCTGTAAATTATCAGACGACAAGTTGGATGTTCTTTAAACAAAAATTAAAGAATTTTCATCTAACATATGCAACATGCAGTTGAAGTGTAGAACCACACTGCTATACAAATTTACATAAGTATAAAAGAAAAGGTAGAAAACAATTCAAAAGTTAAATTGACAAATGCATTGTGAAAAGCCTGTGAAGACAGTCTCTGGTACACAGCTGACTGCTGGAAGCGAGCTGAATGTTCTAGGGGGCTCAGGACAGGTTTGATCAATTCAGGTACTTAACGGGCCACTGGAAAAAAGACAATATGGGCTAAAAAAGACTTTTTGTTCATCCTAGTGCCAAAGAGAGTGAAGAATATCAAACTACTTCACAGTCCTGATCCTTGAGGCGATGACATCTCCTCAAATTCTTCTGAAGTTCTGGAGAGAAGATGGATGTCACCAGTTTGCTGCTCCTCCAGATGGATCATATGTGTTGTTTACAAAATTCACAACTCAGATGTGCAAAATATAATTTTCCCCAGCAGTTAAAATAATTGCAAAACTTGGCAGCAACACAAGCACTTACTTCTGAATTCATTTTCTACTAAATTAGTACAAAACAACATGTGCATTAAATAGTAGCACAGCTGCAAGACTAATAACAGGGCAAAACCTGGCATACAATTTTTCACTGTAAGAAAAAAAAAGGGAATCAAGTAGCAGAAATGCTGTCCCCAAGCTAATGAAACACTGGAGGATTGTTGTTACAGTAATAAACAGCATAACATCCTATGCAAAACAGGTAGAATCAACTTGTTCACTCATACCATAATCATTTGATTCATAAAGAAAAAAAAATCAAGTTTGAGAACACCTGATCTGGGTCTATTTTATATCACAATCCATGTGAGACTAAAGGAAACTATAAAGTTTTTCTTAAGTCAATGGCTTAGAAAATCATTATGAAAGCCTGCTATAAAATAGATTTTCTGCTGTTGGGTATTGAAGCTTCTCAGGAGGCTATGGCTTTCTTAAAGTATTTGATTTTACTGAAGTCTTATGAAATACTGTAAGAAATACCAGTAATTGTAGATTTGGATGATACACTTCATAGCAAACTACAGCTACAATTTCAACAGAGGTATTCAGATTTATCTTGCAGGAAATTAGAGACAATGTGATACTGTACATTCTACCTTTCAAGCTGTCAGAGAAAATACCATGTTAGAGAAATCTAAATACTACACAGAGAAAAAATGTGTATTCCTTGCTTATGTGATCAATATATTCCCTTTATTATTACACTACTATAATATTCCATTAGTCCCTTTATTATCTAGTTTTCTGTGCTATCTTGCATTTACATATACTTGGAGAAATTTGTAATGGGTTAGATTGCTATTCATTAGGAGAGCCAGTTGTAACAAAATCAATGCAAAAAATATTGGAAGACTGTTCTAACTATTTATTAATTAAAGATGTATTTCTCTGAAGATAATTAAGAGAGAAAAGTTCAGTTCCCATTTTCCTCTTTTCCTGCTATAATATTCTTTTTCTCTTTCTGTATTATCTTGCATCAGAAATCCCAACTAATAGACTCTCACTCTTGAATACATTGTTAAGTTTCCCATTAATTTTAGTCTTCATTATTTTTAATGTGCTTCTCAAGCACTAATCCTCCTAAAGCAATTATTTCCATGTTTTGTTTGAATTTTTTAGCTGGCCTTATGTGTCACATGCTTTCAAGAAGCCCTTTTGTGTGGCAACATCTAAGCAGTATGAGCACACAGCTGCAGTCTTTCCCAGACTTGAAGCTCATTTACCCGATAAACACCATCCTTCTGCCTCAGAACAGTGATACCTCAGCTGAGAATTCACATACCCCACTTCTTTACCCTCCTCCAAGTCCTCTGTTATAGCTGCTTGTGTTGAGGCTTTGCAATTGCCATCCACATCCACCCATTTTTGCAGTTGCCCAAGTCTTTCTCTCACCTGTCAGGTTCCAACCTCATTTCCTGTTCTGAAGATTAAAGAAACCTAGGCACAACGAATATTTTCTGAAATTCTGCCTAAGTGGCAACCAAAAAAAGAGACGTGAGAGATTCACAAATAATGATGCCTAGTTTGTTTATATGCAACTTGCATTGTACTGTATATATTTTATTTAACTTTAGAAGTTGCTGTTAAACCATAGAGTTTTGTTGTGCTGTGTATGATTATGACCATTTGTAAGCACAATCTGGAATTCAAAGAAAAGCAATAGAGGTTATCCAAAAATATTCAAGAATGCAGATATTCAAAACATAAACAACCTGCAACATAAGTGAAAAAAAAACCGTCACTATTAATGCTGGCAGGAAGCTGTCATTGTCAAGTCACATTAGAAGTTTACCCAATAGTTTGAAAGTGGACTGTAAACAGCATGGTGAAACACACAAAATGGATAAAAGCCACTTTATCAGAAGTAACCTGGAAGGAAAATACTTTTCTGCAAAGCAGCGTGAGGCATGCAAAGATTTATTTGCAAACTCACATTTTAAGTGTAGAAGTGAGGTGGATTTTTTCAGGTTATCTTTTCCTAGTTTAACAAAACATTATTTAGCCATGGAATATTCCCTCCCTTTTTTATGTAAATAATCTTGGAAAAAATGGGCAGATCCACCTTAAAGCTTTAGCCTAAATTACTTTGAGGTATGTACATCTAAAACAAATTTGTAATTTATAAGAAAAAACTATTCGTTGACTATTAGGGATGGGAAGAGATACATAAAAGCAATACAAACACATAAAAACTAGTCCTCTTCCTTAGTTATTTGTGCAAAAGATTTGTGGATTCTACTGTGTGAAGATTGTTGTATGAAACTACTCCTAATTGGCATACTATTTTAAATATAAGAACAACAAAACATTAATTTATTGTGCATTCATTTATTATCATGACAGAAAAGAGCAACATGATGCATCTCCTCTGGTATTTGAAAGTTATGTGAAGTAGATTTGCTATACAGTAAAAGTGATTTATTGTCCTGCTGGGTAAAACTAACCATAATAATCACATTCAAAAAGGCCAGAAGAGTTGAATTTCCCTACTTTGGGAGATGACATTTCTCAGCATGGAAAACAGATTACTTGAACAGTCTAATTTTATATATTTTCTCCTAACCTCTTAGTGACTGAAAATTTAATTGATTGTATTTTTCTTTCAATTCTTTCTTGATACTTTTGAATATTCCTCTATGTGATTGTATGTACCACATTCTAGTCCTCCAAGAACAAGTCCTCTGTGGGACTACTGACTGAATGAAGATTATCAAATTCAGAGCAATAAATAGAACAGGAAAATACAACCCTGCTTATGGCAAATGAGGTAAGGGAACTATTCCTCCTTCCTTATTAAAGTATGAAATAAATTTCTAAGGATGTCATAGTCCTCAGCATTATACACAGAAATTATGTAAAGCCTAGTCCTGATGCAGAACAAGAGTGACACTCATTTTTACCTTTCACATGGAAGGATGAAATTTGTGTGCTCTAGAAACATTATATTTGTGCCTATAATTTTCACCTTAAAAGTAAACATATAAGGACCTAAAAGAAACTGTCACTGCTATTAGCCCTCTGGGGAACAAAATATTTTTCAGTCTGATCACCATCAAAGTGGCATTAATATGGTTTCATGTCAGATAACAAAAAGAAAAACAACTTTTACAGTTTGTTAAGTAAGAATGCAAGACTAGACTGGATAGCCATCAATACTGCAGAAAATGATTTAATATTACACTGGATCAAATTCAGACTACATCTAATCTGTGTTCAGCTTCTGAACAAAAGTTTAAAATATCATTTTTTTGTGATAAAATGTAAGAGTGGTGCATTAAAAACATTCAGAACACGTCTTTTTGTCATGTCAGTACTCTTCAAACATCTGCTGGCCCTTTTTTTTTGTTTGTTTTTTTTTGTTTTTTTTGTTATTTTGAAGGAATACAGCTTTGGAAGGATATGGAATAATTTGAGAGAGTCCAAAAGAAGCAAATTGAAATGATAATTGGTATACACATCTTGACCTACAACAGACACAATAATCTTTTAAGAATGTAAGAGGAGGTCTTAAAGAAGAAAAATCATCCATATTTGTATAGTCTGAAGACAAAATAAAAATCAATAAGGTAAAATTCCAGAAAAGGAGATTTAAATTAGAAATAATGAAAATATCTTGAAGAGTGAGGACAATGAAGCACAAGAAAAGGTTACTTAGGAAGGCTGTGCAATCTGTTAAAGGAAATGTTTTACAACCAACCTTTAAGAGTGACACAATTACAGCATATCCTGCCCTCATGCACAAAATGTATCCAAGGACAAGACAACCATTTTTACTGCTACTTATTACTCCAGTGATCAAAAGCATCTGTAAATATATCCTGATAAGATGTATTTTCCCTGGGAAAAAAATGCCACTAGTAAAAATTGTTTTCAGTTAACATAATGTATCTAGTTCTTACGCCTAGAGTTTACACTAGACATAAGCGGAGAAGACTTGGGAATGATTCACAAGAATGATCAAAGCCATGTGAGGCATCTCTTCTAGAGGTATGAATTAAATTTAACTTACCAAACAAAAGAACAAAGAGTGAGTTAGTCTCTCTACTACCACAAGAATGTAAATTTCAAAAGTAACGGGATCTGCAAAGCAGCAGATTAGGATATAAGGCACTGTAACAGCTAATGAACAAGAGCAACAAATTTTTAACTTAAACATCAAAATAATTTACCAAGGACTATAACAGGACATATACATTTATATAAACAGATATGAAAATTATGCTCCTGTTTAACTATAAATTTAGACTCAAGAAGAAGAATTTTATATTGACCCACTGATATATGAACTTTCATTCAATGTCAAAGCTGCAACATCAGCATGCAGGAGCTGAGATGCTGAAGCATTCAAAGAACCTGGTGAACTATGAATACAGAAAGAAACACGACACACCTTATAGTTAACCTTATCCAGGAAGTGCACCTGGATTTCAAGAATGCAAAAGTATTTATGTCACCCCTGGAAGGGGGGGGGACTGAAGCCTTGCAGTCCATGTAGAAGGTAGAAAACACTAGGGAGGCAACACAAGTGGAATTCAGCTGTCTAAACATTCTCAGTCTTGTGATGTCTTCTTGTTCAGTATGCTTAATTCTAAAACATGGATGTTTTACCAGAAGGAGGCAGTGAGAATCTGTTGTGATGCACCAAAGTCTTAACAATCTTTCCTTAAGTAAGGATAAAAAATAAGTAACAAGTAAATAAGTAATTATGGATTCACTGCCCTGTGAGGTCGCTGAAGGTTCAAAGCTTGAATTTAGTCACCTCCTAAAGAAGTCTGTAGTTGTGTTGAAACTTCCAGCTCCAAATGTATGAGAATTTTATGATGATTTAGTGGATCTTAGATGTCACTGTTCAGGTGACATCTAAGGTCATTTGTCAGGTGACATTCAGGTCATTTGTCTTTGTTCAGGTAACATCAAAAGGTTGAGTGCTAATAATTAATTTTTTTAATCTTTTGGTGATATTTTTGTCATAGCTGTGGTGGAGGTAAATTAAGCTAGTACAGAAACTATCTAAACCACTTTCCAAAAACTGAATGGCTAAGGACTTGAACTAAACATGTTCTGCTTCAGAATAAAAACAGAAGTAATGAAGGAAAATACTGACAGAAAATACATGCTTGTATGACACACTTATTTTAATTTCAGTATCATGCACAGGCTATAATCAAGGATTAAACTCGACTTACTCTATATAGTTTGCATGTATAGAACACAAAGATCATTCCTGCTCTCTAAAATTTTAATGCTCACAGTCCATCGGGCTTTTCTAATAAATAATGAATTATAAAGAAATAGAAGGGCTTTTTCTTTGTGATATTTTCTAATGCACTATTATGTAACTTATTTCCCAGCACATTGCTAACCACTCATAAAAGAAGATGGTCAGAATGTGTACTTGACCCCTGATTCCAATAGGCATACGAAGAATCAATCACTATGTATACAATACATTATGTTTCATATATAATTTTTTACATATTTTGCTATTTTCTTTTTTTCAGTACCAACTGGAGAACAGGTCACTTCCAACCCCACTAGGAAAAGCAAATACAGTGAACTACTATTTGCCTTTCTTCTCTTCATCCATTTTTCGCAGGAGGCTGAGGCAAACAGTAGTTTCCAAGCACCTGCTGCTTTTACTCACAAATTAACACAACAGAATTCTAGAAGGCCATCAAAATCTCAAGGTTAACTTTCAGAAAGCAGCGACTGAAATGCGTCAGTGCTAACATTCCACCATTCCTTTTATCTCCCTCTTTGTGCTGCATTGTTTTTGCTTCACATGACACCATTGTGCAAGATAGGTTATAAATTATTATCTGATTCAGTTATTTTTGTACTAGTTAAATGACTCTTTGCTTTGCAGGTTTTTTTGAAAGTGTGTACTAAAACATCCCTGAGACATAAAAGAAAATATCCATATAAATATTATGATGACCAGTCATGTCCATTAAAAAGCTTTTTCTACTCCCTAGTACACCTTCAAGGTAGTAGAATTAATCACCTGTGCAGATTTCGTACGACAAGTTCATGTAAAGCAATGTCCTTGAACCAAGAGTAGAGACTGAAATGTGCCTCCAGCTCAAAATTTATTTGAACGCTTTTGCAGCTGTGTTAGCTTTTCATAGCATACCTGACCCTCTGCAGACTCCTGTGAATAAAAAGTCTTTTATAATGGTTTCTAACTTAGCAAAACAGAAAGTGTAATTTCTCATGGTCTGCTACTTATTTATAGGAAAATTGCAAAATTATGAAATGGACTGAATTGTCTTTAATCAAGGGATATGTTTATTCCATAAAACATGCTTGTTTTATGGCCAGTGACTTCCTAGAAAGAATTCAATCCCACAGCAGAGTTGACAATCAACATCTATATTGCCTGCAGCATAATCCTGTATCATTAAGCATGGCTAATTATCTTTAAAATAGAAAATCAGTAACTACAAAATGATTTTCAATCCATCATCTACGTTGTGAACTGTATTTTAATTAACCTCTTGGCTCACATAAGCTGATTTTAAAGAAGTGGCCAGAAAAGAAATCCTACAGTAAGTCTTAAAAGTGAACAGTCCATATGCTTCATTGCAGAGAGCAGAGAAAGTTGTTCTTCCCCAAAGAAAGACACTCCACAGAAAAATCAAGAAGTCTAAATATTTCCAAGTGAGCACCAACTGGCATGTCATCTCTTGACAGTATTATTTCCTGAGACTAAATCATAAACAGCTATACACCTGGCTACTATATTTTGGTAGAACAACCACAATAAAAAGGCAAAATCTGTGCTTGCATTTGAGATTTTGCTACCAGCTTCCATACTCACTCTGCAATTGTCCGTATTTTCCAATATCTTACATGTATTTTCTTCTGAGCTGACCTGCAGTGCCACTAAGATCCTCATTCAGACCAATTTATTTTGCAGATCCTACAAGAAGTTAGCCAAAACTGGTGTCTTATTCCATTTTTGGAAACATCAATATACAAATGACAGTTATACAAGATAAAGCCATCAATGCCCATGACTACCTCTCACTTCTTACACCACATTAAATCACGCTTGAGAAGCCCTCAGAATAGGCAGTATCTCTTTTCACCTATTTTGAGAAGCACCTTCATCCAATTAGGTGCTACAGTAATAAATTCTTATTTTTATTATTAAAGAAGCACTCTTCATAATCTAATGTCAAAAGCTGTTAGCATTTGTAATACTGAAAGCTGCAGTGTTTGATCATTTGCTAGCTTTGTCAGGGTTCCTCTTCTCTTTGTGATAAATCAGATGACAAGTTTATCTACAGTCTCGAGGCAACTACTAAAAAGCTGTGTGAAGTTCATCCTCTCTCACCCTATAAAATAATATGATTTTCAAATTAATCAGATGACTTCATGATGAAGACAGTTTTAACTGCATAATTATGGAAATTACTGCACTCACTTGGCAACTTTTCAGGCACTAATGCTTAGCTATAAAAACAGGGTTTTTTGGTGAACTGATGCATTCATTAATAATTCCTGGTCTCCATGTTCTTTCTTTGCTACTCCAAATTATATCAATGTTCCAAAACAAGATCCCCAATAGAGGGAAACATTTTTGTGGGTAGAATACATCTCCAAGTGCAATAAAAAATGACTGAAAGAACAATACAGATTCTATGCTTGTAATATGCTCCTAACGTTTTATGCATCTCAATTATGTCCACACAAACATACAGATGGAAAAAAAAAAGTTGTTTTATAGAACAACACTGTAATAAAAATGGTAAAACACTTCTCACTCTAGCTTATGAGCTCAAACTAACTGGAATGGAAGACAGAAATACTTCAACAAAAATACATTTTTTTTCCTTTTCTTTATGAGGAAAATCTGTTTTATAGTGCTTCCATTACTGGAAATTCTCATTCCATTGCCTAATTCCACATATTTCCTCCCATTCCTTTGTGACTGCTTCAATGCCAGCATCTTTAACAGTGCAGCCTAATTAGGCAGAATATACACTGCTTTGTAATCTTCTGTCATTGCAGCTGCACTATCATTATCAGCTCACGCAATACGTTTTGGTGGTTTAAGAAACTGCATACCTTTGGCTTATCCTGAGCTAATATTTATACTTGATACATGAAAATATTTAAACTTGTTTACTGGGAAATAAGATAAATATCTTTGCTTACTAGCAATCCTTAAATTTTAAAAAAATTGTATATTTGTTACCATTCACTCACCTATAGATTAATCATGTACCTAGTGGTCAAAATGAAAATGCAATCACTTTTGTATGACAAGTACATGTTTCAATTTGAAATGCATTAACGATTCATTTACTTCTAAGATAAAAGATAGTAAAAAAATGGAAGTGCAAGTATGGTACATTATTTGACACTTTTACATTTTCATCCTGATGTTCCACCAAACAAAAAAAGTCACACTATTAATAATAGTACTGATTTGAAAAGGCAGCAATTGAGTACGTGGTCCCTTTAAACCTCAGGGTTTTGAACAGTTTTGGTAGTCATTTTAACTCTGGAGAGGGTTATGGGTGCCTTACTAGACTAGAAGAACTAGAAGAACTCTTTTTCACCCTGCAGAGCTGTCCCGACAACATTACAAAACCACGAGGCTGCTGTATCATGAGAAACTTAATTGGTACTCTGAAAGGGGGCTTCTTAAAACTACAAGAAGTACTGTGAACACACAGCAAGGGAAATCTATGCTTGTGTGCTTGCATTTTACCTGTAAACTGTCTTGCACTTCAACAAGAAGACCACTTATTTCTTCTGAAAGTCTGTGTGCATTAATGCACGACTAGAGACTGAAATGCTTGAAATGCTTGGTTAGTCTTAGAAGTGAGATTAAATATTATTCAGATAATTTATTTCCTTTCTTAATACTAATCCAACTAAGGGTGGTTAAATGGTATTTAAACACCCTGAATCCAAATGTATATGTTTACCCACAGGCTATGTGCATCATATTTTTTTAAAGTCTCCCTTGATTTGGCCCCTTTTTTCATCACTATCACCTAACTCAGATATTTTGAAAGCATACCCTCTAATCTCAAAATTCCTCTTCTCCTTTGGAGAACTATTTCTTCCTCTACAATTGCTGAAAAATTAACAAAACAAAACAAAAAAAAAAAAGGAAAAGAAAAAGCGTAAATGAGTACCCAAGACTACCTGAGCTGAATTGTGTTTTCTGCAAGAATAAGAAAACATCGTTGTCCCATCACAGTTCCTTTAATCTGAGAGGAATCTTCTAATTTCTGATGGAGATGAGAATCCCAATAAATGACATCTGCAGATATATAGGTACTTTAGGGGAAGTCTTAAAAACAATACATAAATTCTTCCTGTACAATTTTCTTTATGGGCAGAGAGAAAAATTTGTTCTCCTTTACTCTCTAAGATGTTATATAACTGTATTTCTAACGAAAGAGTATTAGAAAGAGCTGTTTTATCTGGTCATACCCTTCCAGAAAAGGTCTTAAAACAGTATGAAATGAAAGAAAGAAAAAGCATATCCCAATATGTGCTGATGTAAATGATGTGACATATTATTTTCTGTACTCATTGCCCAATCAATAACCTTTATACAAATCCAATATATACAACAGCACACAGTTCAATAAGCCTGGTAGGTACTCCTGCATTAACAAAGCATACAATACTTTGACCTTGTACAATTAGCTACATTACATTACTTCTCTTTGTAAGTAAAGGAAATTTCTACTTGCACATGTTACCTTCACATAAAAAAGTAAATGGAACTTTCTAATGTGAGTACAGTACATTATCAGTGGCTATAATTACAACTCTTTTTTTCTAGCTTATCCTGCTGGTTTTTTTTCATCTCACAACACAAATTAAAAAATATGCAAGCCCCATTGTTTTTGAAGGTGAAACCCTTGTTTTCTAAATACCAAAATTACAATAGACCATGACATAACTTCTACACATATGGAATAGTTTCCTTTCTGAAAGGCTGGAACAAATCTCTAATACACTGTGCTGGTTTGGACTAGGATATAGTTAATTTTCTTAATAGCATGTAGTATGGGCTATGTTTTGGATTTGTGCTGGAAACAGTGTTGGTAACTGTAATCCAGTACTGCTGAACAGTGTTTACACAGTCAAGGCATTTTCTGCTTCTCATCCCAGTGAGGAGGCTGGGGGTGCAGAGGGGGTTGGAGGGGACACAGCTGGGACAGCTGACACCAACTGACCAAAAGGATAACCAGTACCATGGGGTGCCATGCTCAGCATATAAAGCTGGGGACCTCTGGAGTGATGGTGTTTGTGTTCCTAAGTCACCATTACATGTGATGGAGCCCTGTTTTCCGGGCAATGGCTGGACACCTGCCAGCCAAATGAAAGTGATGAATTAACTCCTTGTTTTACTTCACTTGTGTGTATGGCTTTTGCTTTACTTGTCAAACTGTCTTTATCTCAAGCCACAAGTATTTTTACTTTTACTCTTCTGATTATCTCCTCCTTCCCACCCTGGGCGAGTGGGTAAGTGTGGGGCTGAGTTGCTTGCTGGGGTTAAACCATGACATACACACAGTTTAAGAAACCATTCAATAAAGCCAGAGATTAGTTGCATGACAGAAAATGAGTATGAGCTTTAATAAAGCTTGTTTATATTTGTAGTTTGAAGATCTATAGGTGGCCTAGGATGGCAGTCAGGTAATTCATCTGTGCCTTATTGAAGTCAAATAATCAAAGCTTTCATTGCTCTAAATGATCTGTGCAGCCAGACTTTACTGTTTCAAATTTTGAAAGAAGCAAGAGTATAGTCATCCAAATGGAACCAAACTGTTACTGTATTTCTAACGCTACTGAAAACTTCCAGTGAAAATTGGACCATCACTTTGCCACTGTTTTTTGTAGCATGAAAGAAAGGTTGTCATGAGCTTCTGCTTAGGAAAAATATGGGATGCAGCAGTAAGAGGCTCTGGGAAGAAAAATTCAAAGAGATGGCTATGTATTAGCTAAAGTGGCAGAGATTCAGGAAACTTCAAAGGAGGAGCTCTGGCTTAAGAATGACTACTGGAAGGAAAATAGATTCATGATTTGGAGGCAGATAGGACTATTGAGAATAGAAGGAAAGGCTACATGCACAGACTATTCACTCTTCTGCGTTTGTTCTGAAGCCAGAACAGTGTAGCACAGCTATTATATCCATAAATACAGTACAAGTGAGAAGACACAGGATATAACAGAGGAGAAAATAATGGAAGCTACAGGAAAGATAAGAATATCAGAAGACAGGCTAGGGAAAAATACATACTGACCTTACACCGGAAAAAAATTAGCAATCACAAGCCCAAGGAGGAAAAATAAATATAATGCAAGATTTTAAAAAAGAAAGTTACTCAGTAATATTACCACAATCATATTAATATCCCTTGTTCCACCTAAACTTAAACTGAACATAATTACTTCATTTCCTTACTGTGCAAAAAGGCTCAGAGGAAGTTGTGTGATATGAGCTTCCTTTTGTTGCTTTCTGAAATCTTAGCCAGTAGATTCAGTCTAATCAGCAAAAATCCTCTAGCACAATGGAACTATGCCAGAACAACAACTTTTAGGATTTTTGCCTTCTTATTAAATGAATTTTTTCCCTGCTTATTCACTAACATTAGTATACTTTTAGCCTAGCAAACATGTGTTCTTAATGGAACGTTACCAAATGCCTCAGATTTACTTTTTACATTCTTTAACTTTTTGAATAACTTATTTTCAAACAAATTTTCTTAGTTCCAGTAGAGGTTCCTCCACATGGTAAAGAGAAAGTGAAAACTAAAGTTATGTCTTCCATAAAATAGAAGTGACAACCACCTCTACAATACCTTTTGTTTTGAAAGAGAGAAGCAAAGAAGGGAAGAAAAAACATGAGAAAGGAAAAGACAACAAAAGAAAGAAAACAGTAAAGAAAAAATTGGGGATATTGTGAGGAAATAGAACAGATATCAAGGTTTGATCTCCAAGCTATTAATATGCCAACTAATCTATTATTAATGCATGACATTCCTGAATCACTTACAACACACTCTGTTAATGAAATTATTCAGATACATGGAAGAAATATTAGAAATTAGAATTACTGCAAATTTTTTCCCCATAAGGTCACTCAGCCAGCATAAAGAAAATATCCTGCCACAATTCCTTCAATTTTCTCAGAACTCAAGGAGAACCATGGGAGCTATTGAATTTACTTGTTTATATCTACAGTGTGAGACACTCATTCCAAGTCTTTTCAGTCACATATGAGGTAAAATCCTGTCTCTGTCGAAATCAATAGGACTTTTGCTATAGATTTCAATGAAACCACAATTATGATCAGTGTTTGTACTCTCTCTCATGGCTTAGAGAGACTCTTAACAAAGAATCAGGCAAACTACACCACAGGGATCCAATTCATGACAGTAATTTTTCATGTGGCAGAGGCAAGGAACGTTTTGATTCAATGGGAAGATTATGTTTACCTACTGCAACAATTTGTATTGAGTCAATCTGCAGTGTTCATACACAAGTGTTCTTCTGTTCTTCAGACTTCTGCTCTTACAGTAGACAATGAGAATATATTTCTTTCATTAATTTGGTTATTAATCTCATTATGACAACTATTCATAGCCCATTTTCACTGCTTAGGGAAAAAAGAATAAAGCACACATGAAATGTTAGTGTATGAAAGATCAGTGAAACCATTTTTACAACATTGCAATTATATGTAACTACAAAATTACTATATAACACGATTATTTATTGAACTTCTATCCACATATTTTTTCCTGGTTTATGTCCATATAGCTGAGAGGGTATAAGGATGGGCAATTCCCCCAGTGCACTCAATGTATCACTGTATTGGACACCCTACTCCAATGTAAAATTGAAAAACCTCTCTTAGGGTGCAGAGGTACCATACCCCACACTACACACAGATTCAAGCCCCAGGCTTTATCCAGCCATTACTTGCCCATCTCTGTGTTGAATCCTAAATTATAGGTAACAAAAGGTTAACCACAAGTAACTCTGCAACAAGATGGGTAAGTAAAGCAAGCAAGGTAGGAAAGCAAGCAAGACAACAAAGCCAGTGAGGTAACAAGTGCCATCAAGAGCAAGACAGCAAGTTTTAATGAACCTGCAAACTGCAAAATTAGCTAAAAACAAGTTAGACTGAAAAACAAGAAGCACCAGGCATGTGCTGAACATAGAGGTGAAAAGGTCAAACGTGAGGAAGACTACAGAAGCCTTCATCAAAAGACCACCAGAAGACCGATGACCACCACAGAAGGAACCGATGCATGTGCAGAAGCAAAAAACGGTTATAAAACCATTACACAGCTTTATGTAAATGTGAGTATGGTAATTGTGAAAAACGCATATTATATGATTGGCTCTTCACAAATATTTGAATGAATACTACATGTGTTATGTTAGAGAGTTATGTTGTATTAATTTTTGTAGTGCTGTATTAATCTTCTAAATGCAGGTTTTTTGTTAAGACATAATATTAAAATAGAAACTATGTGATGCAAGATACTTTTTGTAACTAACTCAAGGAATGAACAAGATAACCAAGAAATTCCTCGCCTAAAGAAAACGACAAAAGGCACCAGGAAAGTGTTATTGCCTCCGTATCTTTACCTTAGTAGACACCCTGGAGCTGGGAAGTTGATTTATGCGATGAGGTGAGGAACAGAGATTAAACAGAAGACACCCTTTGTTTGAGAGGAATGTTTGAATCATGTATGAAGAAATATGAATATGCAACAGGCTATTGCTTTTAAGGGGTAACCCTTATTAGTGCTTTTCCTGAGACAGAAGCACCCGGATGTCCGTAATTCTTTGCTTTTTATTGTCTCTTTTATTGTCCTAACTTTAATTATGGCAATTTGTATTACCTTATTTTTTTATTATTAAACTTCTAAAATTTTTAAAAAGAAGCAAGTGTGAAGTCTTTCTCACAGTAATGATACGTTGTAATTGTGACCTTGTGCTGAAGGACTTCTAAAATGTAACTGAAAGCTAAAGAGGATTGAGTGAGTTTTTAGCGGAAAGATCCCCCCTCACTCCCAGCACTGAATAAACAAATACCTGCTCTGTAGCCACCTGACTACAGAGTTTTATATTCTTGCCCATTTTGGGCATCAGTCTAGAGAAGGGCACCAAAGCAGGTGAAGGGCCTGGAGCACATGTTCCATGAGGAGCAGCTGAGGGAGCTGGGATTGTTTAGCCTGGAGAAGGCTCAGGGATGAAAGGAGGTTGTAGCCAGGTGGGGAGGTCAGCTTCTTCTCCAAGGCAAGTAGCAACAGGATGAGGTGACATAAGCGTTACGCTGCATGAAGGGAGATCCAGGTTAGACATTGGGAGGAATTTCTTCACAGAAAGGGTGATTAGACATTGGAATGGGGATGCCCAGGGAGGCGGTGGAGCCACTATNAGGGGCACCCCGCGGCCGCGCGCGCGCCCGCCCGCCGGCAGCGGCCCTGCCTCCCGCGGGTGAGTAACGCGGCCGGCCCCGGGCACTGGGAAAGGGAGAGCTCCTCGGGGCTGGGAGAGGCCGGGAGGGGAGGGCACGGCGCTGTCAGAGGGGCCGCGGNCATTGGAATGGGGATGCCCAGGGAGGCGGTGGAGCCACTATCCCTGGAGGTGTTTAAGGAGACTGGATGTGGAATTCAGTGCCACGGCCTAGTTGACAGGGAGGAGTTCGGTCATAGCTTGGAATCGGTGATCTCATCCTAAATTGATCCTGTGACTACCATTTCGCAGCTGAAAAGCAACCAACAGTCCAGCAAAGGCTTTTAAAGAACTGAATGATTCTTTAGGCCTTTCGAGTAAGAAAAGAAGAAAA
>VXAX01003651.1:776123-842316 GCA_013399835.1 Leptocoma aspasia | reverse complement strand
AGGGGCACCCCGCGGCCGCGCGCGCGCCCGCCCGCCGGCAGCGGCCCTGCCTCCCGCGGGTGAGTAACGCGGCCGGCCCCGGGCACTGGGAAAGGGAGAGCTCCTCGGGGCTGGGAGAGGCCGGGAGGGGAGGGCACGGCGCTGTCAGAGGGGCCGCGGCGGCCCCCGTGCGGTGCCGTCCCTCCTGCCTCCTGCGGAAGCCTCGCCGCGCTTCCCGCCCGCGGCTGATGCTCCCGTGGCGGCGGGGGCTGGCGCTCGGTTCCGCAGGGCGGCGGAGGAGTGTGAACGCTCGGAACTCGGTGCCTTGCTCAGGGCGTGGGAGCAGCGCAGCGAGCTGGGTCTGCTCCCCGCCCTGGCGGTCAGCCCTTGTCGGGCAGCCTGGCTCTGAGCTGCCCCGGGATGCTCCCGGTGGGGCTGAAGGCCGCTTCTTCCCAAGGCCTGCGGCCGCCCGAAGTTAGGTGTGTGTTTCCGTGCCCTTTGGAAGCAGGAGGAGGCTGCCATGGTGACGGCAGATACTCTAGTGTGATGCTGGAGGCTCCCTTACCACGCTTACAGTAAAGAATCTGGAAGGATTGTGTTTTGTTATTGCTGCTGTCTTTCTTAAATCCAAGTCGCGTTTTATGTTTTCAGGTCGTCAGATTTCAAATACCGTTTTCTAAATTGCGTAGACCAAAAAGAAATCTTCTAATGTTGGAAGTGTTTAAAAACATACCTTTTTAGCATGTAACACAGCTGTGAAGTGTCTGCATGCCATGCCTGATGTTTTCTTACATCTTCAATGATTTTCAAGCTATTTTTTTTTAAAGGCTTTGGAAAAAGACTTTTCATATACAGAGAGTTTTTGAGAAATTCCCTGGTTTTTTCTAATACTAGAAACACAAGGTTCCCACATATATGATCAGCCTTTGTTGCTTTTTATTCTTAGTGGTCTCCAGATTAGAATGTGCTATGTAAATGTGCTTTTAACACTCTTACCAGTCCTCAGGTTAGTAAACCTCACCTGGTCAGTCACTTGGAAACTGAATTAATGTTTCTAGGTGCACATCTGCACTGTAGCTCCAGAATCAGGGCTTTAAGGCCTAGGAGCTTCAGCTCTATCTAGAGCTGATCTGTCACTTCAGAGTTTTCAGTTTTTTTCAGCTGGAAAAACTTAGTAGAAACTAAGTTTAGGTAACATAGCTTTAGTCTTATCCGTGAGCTACCAGCCTCAGTGGCTTCTGGATGACCTTACCCTTGATCAGTAAAATCAGATTTTCAGAGCTCTTCCCCATATTGCATTTCTGTTTGTTATGGTTAAGGAACATCAGAGCAAATAAACTATAGTATTTGCTGATTCTTACGAAACCAGATAAATCTGCTTATCTGAGCCTAATTTCATTGCATAGTGTATTTGTCTTTTGCAATTTGTAAAACTGATAAAAGCAACCCACTGGGCAGGGCACTGAAACTTGAGTAGCCTGACCAAAATTATCTCGAGTAATTAAGCACAATCACCCCTTTCAACCACTTTTTTTTTTTTTAATTACTTTTTCTTGTCTGACTAAAGAAACATTCTTATTTGGGGAAACATGTCAGGGGAAGAAAAGCTTATAATCTTTACATCTGTATGCTTTTTTCTTCATATAGTGGAAAGGACAAACAGAAGGTTTCCCTCCCCACTAACTTAAGGGTATAAAAAGCAGTAGTGAGGGAGAAAAAAAATCACTGTCAGGTAAGACCATGAGACATTCAATTCAGTGTGTGGAAGAGTTAGGAAAATACTTCAGATTTTTTCATAGACCCTTTTTCTTTTCTTTCTTCATGGAGGAGTTGTTCTGTGAAGAACGACTGAAAATTTTGCCTACTGTGATGGATTTCATGCTATTTATTACCAAAAAACCCAAATTAATTTGGAACAGAGATGATCGTAATGGGATAGACTTACATGTATTTTCTGCTTTTAATTCTGTATAGTAGCTTACAAACTAAAAAGTGAAACATCTGTGTCAGATGTTTTGGGGTTTTTTGAGAAGAGAAGTGGGTGTTGAAGAAATACAGCTTTTAACTTTTCCTGGTGAAGCTTCGTATTTTTCTCATGTTATGAAGGAAACTGCTATCTGTATTCATAAGGAGAAATTCTGATCTGTTACAGATGGTTTTTTTCTTCTTTTAGAATTTATTTTGTAGGTAAGAGAAAGAACCCAAACTGCTTACATTTTTGTCTGGTACACCTATATGTGTCAACAAACATGGAGTTTGAATCCAACAGCTTCTGAGTCAGGGTAACTGCATGTAAGATCTTAACCTTCATAAAGCTGAAGTTATTCGGCCTTTTTCCTGTTGAGAAAGTTAATTGCTGTTAGATCCAAGCTCTCCCAAAAGTCCAAGGCATGATACTTCCTAAGTCTATAGGAGTGATGTGTACCTCAGTAAATTGCAGTCAGACTCTAAAATTTGAATGTTCATGACAAATGCAAAGTGTATGCTTTGTCTAATGACTGTTGAATCAGAAATGCATTTTTAAGGTTTTTCCACTTCCAAGGATAGACATAACTTTGTGTAGCTGTTTCATGGGCACGTTTGCTCAGATTGTTTCCCCAATACTGCCGTTCTGCTGTGGCACTAGCATTGATGAGGGTAATTTATCTGTCACTGTCTCTGAGAAGTAGATTTGAACAAGATTAAATGACACATGAAGCACTTCCAACCTGTAGCTCTTCAGTGCAGCTTTTACAATACAGGTGTCTGTGCCAGGTCTGAATTATGATATCAATTACTGAGACTGATGTCTCCCCAAAACAGAAGCCTTTACCATAGATATCACTTACTTCTAGAAATTTTGCACTTTGATGCTGAGCCTCTGTATAAGCATAGCAGGAGTTCATAATATGGTATGGTAGACCAAGGTCTTTGTCAACGCTAGTCAAATGCTAGTAAGGACGCTGCTCATTTTCTAGTATACTTCATTGGTGAATATTCCATTGAAAAAATACTTGTTGAAGTCGGAACGTGGAACCAAGATTGATTCCCAACGCTTCAGATGAATTACTTAACAATAGTGAAATCTTGATCTAAGCAGGAGGAATTGAGTAGCTGATATGTCAACCAAGAATAAAAATGAGCAGCTTCTTTGATATGGAGTAGGAAAACCCAAATGAAAAACACTGTGAACATTCCAGTTATAGACATTGCAGTCATGAATTCTTTTTCACAGAAGAGGTAAAATAATAACTGCAGAGATGGTTTATCTCTGGCAGTCCTGTGTGTTGTTTAATGAAGATCAGTGGCATCTGGGTTAAATTAAATGGAATACATGAATGCATTAGTCAATGAATAATATTGTTTCCTTGAAAAAATCATAACCTTTCAGAAAGCTTCAGTTTATCTAATCTGAAAATTGAGTTAAATTACCAGGTAGGGGTAGCATAATATACTAGGAAGAAGACTGAAAAGGTAATGAAAAATAGCAGGCGCAGTTTGAGTGTATTTAAAGTTAATTTCTTATTAAAGTAAGATGTTCTGTACTCCAAACAATCTCTGACAGAATTCTAAAATCATGGGATGGAATGTTAGCCATAGAAAAAGAACCCTGTAATTTGACGTAAACTGAAATGTGAAATTCTCTAAGCAGGTATGCTGTAAAGTCATTTTCCCTGACAGTAATCAAATGTATGGTTTCAGAACCCAGTTGGGCAAAATGAACATCATCATTTTCATAGTCTTGCCTTGCTCTATCTGTTCTTTGTTGGCTTTAGTGCTGTGGTACTCATTCAACTGAGTCCACTCTAACAAGGTAAAAGTGCATTGGGATTTTCATGTTGTTTATTTTTGAAATGTTAACCAAGTTTTGCTCTTAAAGTAAATGAGTGACTGTACTGTGAAAACCAGATGAATCCCAGAAGTAAGAATAGACATAGGATGAACGGATTAGTATTGGAAATGGAAGCAGAAGTTCCATTTGTTGCAGTGTAATCCTACTAAGCCAATTCAGGCTGCATTGTTAAAAAACATATTGTAAAATTATTTATCTAAAATTACCATAGCAGTAGAAAGCAGCATATTGTGACAACTGAGCTCTGTGTTAATGCACTATAATACTGGTAGGAAACTAAGGTCAAATAATTTATAAGTATTTTAAAATTACCTGTGTATATCTCAGTAAAATAAAATAAGATTGTAAAATTTGGAGGTCAGTGACAGAAATACAAATGACATCTATGCTATGTCTAATGATTCTTGAATCAGAAATTTATTCTTAGATTTTCCAGTTCAGTGTTGTCAGTTTTACACATAATCTTGTTCCACATAATTCTGTGGTAACCTAAATTTGGTTAATCCTTTTTTCTGGTTCTCTTGTGATAGTGCTGTACAGGAATTTACTTATATATTTGCTTTATAAATAATCAGACCTTCCATTATACTGGTTTTCTTCCCCCTACTTTCATGGTTCAAATCTTGCTGTGTACCTTTGGTCTTGTTTTGAATTTAGCCCTGGAACACTACATGAAGTGTCAGGCAGCTGTGACATTGTACTAACTGGCTGCCAGCAGCTAACTTGCAGACTTTCTGCTTGAGGTACATCCTTAATGCTGTGCTGGTTTTTTTCCTTATGTGATTCAGAAGAAAAAAATTAAATTTTAGGTCTGTAAAGTTGTAAAGCATCATGGTTTCAAATTTAATTTGCCAGAGTATTTTGTTAATATATTGGTTAACAGAACACAAAGTGCTTGGTCTCAAGCCAATAAATAGGTTAGTAAATGAAACCTGCATTCTGAACATAAGCTGTAGTTCTGTCATTCCCCATTTTGTTTTTTACCCTTGTTCTCCTATGTTATTCTCCTTTCATGGCTTCTGCTTTTTTCTTCTGTTTTCTTTATTATTTCTACCTGAATAGGACTTACAAAGCATAATAGTTCTGACAGAATTTCCATTTCATGGGATTTATCTGGGTTAGGATAAAAATTAAGTTCAAAAGTAAAATACTCTGTAAAATATGTGAGTCCTTGGTGGTAGAACGTCAGAATGTGACACATGTTCTCAAAGAAAGAAATGGGATTTTGTTTGTGTACCCCACTCTCCACAAAGTCTGTTAGTTCTGCTGTCAATGTATGCATCACATTTGTCTCATTTTTATATGTGTAGAGATTTTATGAAGCATTTCATACTGCTGAATACTAAGTAATAAGAAATCTGACTTGCAAATATTTGTCTTTTGATCAGTTGCGGCCAAAACGCTTCTGTTGGGATTCTGAACTATGACATCATGGCAAGATTTCGCAGAAGAACATGCATCATTTTGTTGCTTTTTATTTTGTTTATTTGTTCCATAATGATGGCTTTGAAGACACTGAGACCTGACAGAGCTGGCTTTGGGGATCCGTTTGGACTTGGTTTGTTGCCGGAACTTCAACAAAGGACAGTGCTCTTAGACAGTAAACAGAATTTGCTAAATAGGGCTCAAGGAGATACTGTAACACGTGTCAGTAACTTGCATAGTATTGTTGTCAATACTATGAAAGCATCTATGTCTCCAGTAAAAAAGCTGGAAGAGGAGCTTTCTTCTCCTAATTATAACTTTCACATATTCTACTATACTTGGTATGGGAATCCACAGTTTGATGGTAAATATATTCACTGGAATCATCCGTTGTTGCCACATTGGGATCCCAAAATTGCAAACAATTATCCGAAGGGAAGGCATAATCCTCCTGAGGACATTGGGGCCAACTTTTATCCAGAACTTGGATCTTACAGTTCCAAAGACCCTACTGTCGTAGAAGCCCACATGAAACAAATGCGTGCAGCTTCAACTGGTAATGAATGTTAACGTTTCAGCATGTTGTTCATTTATCCAGCCTTACATATGTGAATGAGCGCAACTGAACTATCCCTCTATTTTTCTGTGTAATTCAGGAAATGTCTGAAACTAGTAAATGTCTTCATATCTCTGAGTTTTAACCCCCAGCTGAAACCTACATCTTCAGAGTGAGTGTAACAGCAGTGTAACAGAGTCTGATGAGTGTAACAGCACAGAAACGTAAGAATGGTGTTTGTAATACTGTAGGTACATGTTTTTCATTACGTACTGCTAAACTCTGATAACATAAATGAAAATACAGAAACCTTGACTAGAATATATTGTCTGTGTATTTTATTTTTGGACATGAATACTTCAGTTTAAAGGACAGGTTTCAGTAAATCATGCTAACGTTGTTAAGGAGCAGTCTATTCAAATATGAATGAGTTTTTTTTCTCTGAATGCTGTGTGTGCGCAATAACAATTATGTATTAATTTGTTACTGTCCAGAAGTATCTTATTTCAATATAAATTGATGTTCCCTTTTTCTAAATAAGATTAACTGTATACATAAGAATATTCAATATATTATTTTGGTGTTGTTCCTAGTTGTTTGGCTTCATGGTCCTTTTTATGTTAATCTTCTTTAAAATAAGCAGTCATGTAGGCTAATATTAAACTCTGAACAGCTTCTGTAAATGTAGTTGGAGCAACATGACAAAGCTCATAGCATTATTGATACTGCTAATCACCTTGTATTGAATCTCCTTCATTCACCTAATCATTAAGGTTTCACGTAATTGTTATATTTTCATTAGTGATGTTTACTTGCATAGTGTTTACTTCTTGGTTGTTGTCATCTTGTGGCTTTTAACCTAACCTTTATTTTGTACAAGGGCTAATACAAACATAGGAAATTTCTCACCCTCTTCAGTAACGTAACTCCATCAACAGGAGTAACAAGACTGTTGCAGAGAAATCTCAGATATAAGTTGCCAGTAAGCATGTTATAGTCTTACCTAGGACAAAATAATTTATGATAGTGTGGTGAAGGCAAGGGGGCACTTGCAGCTTTAGAAGAATATGTGATGTTACTCATTCTCTTAATACAGATGTCTAAGCAGGTTGAACTGCTGGTGAAGAAGGTGCCAATTGCTAGAAAATATGCTTTGCATAATAAATTTTTTTAGTAACTTCAGTTAGTTTTCTGTTTAAAACTCAGCAATGTGAATGAGTAGTGACACTGTGACACTCTTTGTAACATAACTGATATTTATGAAGAATCACTTTTTTCCTGCTGTTATTCTGACTTAAGGATTTAAGTACGATTGAATTTGTTCTCTTCCATCTAGATTTGACTAACATAAATCATCAACTTTTTTTTTTAAGAATTATACTTTGCTCAGTTTTTGTGTACTGTGAGGCTGACTACAGTTCCTCCTTTTTCTCTCCTAGTCAGTGCCTAATCCATGACTGTATTTTATAGTCACATAATCATTTTTGCTAGCCATTTTTGAGGCTTTATCAAGGATCTTATTAAAAAAGAGAAATGTAAGTGGTTCTTTCTGCAAATACTGTCTAATGATTGAAGGCATATCAGAGATTGGGGCAACAGGAGTCTTATACAGTGCTTCCCTGTATTCTTCTTATATTTTACAATTCTTATGTATTAATTTCCTATTATTTTACAGATTAATACAGTAAATTTTATTCATAAGATTGCTTGGGGAAATTTATGTTTTTGCACCAGCCTTTTTTTTTTGTGATAGTCCACTTTTGTTTTTACTGACTATTCTAGTTTTAAACATTTATGACACTGTTTTTAGTGTCAAGTCCATCCTTTTTTTTTAGACTGTTGAAGTGGTACATAACTTTATTTTTTAACCACAGGGAAAAAAAAAGAGTGTGGTAGTCTTCCTCAGGAAAAGACCAAGGCAAATGTGAATTTAGGTTCCTTGATCAACAGTTCTGTTTCCTGAACTTTTATGTATTTCCTAAAGGTGTAAAAGAGGGTCTTGTCAGATGTATTCAAGATATCCAGATTGTTGCTGTTCTGCTTGTCCTTTACACCTTACTCGTTTGCATTTAGTCCTTTTGTGTGAAATAAAAGATAATGTGATAAAATGCAGTAAAATATTGCATTTTCCTTTCCTTGAGCAGACTGTCTCTTGTCATTATCTGTTATTTGTGCTTTTCTTTTTTGATAAAATGCAGAGATAATGTGCCTAAGGGTAGTTAAACCCCCTTCCGTGTGTAGTGAGCTCAAATTTCTGGTTTGGATATTGTGTGATTATGTATTCACTGTAATTTATGGTTTCTTTTTCCTAATTTTCGAATTGTTTGTTGGAAGTTGTTAGTCAGAAATGTTATGATGTTAGTAAAGTAGGTGGAATTGAGAATATATACTTCCCTAGCTCACTTAATTTATTAATTTACTTAAATCATTATCTCGTTAAAAAGAACCACATTGACTTATTTTTCTGTATGTTCTAAATAGCATTGCTAGGAAAATATTTCTACGTCAGTATTTCATGTGTTTCTTTCAGACCCAGCTTCTTTTTGATATTGTTTCCAGCTGTGCATCTAAAAGATCTAATCTGTTTATCTGACAGCATTTTATTTTAGAAGGAAAGGGTTTTAGCCTTTTTGAAGAGGCTTTCTTGGAGAGCATCAGAAAAATTTACAATATGAAGATTTGTTATTTGTTGTCTTTATTCTCCACAGCACTGGTAACATCCTTAAATTATTGAGAGTTACTCAAGCATTTTTGAAGACAATAAATTTAAAAACTAATTTCACATGCTTGACAGGGTGGATTGCACCGTAGTAACTGGTGTGGGATTGAAGTCACTGTTTCTAGTAATAAATAGTTATTTTGTATTTGAGCCAGAGATACAATGAAGAAATATGATGGGGAATAAAATTCCATAAGATAAGAATCTCCTTCATCACATGCACAGCTCTCATCTCTGGAGTGTTCTATAACCCATGTATCTTGATATTCTTTGCCTGTATCATGGCATAGCTATAATGCCCTAATGGGGAGCACTCTTTTCCTCTTGTACAACCTGAAGGTTGGAATGCTGTGCTGAAAAGTGTGAGGGAACAGCTCTTAAGTGTTAGGCTTAGGACACTGAGTACAGATTTGTTCCCATGACAAATGATCTAACCGCTGTTTGTTTTGCAGTTCTATAAAGAGAGGGGTTAAAATCCACTCTGCGAATACTGAGATTTTGTAACTGATTAAAAAGTAATTTGAGATTCTGATTTATTTTATGTAAATTTCACATCAATAATTGTAACTCATCACAATGTTACAGTATACCTGTAATGTGTTAAACAACAAGATTTAAAACTCAAGTTTTGTATTTTCAGGTGTAATAGTGCTTTCATGGTACCCACCAGGTATGGCTGATGAAAATGGAGAACCAACTGATGATTTGGTGCCAGTTGTTTTGGACTATGCACACAAATATAACCTAAAGGTAAAGTATTTCTAGATGCATATAATAGGACCAATTAGGAAAGTAAACCTTGCTATTGTACTGCACTTCTTTTTGGTTATGGAAGCCTTTGAATGGCACTGAACTTTCATAGGACATGAGTAATACTCCCTTATAAACAGAATAAATATTGTAATCTGCTTTAGCTTGCAGAATCTAAGGCATAGTGTTGTGTATTTTTTTTTCTCATTTCTTTTCAGGAAAAAGTTTTTAAAATAAGACATTATGTTGTTTTCCAGTGAGTCTTGGGAGTTGAGGGAAGTATTACATATTCCAAAACATTCTGGAATACAGTGAGCCATAAACTGAGAACCTTTGAGAAAGAAGAAAGACTTATTTTCATTTTTCATTATTTCATAACTTTCTAGCACCTGATCATAGAGGTCAGGAGTGAGCATCTATGAGGAATAAAGACAGGTTTGGAATATCTAGTTTGAATAAATGTCTTTTTTCCAGAAGGTACCAGTAACACTTGCCTTGGACTGTAAGGTCAGAGACATGCTGCTCAGACTTCAGGGTTACTTCAGAGCATGACAGGATAGAAGGGCTAAGTTACTGACTTCTTAAAGTTGGTGAAATATCAAGTCAGTTAAAGATTACATGAATTGATCAGTAGAATCTTAAATTGTGGTTTGTTTTGTTTCTTTTTAGAATAAAACTTGTATTTCCCTTTTGTGATAATGAAAATGTGTATTTCATTTTAATCTCTCTCAAGTAATAAATTTGAGTTTTTAAGTAGCTGCATATGTTTCATCTCTGGAGTGTGCTGTCTGTACTGTGTACTGAAAACACAGCCTGTTCATCTGCTTGGGTTTTAGTTGGTTATGAAAGTTGCAGCTTCTCCGTGAAATTTCCTGTCACTGGGGGTAACTGTAGATTCCTTAGCAAGCAGGAGGAAAATAGGATGATCAAATCACATACAAAAGTAATTTTGAAACTGTTAAAAATACTGTGTGATTTGCATTGTATGATATAGGTTGCACTCTATCAAATAATAAATCTCTAAAAAGACAGAGAAAGGTATTATCCTTTCCCAAAATTTTCAGACCATCTAATAGAGTTTGGTCTCACCTGAAAGAACTTGTTAGCATTCAAGTCTCAAAGGAGTCAAGGCCAAATGAAATAAGCTACCAAGGAAAGTACAGTAGTGTGTAATAGTATGATAATGATTGCAGTATGGATGAAACTGCTGTTACCACTAGGAAGAATTACTGGAATATAGATATTGCAGGAAGTGCTACCTTCACTGTAATGTTTTTAAGCATTCTTGCACTAGTAAGTTATTACAATAAGTGTTAGGAGTCTCAGTGGACCAAAGCCAATATACAAAATACGTTTCTGTTATGTGTGCTAAATAGAAGTCTGGGAGAAGATATGCCTTTTTGATTTGCCTGGTTTTGATAGTTGGAAATGAAAGATGAAATTATAGTGCTCCTCAGCCTCTACTGTCAGTCTTAGTGATTTAGTCTAATGTTATTTTTCTATAGTTTCTACTTAATAAGGAGATTGGCTCTGCAATGGAAATTTTCTACTGTTGCAGAGTTGTCAAAGACTTCATTCAATACATTCTGCTATAAAATTGCTTCAGAAAAAGTTGTTGCTTTGATTAATGTAATGTATTCTTCCATGATTGTCTATTTGAAAACAAATTAATTTTTACATTGGAATTCACACATACTGGTTAATCAATTCCATAAGCTCCAAGCATGACATTCAGAGCAATAGCAGTACATTATATTAGATTTAGTTCCAAGAGCTTGTTGCTGTTGACAAATCTATAAAATTTTAAATTAAAGTTTTCATTTCCCATATCTTAAAATGTATTTTGACTCTGAAAACTATCCTTGGAGCATTATCTATAGCAGATTTTAATACATTAGTTAGAAATTAAATATTAAAATGTTTCATTAGTTTACTTTGACATTCAAACAGATAATATTTTAAGTTTTAGGTTTTGTAGCTTTTTAATTTTTCTGAAGCATGATTACCACTTGCTGTAGCTTAGGGTAAACAAAAGCAGTGTTCTATTTTAATGTAAAAAACCTAAGTATTTAATACCAAACTTCCTGGACTAGTGCAGGAGTTGTACTAAGGTTGGATTATTCTCAGTATAGACTGATGAAATGTTTGGTCTGTAAAGAATTGTATTTTGGCTGGTACTTGCTTCATATAATACCCAGTGTCCATATTCAGTAGTGTTTTTCCTTTGTGTTGCTCTTACGTTCTCATCTTTCAGGTCACTTTTCATATCGAACCTTACAAAGACAGAGATGATCGCAGCATGTACCACAATGTCAAGTACATCATTGACAAGTGAGTTTTTTCAGAATGGTTTCCTTGGGGTTTCTTGCATGCTGGTTTAGGGGACTTCTGTATATGAGCTAAAGCTTATAAAAATGTATAAGAATGCCTACTGAGACAAAAGAGAACTGAAAGGAGCTTTGTTCACATTTCAGTGCTGCAAAAATCAGTCTTTTTTTTAAATACTGAAGTGTGAATTTTCCATAAATTCTCAAATTTAAATTGATTTCAACATTCTTTAATATCACAAGTCATACTTTAGATACTTCAGATCAGCAACATGATCTATAAGTTAAATAAAATGTACATTTTGATAATGACAGACTAGCAGATAGAGCTTTATTGTGTTGACCTCTAATGATTTTAATTTATCTTGACAAATTCTGTACAGCTACTTATTGTTTTACTTATCAGTGCTGCTTAGACTGTGTTTATTTCATGCTGAATTAGAGAATTGCCCTTCAGAGGAAACTGGTAACTGTAGCACATTTTGACACTAAGTTACTGTCACGGTTTAACCTCAGCCAGCAACTAGGTATCACCAGCTGCCCCTGCCTTCCCCTCTCATCCCCGAGCACTGGGGAAGGGAATCAGAAGAAAAAGATAGACTTTGTGGGTTGAGATAAGAGCAATTTAATGATTGAAACAAAATGGTATTATAATAATTACGCCAATAGTATTATTAAGAATGTTAATGGGAAGAAGAAGGAGAGAGAGTAACAGAACCCAAGGCAAATTGCTCACCACCTACAGAGCGGTACCCAGCCCAGCCTGAGCAATGTTCAGTCCCCTTCCAGGTAGCTCCCTCAGTTTATATATGGGCATGACATTCTGAAGTGTGGCATCTCTTTGGCCAGCTCAGGTCAGCTGTCCTGGCCTTCCTTCCTCCCAGCTTTTTGTGCAGCTCCTCACTGGCAGAGCAGGAGACACTGAGAAGTCGTTGGCTTAGGGTAAGCACTACTTAGCAGCCAACAAAACATCAGTGTGTTACCAATTTTATTCTCATGCTAAATCAAAAACAACATAGCACTGGACCAGGTACTAAGAACATTAACTCTGTCCCTGCCAAACCCAGGACAGTTACTAATTTGTAGTAGTTTAAAGGTTATGTGAAGAATCAGTGTTTGATACTTCAAATCCAGTCCAGCTTCATACAGTCCAGCTGATACTTCAGTCCAGCAAACACTGGACTGAAGTTGGATATAATGTGCTGTGTTTCAAAGTCCATGTCCTGTCTTTTTAAATTAATTTTTGGGAAAAGTGTTTAGCTCAGATTGTACAACAGTATTTTCCAACTGGCAAATTTTGTCTTAACGATACTTGTTTGCTTTATAGATACGGAAGCCATCCAGCCTTTTACAGGCATAAGACCAGCACAGGCAGACTTCTTCCCATGTTTTATGTTTATGACTCTTATGTAACAATTCCTGAAATATGGGCAAATCTGTTAACTGTCTCTGGATCCCAGAGCATTCGAAATACTCCCTATGATGCATTATTCATTGCACTTCTTGTAGAAGAAAAACATAAGCATGACATTCACAGAAGTGGTTTTGATGGAATGTACACGTACTTTGCCACCAATGGCTTCTCCTACGGCTCATCTCATCATAATTGGGCAAGTTTAAAAGCCTTTTGTGATAGTAACAACTTAATGTTTATTCCAAGTGTGGGGCCAGGTTATATTGACACCAGCATCCGACCATGGAACAACCACAACACCCGGAACCGTGTCAATGGGAAGTACTATGAGACTGCCTTCAGTGCAGCCCTTCTGGTGCGCCCAGAAATCATTTCCATTACATCTTTTAATGAATGGCACGAGGGAACTCAGATTGAAAAAGCTGTCCCTAAACGGACTGCACAGGTGGTTTACCTTGATTATAAGCCCCATAAACCAAATGTTTACCTTGAGCTTACTCAGAAGTGGTCTGAGAAGTACAGAAAAGAACAGGAACAGTGGCTTATGTGAGCTGTCCCAGCTGCAGTTGTTTCCTGATGCATTGACTGTATTGAGAAAGAAATTGAGAGCTGAAGAATCTGTTATTAAATGTCTTTATTATATCTTTTGAATGTATATGCACTACTACTGAATTTTAATTTTGAAAAGTAAAAAGATTGTGAGAATATTGGCAATTCTATCTTACTGGATATTTTAGTTCAAAAATATTCAGGGAAAGCTGTTTGTTGTTCAGTTGTTTTTGTTTTTTTAACTTGGTAACTTGCATGCTGAGTTTTCAGAACATCTGCATGGGATAACGCTACATGACCAAAGTATAACAAAACACTGGCACAATTTCTTCCTTCCTTTATTCCTGTAGTTGTATTTCTAATCAAACTGATTCTGTAATCTAAATCCTCATAGCTTCTTGCAGGATGCATGTCTATAGTGTGTGGAATAATCTACACTTATGCTTTTTGATGCTTTGCATACATAGTTCTTGACATATGACTAGCTTGTGGTAAAAGCAGTGAAGAGTTGTGTGTGATACAACATGGCTGGATTTTGTTTAAAAAAAAAGTATTTGAAAGAAAGTTCCAAAGAACTGCTGAAAGATTTCTACATTTTTTCTGTTTGGTACATGGTGTAGACTTTTGCAGATTACTGGATACCGACTGGGAATATTTTTTTTCAATTGCTTTGAATTTAAAAAAAAAAAAAAGAGTTTGAATTAGAGTGAAAAATATTTTTTGAGGGGGAAAAACCCCTAAAGATGCAAAAAAAATTATTAAAACTTCCGTTGTTACTTATTTTCTGCTAATTGACTGCATACACAGACCCAGTGTGCTTTTTTAAATGTTTAAAGTTTCTAAACCCAGTATCTTACTTGTCCTACAATAACGTAATTGTAGGAAATACTTTTTTTTGTTTCTGATTTAGGAGCAACCTAGTTTGGTGGCAACGAGAACAACTACTCATTTGTTTAATTTGAAATCTGAGATTTCTTTTTCGTCTAGTCCATTTAGTTGTTCCAGGATTCAGAATTGTAGATACTAAAATCTTGCTGTTACTCAGATAAGTACCCTACCAATGCTACCTGTAAGACTGTGGTGTGGCTGGAAATCAGTATTTTCAGTCCTAAGAATCTCACCTGTTAAATGTTGTGATTATTAACTGGCCTTTTTTACGAGATTTGAAAGGTTAAATCACACAGACATACCTCCTCAGCAATACATTTTTTAGGGATTTTCATAGAATTTTATAACAAAGCTGTAAACTTTGGAATAGTAGAAATTGCAGTGTTTTGTTTATTTTCAGCAAACGTTTAATCCTAGCAAGGTGGATTCTTAGTTATTTATTTTATTTTTTTAATCTACATATAAGGTTCTGATTCTTTGTTCTAGTTGATATGCTCAGACTGTTGTGACCACTAGTAACAGCTAGAAATCCATTGATTTCAGCAGAACTCATTATCAGATCTCACTGTAATCTGTCTGTTAAGTGGTAAGGTGAATGTGAGGACTTCTGTTAAAACAGAAACCAAACTAATATATTTCTTTCCAGAAAACTTTGTCATTCCAAATAAATATAAACCAGTTACCACTATAAATTTCTATAGTCTTTATGGTATGAAAAAGCTTTGTTTATGTATCTGTTACTTATTTACAGTTTAGTTTTTTGTCGTTTCTTTGTGCTTGTTCAAGTCATGAGGTGTCATCTAATGCCCTCAGCTGCTTGAAAAAATAAAGAAATTGGATGGCAGATATATAACCTGTCATGTTGAACTGTGCCTCTAGAGTTACTGGAGTCTTATTAATCCCTCTTCATATTTTTTTTGCATTTTCCTATTGCATTTCTGCAAGGTCTGAAATGCCTCTAAAGGAAGCGTTTACTAATGGTTATTTTGTTTTGCTGTACTCAGGTGCATAAACTGACATGGACATAGGTATGACCACAGTCAAAAAATAGTGTCTGAGACATAAAAAGCACTTGTTAGACTTTTACTACTTCCAAGTTAACTACTCCCTTTTTTATTTTACTTATTTTTGATATTACTTATTTTTACTATAAATCCCTTAAATAGCTATACGTAACTCAATTTTATAATTTGTTGTATGTTTGTGCTTTTACAGCCCAGAGTCCTTATACTTATTTTAAATGTGAGGGAACAATTTCATGTTTTGCATATGTTATTAAAAAATCTTCTGAAATCAGACCTTTTGAAAGGACAAGTCTCTTTGTTTTCCCTTTGCTTAAACTTTGTCATCCACTGGTCTTTTCTCACTGTAGTTATCTGAGCACTTTACTGGTCTTGGCAACTTTGCACTCACCTTTTAGCCCTTACTTTCTCCTAGTGACAGTTTATTTTCTCTATGACTGTGAAAGTCACTCCTTTGTTGCTGTATATAAAAACATTTGAAAACTCTTGTATAGTATTGTACAACTGAGGTGATCTATCTTGTTTAAAATGCAGTTTATGGTAACAGTGTAATGGATCTCTATTACTCTGAAAGACTTATGAATTGCTGTAAAGGTATCATTTAACTGTTGCCATGAAGTGGTTTGGGCCATGGCACACTGATGTCTAATGGGACCTTGAGAAGAATTTACAGAATTTCTCTAGAAAGGAATGAAAATTAAGTGCCTAGGAATTCATCACCCCTGAACACTTACTGTATTTCTATGTGCTTGATGTGTTTTAAAACATAGATATGCAACCTCACCTAATATTTCAGAGTTGAAAATTTAATTTGATGATCCTAAGGAAAGCTGATGGAATAGCAGCTACTAGAACTACCCCACCTGCCTGACCAATGCTTTCTCTGTACTTAAAGCAAATCAATGTGCTGCTTCTTGTCATAGGAAGTGGAGAGTTTCGCTTATGGACTGTTGCTGCAGTCATGATACTTATTTGAAATTTGAGTACAAATAGGTCTGTGGGAAAGGATTTGTACAAATGCAAAGGAATAAGAGGGTTACAAGGGCACAGTTACTGGGGCAAGGGAGGAGAAAGTCAATGTATTTAAGAAGCTGGTTACTCCAAGCTTTAAGATTACAGTAGGGAAAAAAGGGGACTCCAGTGTGCAATCAGAATTGAGAGGCGGGGAAGAACATTCATAATGATTTTGAGATTTGAAATAGATTTAAGGAATATCCAGATCCCATTTCACTTTGGTGTCCCACCAGTTTTACTTACTGGGAAAAAATACTGTAATGACTGATTTTAATATTTTTACACTGGTTAAAATCCATTTGACTTGTTATGTTATTTCATAGTACTTAGACTGATATGGGAAGTTTTAAAAGAGATCGTGCCATGTTATGCCTCTGCAAATACAGAAATACCTGAAGTAATCAATCACATACTACTGACTGAGTATTGCCAGGGGGTAAATGGTTTCTAGACAAGGAGCAAGTCCTTGTGGTAAAAAGAGAACATATTTTTAAAAGAAAATCTATAGGTTCATTTCTGCTTCTGTGAGTTACGATCAAGTAAATTGTTTTAGTTCTGTGAGCTGTCTCAGAACTGAAGCTTAGTGCATCAACTCTGAAATAAGAATGTGTATTAAATCTTGTATAGTAGTGCATGTTTGTCAGAGCTATAATCTTATACTGAATTTTGTGGGCAAACACGTGCTGATGCTGTTACTGTTTTAGTGGCAAGCTGTGGATTATTGTGAATATAGTTTCTGCACTGATGTTCATAGTATTTGTCTAGTGCATTTCTTTTGAGGTGCCAATGATTTGTCTCTTAAGAGGTTGTTGAAGCAGAAGATTCTTCAGTGGAAACATTTGTTATGAAACTTGATATGTATATGCTCTGCATAGCTGAATTAACACATTTCACACATGGTTCTTAAAAGCCATTGAAAACATCTGTCAGGAGTGTTTTCAGCTCTATGTTTCCAGTAAATGTATCTCTGGGCACATGGATAAGGACTTACTGTGATTTAGGCACTTTTTTTCCCAAATCTCATGAATATAAAAAGAAGAAATAAAGAATTTATAAACAAATTATTTACCACTGAATATAAGATGAAAATCTCTCTCCCAGTCCTTCAAGTACTTGTCTTCACATTTCTACTTCATTAAGATTGTGTCAATGTTTTGTTTCTTTTCATATTTTACTTTTGACCAGCATGTTAAATGTTGTATAAATTTCTAAAGTGACTGTATTTCTAATATTTCATAGTTGGAATATTCAGTAAAGAGAATCTACAAGATTAGTGGCATGGCAGAAAAGCCTGATGTGAATTTCATATTCTATAGGTGAATTTGTTGTGAATGAATGGCGTGTCTTTATATGAATTGAACACAAATAAAAAATACCTTTCTTTTAATACCCTACAAGGCTGTGACGGAGATGAATTTGCTTGCATAAAAATAAAAATGTTTGTGTGTCTATTTAGATATGTGCACATACCTGAAGTTATTATTTTTAAAGTCATATGTCATTGTAATAAAATTACAGGCTGGATTCTGCTACTTTTAAGTAAGCAATGGTTTTAATCCCCTATGATATTTACGGAAGACCTTTTTGCTTATAAATGTTTCCATGAATAATAAATATATACCCAAAAATTTTGATTTCTAAAAGAATGTGTGATAGTGGGATCTTTTCATAATATGAGTTTTGAAAGTTAATTTTTATTTTTCTATTATTATGTATGCGTAGAATTTATTAGACTGAAAACAACAGGCTTATCACAAATTTTTTTAAGTGGACAGTGCTCCTGAAGTTTTTAGGCCTAATTTTATTACCTCTTATTATGTATCTATTATCTATAGATCTATGTATCTAATTTTATTACATCTTATTATTATGCTAAGTTTTCTACTGCATGGTGTTGCAAGTGTCTTTTGAGTCCTGAGGTACAATGTATGTTGACAAAGTAAAACTGAAGTTTGCAGTTCATACTGAAGTTTAGGAGGGATGGACACACAAATAATTAGCCTTGCAGGAGAATGGTTTACAACTGATTACTACAGAAGGGTGAATGAAGTATTTGTTGCATTCTGATAGTATATTGTGCTCTTCAGGTATAAAAAGTTTGGAAGGTAAGTGTTGCCATTTTATTTTTCATGGCAGTGTGAAATTACCTCCTTGGTGTTTGAAAAATGCTTTGTCATTCCAACAAACTAACTGCACTAGTATGAAAAAAATTAAAGCTAATTCACATGAATGGTATTGTGTATTTCTGTACATAGAGTTATCATACAATTATGATGATTTTATGGAGAGATGAGAATCCTATTTTGTATACTCCATTCTTGCTACTTTTCAAAGCTGGCTTAGCACATTCAAAAATTAGGAAGTTTTTTAAAATTAATATAGATCTTAGAATATGTATGTGCAAATATGTGCACACACAACAATTTCCTCATCTCTTTGTGAAAAATGCTACTGCCCTTATATGGATAGAAAAAATGTAGAGCAGTTTTAGTCAGTTCCTAGTTTTAGTCAGTTCACTCCGTGAAAATTTTGTCAATGTTCACGGAGTGATCCAGAGTGGCTCACTTCTTGATCCTAGCTGTTAAGTAGTGTTCTTAGCCAGAAATAATCAGAGTATTCACGTTCATTTCCAATGGTCTTTTATCTGAAAATATGGGTAAAAATCTACTGAACTTTTCTAAATTAGAGAATTTTAGAAGTGGTTACATGAAACTGTTTTCAACATAGATTATAATATAGCAAAAGTATGCACTAGCTAACTAAAATCTATGTTGAAGAAAAATAAATGTTTTATTAGATAATGTTGATGCATGCTATTGCATTCAGAGCTGATGTACCATTAACATTACCAAAAACAGTTTTGTTTTTAAATTTGGTCTCTGCTTAGAGTATTTAAGACATTTTTATTTAGTTAGAATAGCGGTCTTTGAAAACCTTGAAGAGATGTTTTGCTAGCTCTCCTGAGAACCAACACAATAACAGGTGGTTTCTTGTTTTTTGAGGGGGGGGAAATGTGTTTGGGTTTTTTTTAGTCCGTGGAAATGAGCACTATGTATCTGACAGCAGGACCTTGTCTTCAGAGTTGGTTTTATAACTTGAAGTCATTGCTATAGAAACACAGCAGGATCTCTCAAGACTAATTTCTCAAACTGCAATGTGATTCAACAAACAAAGAACCATCCATAATTTCAGTTGATTTTTAGAGTACTAGTGAAAATTAGGATGTTTGTTTGTTGTGATTTTAATGGAAGTTTCTTGGAAAATTCTAATATACTATGGTAGAAAATACTTTTATCATAGACCTGAGATTGATTGTTCATTAAGATCAGATAGCCTGTTAAAGTTCAAGAAGTATGATTTTAAGTATGCTATATGTATTTCAATAACACCATTATTATTGAAATCATATACCATTATAATTTCATAATGCCATTGCCACTATTCAAAATAATTTAATAACACTGAATACTTATTTTTAAAGGAGAAACTAAAGAACTAAAGGAGGCTTCTAAAGAAGGCATTAACTTCAGGAAGCAATGTTAATAAATGAGAAATAATACTAAGATTTTTCAGGGGAGAAAGAAGTAGCCAGCCATTTACTTAGTGAAAAGCCCTGCAGTCCTTATTTTGTCTCAAATATATGATTCTTGGTGAGTACTCAAATTTTATTCCAGGGGAGTGAAAAACCTGCTTTCAAAAAATAAAATACATTCTGAAAACACAAATGGTAAATTGTATTAGTTGTACTCTTAGCATACCAAAAGTACATATGCTTTGCTATTTTGGTCCAGTCTTTGGCTGCCCAACTTCCTGATCTACTAATTCACTTGGAAGTTTTTGCATATGTTTGTCCTTTTTTTTTTTTTTTAATGGAAACACTGGAGAACCAGTACAAAGCAAAATTTTAAAACTCTAGTGCAGTAACATGACATTGAAAAAGACAAGCTGTATAGAAAGGAGGAAAGTAGTTAAGAGATGTCAAAATTATAGAATGTCTGGAGGCTTTATGCAGGCAATGTAACCATATTCAGGTTATTATATTAATAAAAAGATTTTTAAGAGGCCTGGAAGAAGTTCATGTAGTTAAACAACAGAATAAAGAAAATTGTTAAAAATAAAAGGTACTTTAAAATGCAGATTCTGTCCAAAGGATCAAACCAGAAAAGAACTAAGTTCTGGCATTCATTCTAAAGTTATGAAAAAAAAATTAAAAAATTCCCTACCAAACTTGAAGGAACAACTTCTTAGACCTAAAAAAAAAAAAAAAACAAAAAACAACATGCTGGATTTTTTTTCAAATGACCATGCTGTAGCTTTATGGAAAACAAATCCCAAAGTATAGTATACTTGGGAAGTTATATATGTGAGTATGCACATATNCTTCTTAGAACAAAAAAAAAAAAAAAACCAAAAACAACCAAACAGTAATTAAGCTTCCCCCATCCATCCACCAGAAATAAATACAGAAAACCATGGTAGGCAAGACATAATACAATATTAAGGAAAAAATACAAAAATACCCAAACAACAATTTTTAAGAACTATATACAGGAGTCTTCATTAATGCATGTTTCTAAAAACATGTCACAAGCAGACAGAAAGCTGGTAGTGTGCTAGTAGTGCTGGTAGGTAGCAGAGCAGCTAAAGGATCTTAAAAATCCTTTGAATCTTTGATAACACTGTAGTAGAGAAGTTTAAAGTGTCTTGTATCTGTGTTCATTAAAGAAGAGGTTAGAAATTTTCATGCTGGATCCAGTATCCACTGGTAATTAATCAAGACATATCCTAAGTTGAAATGTCATACAAGTGGTCTTGTGACTGGATCAATAAAACAGCAATAGAATCACCCCGTCTCAATAGTACTCATTCAGGGGTTTTCAAGGAACTCAAGTATGAAATTCTTAAAAATGTGTATACTTTCTTGTTTAAATTAACGGTAGGCACATGAAGGAAAGGGGACAAATGTGGTATCAATTTTAAAAGGACTTAGAGGAGGGATGCTTGGAACTGTAAACAGTCTGAAATCCATCCTTGATAAAAAAATTAGTAAGAATAGACATTTAAGATAGATGTATCGGGCAATATCAGTTCTTTGAAGACAAAGTAGTTTTCCAAAAAGTCATGCACCAAAAATCCATTACATTTTTGAAATTGTAATTAGAAATGTGGTCAAGGACAATAAAACTTCCAGCAAAGTACTTGGCCTTCAAAAGATAGTAAATTTTTATGTAAGTAGAGGGAAGAATTTTTCACTACATTACTTGCCACTAAAAGTTAAGAAACAGATAATAGAAATATTAAATTTTAAATAAAGGCAGGTACTTGTAGGTCACAAAGAAGTCTGTTGTGGCATTTGTGCTGTTCAGAAAGTCATTTAAAAATATATGCACTAGTGCTAAACAATTTCTAAAGATAATCAAAATGAAAAGCCTAATTATGTAATAGTAAGAAATTGGGTGATAAAAGAGCTGGAAAACCATAGTTATCATGTGCATGTATAGTATCAGTACATACTATACATGCACAAAGCTGT
Organism: Leptocoma aspasia; assembly: GCA_013399835.1. Classification (NCBI taxonomy): domain Eukaryota; kingdom Metazoa; phylum Chordata; class Aves; order Passeriformes; family Nectariniidae; genus Leptocoma; species Leptocoma aspasia. The sequence goes on along the minus strand of VXAX01003651.1, from coordinate 820,308 downwards.
ACTACATTGTGGTGGTCTACTGCTTAAAATAGATTTAGCTGTCCATTTGGTTAGTACTATAAAAAATTAAGCTCAATGATGGTAAACAACAAATATATTATTAGGAACGACAATTAAAAATATCACTATACCGTTGTATAAATGTGCGTCATGCTTGTGTCTAAAATACTGATTATCTATCTCCTTTTTAAAAAATAACTGAAAAGATACTTGGAAAGATTACAGAAATCAGAGTAAGAGAGATTTGAAGCAAGGAAAATTTACATTAAAAATACTCAGCCTCAAGAAAAATTGTTCCTTGGAATACACCAGTGGATCATTGAAGGGCATAAAGAAAATTAATAGAGAACAGCAACATTTTCTGTTCTTTATGCCAAAGAAAGGTCATCTAATTAAATTTTCAGATAATGTACTAAAACATAGAATAGGAAGTTGGGGTTTTTTCACTCAATATAGTAAAATTATCAAGTGTACTGCTACAGGATATTGTAGAAATTGAAAGTATAAGTACAAAGTCACAATTGCATTGATCAGACTTCATAAACAGGGTGGTCCAAGTGCAACTTCTTCATCAAAAAAATCTCTAAACAACTGATTATCAGACAGCAAGAGAAAGTATTTTTGGAAATAAATGAATTCTATTTCATGTGATGCTCTAGGTATTTTGCAAGATGTTTTGACTTGTGTGTGAAAATCAAAAATGTCTTCATCTGTTTCCAAAATTAAGAGGGATATTCATATTGGAAAGTAAGAAGCTGGTTTAGTGGCAACTAATTAATATTTTAGGTTTTTTTCTTCCTGTAAGATTGAATGTTGCTGGCTTTAAGCTCTGGACCATCATAGGAGTAACCACTCATGCTATGCTGAACTAATGCCATTTATTCTTGAAGATATTAAAGAATTGTGGTCATGAAAACTAAACCCCAGAGGGTCTGGAGGTAGACCCCAAATATTGCAGAAAAGTTCAGGCTACCTCTGTGTAGCTTCTTCAGCCTGGTGCTACAGATGATCAGTTTGATTGCAACAAGTTTTGGAGTTCAGCAGAGAGACTCTGTGGCATTAGGGGCCTGTGAATATAGATTATAGATGTAAAGAAGGAGAGGAAAGGAACATTAATGGTAGGGCTTCCAGGGATCCAGCACAGAAGACTATAATTTGATAAATACATAATCTGTTATAACCCCACAACTTTCAGTTTAGCAGTGGGGAGCTTTGTAAGGTTAATGACTGGTTTTTCTTATATACCCATTAATGTTTATATATTGAATTTCACCTGCAACTTTATTTCATGATAAAATTAAGTTTCATAAAGTCTTTTTTTCAGAATTCATGCAGTTCTGCAAATTGGCCTGTGATTAATCCTAATACATGAAAAAAGTAAAATTCTTAAATGTTTATGTCAAAACTTTTTGGACTGCTCACTGCTAGTTACCACTTATGATAAAGCTAGGTAAGGGACTGTGGAATCACTCTAGAAGATTTTAGTGTGAAATAAAACATGGCTTAAACTATCTTCAGCTACATCTGAGGTGAGAAACTGGATTAAATTAATTCAGTGGGAGTAGAAATATGTTAGGTCTTCACTGGTACACAGCATTACATGAGCGATGTGAGACTATTCATGTATTGTGAAGTAGCCAGTTCTTAAAGTGGAATGTTTTCAACCATATTTCTTATTCATCCAAAGGCTTTTTGTCTTAATCTATAAAACCTAATGATTAGGCTATCAATTTTAGCAACTTATTATTTAGCAAGTGTGTTCTCCTGAGTTAAAATGCTTCTTTGTTCATTATAGGGATCTATACTGTTCCTTTTATTTGTATCAGGAAGGAAAGAGGGATTGCACATCCCATAGATGCATCTTGAATATATGTAATACACAGGAGTACAGAGGGATACAAAGGGCTTGTTGATAATTTTATGTAGATCAATTCATACTTTTTTTTCTCTGAAAATGTAATGCTTAAAGAAATTTTCTCCACAGTAATATCCTACTAAATATTGTATAACCAAATCTGTTCAGTAAATACATAAACAATCCATATTGAAAAAAATGTGCTCTTTTCAATTATATTAACGTTGTCCTGTATGTTTTTGCCAAATCATATGATTCTATGTTCACAGGTACTTAGCTCTCTCTTTGTAATTTGTAATCTTAAGTATATTTCTGTGCCAAGTCTGTATTGATGAAAAACTATATAAAAATTTAAAATTCTAAGATTAATTGGAATATATTTAAAAAATCTCTTAGACCTAGCTTGCAAATTTTTAATACTTAGCATGATTATAAAAGTTTTTTTACTCTGCCAGTATTTAGCCTTCAGTGGACACTTATGACAAGAAAGTGAACAAGCAGAGAATGCAAAATATAGGGGGTTTTGTCCCTTTTTTTCTGCCAGTGCTTGAAACCTACAAGGTAAGACTGTCATATGATACAGAATTCATGTGCTCAACCCTATGCACTTAATATTTTCTTTAGTTGAGATTTCACAGAATTTTAACTGTAGCATGTACAGAACATTAGAATATTAGGGCTTATTTGTGATTTTTGAGCTTTGTTTTAGGTCCTAAACAGATTTACCAAAATTTATTAAAATAATAGAGAAGCCGGAATACGGGTGATAAGAATATTTAACATGCTGTGTACATAAAAACGTGACAGCAACAGCTAAAAAGCATTTTAAATGAGAACAAACATAGATTGAACATACAGTGTCAATAATGTCATTGTGTAATGTGAATCTAATTCTACCAGAGATATATTAGTGTAGGATATGTGGAAAATTTTGAGTGTAGTTCTGAAATGCTGAGGGTTTTTTTTATTATTAACCCCAAATCATGACATTATAGAAATGTTACGCTACTCATAAATGTTTCCCAAAAGCCCTTCCCTCTCTCTCTCCATCTTCACAAGTGCATGTTTTATTGCACCACAGATGCAGAAAAATAGCTGCGTAATATCTTCGGGTGAGATTCTTAGAGGAAGGGTCTTTTTTTTTTTTAATTTTTTTTTTATTTTGCACGAGATTCAAGATACAAAATTCAGTTCCCAGCTGTGTTACAGTAACTTACTGGCCTCAGGCAATTGCCTTGGCCCCAGTGTGTAAAACAGAAGTAATATTCCATATCTATTATGATCTGGTTGTCTGATTTGTTCAGTTGTCAAAGGTATTTTTTTCAGGCAAAGACAGTTGCTTACGACCAATTTGTGTGCAAAGCAGAGGGTACCCTGTCACTATCGCATGCTTATCTAGATGCTGCTAAAACAAGCTATCTTCAGAAGGTAAAATCTCAGAGCTTTCTCCTGGAGGTGCCTGATGTTTCTGTTTTTTAAGTAGAGCAGCTAAAGCTTAGTTTTAGATTCAATTGCACAAAAATTGGTCTTCTAACCAATAACTTTTTTTTTCCTAAAGCAGGAGAAAAAATATATTATCAGAAGAATTCTTTTATCTTCAGGTACTGTAATTATGCCATCTGGGCTGTTGAGAGGATGACATGTAAATATTGCCGTTCCCTTAGATGAGAAAGAAATGGGGGACCCTGAGGTCCTCAGGGAATACTGCAAATTGCATGTGCTGATTATGTGAAGAAAAAGTTGTCCCAGAATCACTTTCTCTAGAACTGCAGCTACTACTTGAGGTGACTGAAGAACTTGCCTTTTTCTTGCTTTCCTGGTTCATGCCCTTCTCCTATAATTCACAGGGTTTATGACATCTATTCTTCCTGCTGTTGGCATTCCTATCTCACTGCTCTGTGCCAACTCCCACGCTTGCTGCCTCCTGCTTACTTCACAGTTACCCCTCACTTAAGATTTTCTAAGTTTTCTAATAGCTAAGATTGATTCAGTGAGAAGCAAAAGGGAGGGACTACTGGACTGAGAGAGAAGATCTTTGAGAAAAACTCAATAGCTTTCATTTTCTTTGGTGGAAAAGGGGCATTTAGCAATGTAAACTGAGAGTGGTGTACAGGCAGCTCACCTCAGCACTGGGCTGCAATGTGGCATCCAGATGTTTAGCCACAAAACTAAGTCCTGTGGGTCCAATATAAAGTAAGAGGTTGTACTCTTAACACCTTGCTGACTGACAAATCCAGTGTGAAGTGCAAGATGAAAAATTACCCTGAACTGTGAGTATCTTAAAACCAAAGTATTGTTTGCAGTTTTAAATTTCTGAATAGGTATTAGCCTGCCAGTAAGAGCAAAGTTCTGAGTGTGAGTCCTTCCCGCATCCTCAGATGGCATTTGATGTGTGAGCAAGACTTGCTCACAAGATAGCAAATCAGATAAATATATTATGGACAAGAAATTGCAGAGTGAAATTCAGAGAGCCTGTCAGAGTATGTGTATCGAGGATCTAAGGAAGCAGATTAAAAGGAGTAGGATAAGGTTGAGACACGAACTGTCAGAAAAGTGAAAGAATAGCAAATATAGAAAGAAGTACTGCTGCTGTCTATCTAGGTGTTCCCTTCATGAAAATAACAATGATTGTACAAGGTACTGAGTGCATACACTCAGGAATCCAGAGTTAGCTGAGTTCAGGTAAGACTTGTGCCGTGGATAGTAAAGAAAAAGCATGAGAAAAACTGGGAAAAGCTCCTTAGAAGTTTGCGGTTGACAGACTTCGGAAAGAACATGGTTTTATGTGACTTCCATTTCTTTTTATGCTTTTTTGCTCAAACTGCTAAATGGATGAGTCACTGTGGATTGCTCGTTACTGTCAGAACTATTGTACAAGAATAGGAGCAGTTTGTATGAAATGGGGAGCCTTTCTTGCAGTTTCAAGTGTGTTTCTTCTTTTCTAGCACAGGTTATGAATAGCTTGGTTGTTGAGTACTGTGTTTTAGACATCCTTAGCACACTGCTCTCTTTTCCATACCATAAGCAGACATTCACTGGTTGGATGTGGAGTAACCAGAGTCAATTTCCTCACAGAGCTCTTAAATTAATGAGTTTTTAATATGTCACTATAGAGTAGCTTTATGCACACACAGATACTTATTCCCATAGGCTTTTTATGTAGATGTAGAGATGCATTTAATTCTTTGCATCCCTTAGAGCCCTTTATTCACTTCCTAATGATAGCCAAGTGCTTCAGTTCTCTTTTGCTTTAAATGGGTTTAAATAACTTTGAAGGTTTTACAAGTTCTGCAGGTTTTGCAGAACTTGTAAAATTTTTTGTCCATGCAATTGTCTTGTCTTTTGCAATTTCTTGTCCGTACTAAGTTCAGATGAAACTTACTCTGGAGCTGTGGCTCATTTTTTAACCTCCCAGTCTCACAGAGGAGAGAACTGTGTACTGCAGGTTATCTTGTCCCATATGGTAAGTCCACTGCACCTCCACAGAGCAGCTGTGGCTTTATAACAATAGATTACAGTGTAAATGGCACACTGAGGAGGCAATGGACTTTTATACAAGCAATAACTTGGTCACTTGTTGAAAGCATTGGGCTAATTGCTATTCAGCAGAGGAGCAAGAAAACAGTTGTGAACTCCAGAAGCACCAAATGCAGTGTGTGTGTGCAGGGCTGAGGTATTGCACGTGCCCTGGGTGAGTGGTGTGCAGAGAAACAGCCAGACATCACCAGCACCAAGCAACCCACACAAATTCGGCAACTCCAGAGCTCCCAGGACATGCCAGTTCTTTGCTGGTCCAAGGGTGCAAGAGGAGAAAGGCCTGAGACCCCTCCAAAAAGGCAGCTAGGTGCTTTTACATCGACTCCCAAAACAGGTGCCCTCAGGCAAAATGGGGCCAGCACCACCAATGGCTGCATAACTGACTTAGGCCAGGAAGGTGCAGAACAGGACTAGAAACCAGTGCAAACTGAAAGGCAGCTGTGATCAAGAACAAATGCTCCAACACCGTTCCTAGAGTGACTGCAACAACATTTTTATTTGTTAATTCATTTCTTCTGGCAATCAATTAATGTCTCAAACTATAGTCTGTACAAATCTCAGCAATCTATTTAGGACTTAACATAGATATATCGCATTAAATTGTCCATGTTAGAGTGGAATTAATTACAGCAGTATTAATTACAAAATTATGCCATACCTAGAGCATTTTATCTAATGTTTTGCTAATACTCCATTAATTTATTATATTTTTGCCTCATAATTTAGAACATTTTGGCTAAATTGCTTATATTCCCTTTTTCCTATTATATAACAATAATTTTAAAAAGCATAGCTACTTTATGACTTTTTATCCAAATAAGCAAGAATACGCATGATATAAATTACAGGAGCTATATAGGAGTTCAGACAACACCATTAAAAATATTTGGGCACCTTAGTTAATATAATTTCACAGGCAAAACATACTGATTTTTTCTAACAAATAAAATGTTTCAATAGCTGTCTTAGTGTTTTTCATTTAATAGAATGCAGAGAAGGGAATAAATTTAGTTTAGCAGAACCTCTCAGAATAATGTGTCATTGCACATGATTAAAAATTGAAAACCAGCAAAAAGGCAATAAGCATTTAAAACACAAGTATAACCTATTCCAGAAATAAACTGTATTTATTTCTGTTTAAGTACCTCATCAGTAATATTTAATTGAATTGTCCAGGACAGTCAAAACAAGAAGGTTGTACAGATACCGTTGCACACCTCTACCAGCTTTTCTTGAAGCAATGTTTGGATTTGGAGGGAGAGCTGAGAGAGGATTAGAGAAAGGGTGATGTCTTACTGCAATGCTGCCTTTGTGTAATGCATGTACTCAGTACTTAGTATCTCATACCTATGAGATGCTGAAATTTCTCATTATTTGGCTGTAAGCTGTGTTCCCAATGTAAGGTATTTCCTGATCTTTCATCTAGAATACTCAAAATATTTGGGAAAGAGAGAAAGTAATAATAATAAATAATACACAACACATACATGTATGTGTATATGTTTGCTGCTATTCTCTTCAATTTTTTTGACATGCTTTGAGAAGATAAAACTCATATTGGCTTTTATTAAGCCTTTCTACCAAGCAAGTAGCACTTTTGCCAGGAGAGGCTATTTGATATAGAACATGAGGAATTAGCCTGATGATTTAGTCAAGTATCCTATTCCTATATCCTGTATCCTATATTCCTATATCCTGTATCCTATATTCCTATATCCTATATCCTGACGTCTCACCAGACTTCAGCATGGCTTTTGAAAAGCCACGTTTCCCACTTTGTTCTTCCAGGTTTGGCCTGGCGTTTGAGACTCATAATATTGATTGTTCTTTTTACAGCACTGTGAGATCTACAGGTGACCACTGCTTTGTAAATCCTTTGTTGGCCATATTTTGTCTTATTTGGAAATTTCTAGCCTTTATGTCCCAGCTCAGCTGATAAATAATGAAGGAATATTCATGTAATTTTCATTTTACATATCTAAAAATGGTGTTATGAAGAAACTAGAAAACCTTGTTGCCCTGATGCTTTGCATGTTTACTGGTGAAAGCAGACAGCTTTAGGAGAAGCTTTAGAACAAAGTGCATACTGTGAATAAGTCATTCCAGATATATTGCATTTTCCTGGGCCAGAAAGGGCTTGTCTGAAGCTGAGGAGTAGAGAAATGAAAATGAAATAAGGAGAACTAAGGCAAAGGAAAATACACACTAAGGCAAAGAACTAAGGCAAAAGGAAAATGTGAAGACAATAGGACAAGAACAACAGAAAATAAGCCCAAAAATAGGCTTAGATTTTAAACTAAGTGTTAAGCTTTTCCTTTCTAATCTGATGGCTCATTTTTGCAAGTCTTTTTAATGTCTTTGAAATTGGTTATTTAATTAAAATTTTGTCCTAGTAATAGGTTGTGGTTGCTTCTTGATAATTTGCCAGTTCTAATCCTATCCTCCTCTAATATACTATGAGGCTTTTGGCCTCAAAAATTAGCCTGAAAATTATTATTATTATCTAATATATTATTATCTAATATTATTATTATCTAATAAATTGTAAACTTCCTCAAGCTATCATTATATTATTTATAAATCTTCAGACTACGCTAATGACTGTCCTGTTTTACCTTGTGAAGGGGATAAAAACATAATTATATGAGATCTTGCTATGTAGACCACTCTCTGTCAGTCAAAGGCAGAGGGAAATTTCTGGGAGAATCTTGCAATGCAGCCCTGTTGTACCTAAAGGGAGCTTGCAGGAAGGCTAGAGAGGGACCTTTTACAAGCTGGAAAGGGCTTGTAGTGGTAGGACAAGGGGGAATGGCCCTAAATTGAAGGGGGGTAGATTTTGATTAGAAAGAAAATCTGTAATATGAGTGGTGAGGCAGAAAATTAGAGAAAACCTGTAATAGGGTGGTGAGGCACTGGAATAATTTGTCCAAAGAATTTGTGGACTCCCCATCTCTGGAGGTGTTCAAGACCAGCCAGTGTGGCTCTGGGGAAGGTCACCTCTCTATAATTAACAAAATGCTCATAACAGTCAAGTGAGCTACAGATTTATTCTTCCCATGTGTGATCTTTCTGACAGAAGTGAATGTCAAGACAAGGTGTCTAATTTTCTCTCATATTTTGTAATGGATTGCATTTTCTCTGTCACACCTTTAGAAGATATATCTGCAATAGAATTTTCATAATGTCATGGGTCTTGCTTTGTTTGTATTCAATGCACATCCAGGATAATCCTTTAGGACTTTGTACTGCAAGGTGCTGAGCAAAACTGAGGAGTTACTGAGCAATGTCAGTTCTCATAGAAACGGGTAAAGTTAAGGGCAATTTGCTACCCAAGGAGACCTTTAGTACTTCAGAGTTAGTTAATCCATTTGTCTAGTAAAATAAATGGATAAGACTGGGGAGGAAAGCGTCTTACCTGTGGCTCCCCTGAGGTGTATCTCTGCTGCAGTCACAGGACTGCAGGCTGGCTGCTTTGGCACAAAGCTGTGCATAGGCTGCAAAACCTGTCCTGGAGGGAAAACAGCACCTGCCAGCAGGGTTGACATGTTGGGCATGTCAGAGTTGGGCGTGTGACAGAGTTTCAGAAAACATCTGCCAAATCCAATCACTGGTAGAAGGTAGTTTCTGAATCTGACAAAGCATAGCCATGAGCTGAATCCAAGTGTGTGGTGTGCTTGGGCCAGTTGGGACTTGGGCCACTCTGAGTATAAGCAGAAGTAAAAAATCTTCAGTCTGGACCAGCAAAATTTCTTTGGTATTTCGTCTTAAGAAGACCCATGTGCACTGTAATGCTCTGTTCTTCTGTCCCCTGTCCCAAAGTAGTCAGCCAAGCCTGGATCCATAATTATTTATAATAGGCACCTCACTAAGCCTTGTTTTCCTGCACCCTCTCTACAGACAATGAAGAAATATTAAAATCTCTCATTTCCAAATTGTCCTTGAAGGCTTTGCTGTGTAAGTAAAATAAATTAGGGAACATTTCTAGGTGCTGCTGCTGCTGACCTATGCTGTTGATGTCTTAGGATGGACCTGGCACAGTTTTAGCCAATGCTAAAGTCATTTGCTAAAGTTTTAGCAAAGTCATTTCATGTCTTCAACAGCTTCTGGGTATAGTTCGAGCTTCAACACCACCCATAGATAATTTCCAAATGGAAGTTTGGGTGTGCCCCTGTTGTCGATGGTGAGAGTGTTCAGCAGTGTGGCTGCAGGATGTTCCTGTCAGCCAGCAGCAGCACAGATGAAGACTGAGAGTATATTTTATTTGCTGATGGAGAGAGCTTTCCATAATACAAAGCACAGGTGGAAGAAGTGATACCAGCTGTTATTTGAATATGTTGTAATTTCAGCATTCATACATGAAGAAACATCCCTAGCCTCTAGTGTCTTCTAAGCATTTGCTTTCCAAACACGTTCTTGTGTTTCCTTGGAAGCTCTTCTAATTGTCAAATTATTGGCATGGCTTGGGTTGAGAGCAAAGCTATCTGTCACTTAACTTAAAACTAAGTCTTGTGAATTCAAGCAATGATAGTGGCTAGTGGTGCCCTGTGTTTGGATCCTGACTGTAGAGGTTATTTTTGGATGGTCTAGAGAACTTCTCTAACCAAGGAAGTCTTAGTTTCTCAAACCAGAGAATCACTTTTCACTGAGAAGTAAGAGGTTGAGCTCAAACTAAGGAGAGCCACGACCCCTTTGAAAGTGTATTGACCACTGAATTTCATGGCCAAGTGTGACCACAAATACTTTCAGTTTTTGTGGTCACAGTTTCAGGTGCTGTACAAGGGACCCCAACCTTCTGAAATGTGATTAGATGGAGACAGCAAATGGCACAAGCGAGTCAGATACCTCATGTTCAGCATTTACCAAGCACATCTGCAATGTTGCAGAACGTTTTTACTTAAACCTTTGTTTCTGAGAGTAACCCTTATCTTTGCAAGAAATCTAAGTTGTCTCCAGAGATTACTAATAAATTTGTTAATATTCAGATAGCATTTTGAATCCTTCTATGCTCTTTTACATCAAAGAAGGTTAACTCTTCTATGTATAACCTCATTAGTTTTGTTAGTTTTAAGTATATGCCTAGCCTTGTTCTTGGCTTTGGAAAAAGCTGAGCAACATTTGCAGAATCATGTTTAATGAAGCTTTGGCATTTAAGGGTATTGCAAATGCAAATATCATGGTAGGAAAGTAATATTTGTGCGTTATAGGACTTGAATCCTGAAATATATTTAAACATAATAGTATGACACTTGTGCTTTTCCTTGCCAGTTTACCAATATCTACCAAATGTTTGAGAAAGAAGAGAGGAGAGGGGAGGGGAGGAGAGGAAAGGAAAAAAGAAGGAAAAGGAAGAGGAAAGAGAAAGAAAATTTTGGTGTGCAGGAATCAATGAAAATGGTCTACTTTTGCACCTAAAGTATAGAAGCTAGTCTTTTTGTTTGTTTACTCATTTTCTACTGTTGGTTTTTACTTTGTAAAAAATTTTCTCTTTTATACAGTCAAATGCAGAACAAAACATTTTGCAGGGAAAGGCAAATGAATTCATGCGAGTAGCATTTCCAGCCTGTCCTAGATGCTAAGGGTACTTTACATTCCTTGTAATATAATAACTTGTAATCACAATATAACATATACTTGTAAGAGTATAATAATCTAATATGACAATACTACAACATATATAGGGAAGCATCTTTTTAAACCCAGGAATGAGTGATATATAAAGCATAAAGGAGCATAAAGGTTTGAATTCACCGAACATTTTAAGCTGGCTCCTGAGTTATTTTATGCTTTTTTTAGTCTTACAATAGCATTTGAAATACCATTGTGTTCTGCTTCAAAGTCAAGTTAGTGCTGCTGTGTATGAGCATATGTATATGAAATTCCTTTCACCATTTTTGAATATGGGGTCAGCCAATTTGTTGGGGGCAAGGCTCTGAGGAAGGATAAGCAGGAGCGCTCTGATGACCTTGTGCATACATTCTCTAGAGCATGTCACTTCTCATTTGTCCCAGTCACACTGCTCAAATGCAGTATCTTCTTTTCCCACTGTAGCATGAGAGAATGCAGATGTCAGGACTGCTGGCCATGATCATTGTTTCAATCATAGAAGTTCACTGTTTGCATCTCTTCATGGACAGCTGTAGGATTTGGGATAATCTGGCAGTTTCCAGCTCCCTGTTATGAATTATCTTCCTGTTCACTGTCAAGTGTGTGTGTGTACAGGTGTCTGTCTGTAATGAAGGGACAGCCATTGGATCACTGTTCGGAAATTACTGCTCAGGCTAAGCTTGCACAGCCATCCTAGCTAAAGATAATATTTAGTTCTCCTCACACTGCCTGCATGGCCCGAATACATTTTCCTAGTGTCAGTTTTGATTTCTATCTTTCTCTCTGCCCTTCCTGATCTCTGATGCATGTAGTGGACACCATGAAGTGGATTTTACTTGCATTTGAATTTCACTGATTTCCTAAATCCTGTTTGCCTGGAGGCAGGATAACAATGTGATTTCCTCGTTTTCCACTTGGCTCTCAGAGGTCGTGCTCAGGACAATACTATATGTAGTCACTTAAGCATGACCAGAAGCACTCCCCACTATGGCAGGTTCTCCCCTTCATCTTATTTTCCTTTCATATTTTTATAAAAACTTCACTACTGTTTCTTGTGCCCATTCAGTTCTTGTTGCTTTGTGTCCTGAGCCACTGCTCAGATCTTCTTGCCTACGGAGAGCAGAACAGGAGGCAGAGCTGCTGCCAGCCCAGACAGCTGTATTGACTGAGGGTGTGAAACCTCATCCCACCAAACTGACATCATGCTGTTCCCACAGCTCCTGTGAACTTCTGTTTGTTTACTTTCTTAGTTTATGTCAGAGGCATAAAAAGGCAGAAGAGCTTTTGCTGGATTTGGATCAGAGCTGGAGATAGAGCCTGGTTTCTTCATATGTCATTGTGGTTGCAGGGTCTTCACCCATGAAATTTGTCATGTGGACAGAAATTTTGAATAAAATCTAGAAACAGGACATGTGCTTTTACGTCAAAGGTAAGCAGCAGATTCAAAACTGCAATTTGAACACCTTTCTTCTTCCTCCACTCAAAGGGCAGCTGCTTAGTCTTCAATCAATAAACACATTTTATATCATTGTACTAACTCCTAGTGTCTCTGGTGCATAGAGTTTTCCCTTTTTTATGTGACCAGATTAAGACAACCTTGGCATAATTAAGTAATTCAGTGCCTGGACTTGGTGTCCAACAAGGATCTGTCAGGAGAGGTCGGTCTTCTCAGAGCATTCCTAAGACACAGCAAAGGGATTATCCTGCTTCAAAAACATGGTTATGGCAACTGCTTCCTTTTGAGGGCAAGTCTAGAGTGAAAATTGCTCTCCCTTTCAGAAAAGAGCCTAGTAAACATTTGCCAAGGAATTGGGAGAATCAGATCTCCTGTTCTGTAATGTACATCTTTCTAGAAAAAATTCCTTAGTATTGTGTTGTAAGTTTTTTAAATTAAGGAAGGACACTTTCTAATTTCCCTCTTAATGTGGTGAAAAAAAGGCATCAAGATTCAATGACTTAAGAGAGGGAGAGGAAGAACATCGACAAGGGAGCATCTCAGCCATACCATTTACTGGTCCTTGCTTCTATAACTGGTTGTTTTGTCAAATACTGCATGGAGGGTAAATGTTACAGACAATCTGATCAAGCAAAGGAAGTGGGTGATGCCTTTGATCAGGGAATTGAACTTTAAAGTTAAATTAATAAAAGGTCAGAGGTCTATTAAATTATTACAGATGCAAAGCAGAGTTGTAAGGAAAGTAATATTGGCCATAGGTACCAATCTTCACCCAAATACAATTAAATGGACTGATGTGTGGTTTGTTTGTTTTGGCTTTTTTTTTTTACTCTGGTTCTTGTCCTGAGGCAGTCAAGGAAGATACATGGAACAGCTGGATTTTTTTAGTACTTTTTCAATAACATAAAGTGCATTTTGTCTGTGATTGTTTTGGCGCTGTGGGGATTACCAGTGCTACCTTTATGCTGAGTCAGAGTTCATTCTTAGGAGGCCTGCAAACTGTCTAGTGCTTCAGGCCTGCTGTTGCATGTATTAATTTTTAGTGAACACTTCCTCTAATTATAGCATAGTCACACAGCAGTTCTCTGGACTCTGCATTAAACTTTGTGTAAAATCCTCATTGTCTCTGTAGGAACATAACTACCAGGAAACTCAGGGGACAACCATGTCAGACATTTGAACATTTCAAAAATTGAAAAACACTGTGCTCCGAGGAGCCTGCATAAAATCTTGCACTTGGATTCAGCTGATGTTACCATGTCAGCATGAATTGCTTGAGGGAGGAGAGAACAGCAATGCTTTTCTATTTCTAAACACTCTCTTTTACATTTGTTTAGTTTATGCAGCAGAGTTTCATTTCAATTTATGCGGTGTTATACTGTTGGCATGTTGCTTTCACTATTCACCTAAAATAGAGAATATAAAACAAGGAAAGTAAACTGCGGCAAGGGGGACAGATGGAGTTTTTCCTCCTATGTAAAAAAATACAAAGTAATGAATATGCATGCAATCACTTTTTTGCATGTGACATACAATGAATAGGTCTTTGTGTCTCTGTCATAGCCCCCTAAAATGCTACAACCTCACAGACATTCTTATATAAATCAAATTATGAGAATCTAATGTCTTCTCATTAGCAAAAGGGAAAGATGCCCCTTCTTGCAGGATGTGGCAAAAAACTCCCAGATATTTCATTAAAAATATTAATGCTGTATTTTTTTAGACTAAAAAAAAGAATGCCATAATAAAAACAAGTAGCCTAGGAAGGAAACAAAACACACTTTCAACAACTGCTCTCCACTACCCTCTATCAGCTCTTCTGCAGCAGCCATAATCCAAATAGCTGAAGGGCTTCTTTTAAGCCTCTGCCTGCATGTCTTTTTCATCTGATTTCTCTATTAATTTACAAAACCTGTGAAAGGAAATGTAATCACATCAACTAACAGTAGGATTCACATTGTGCGATATTTTCCCAGCAAGTTAGGGTCTTATTTTGTAAACAGCTGGCAGAAATTATATGCAGTAATGTATTTGATCAAGTAGTTTGAACAGTCAAATATAGTGAAAAGTTCATTAAATATATCGTAATGGAAACATTGTTGTCAGAACAGAGCCTTCAAGTCAGCGCATATCTTTGAATATCTCTGAAGCTCCATTGTACATACCAACAATTCAAAATAAGAAGTAAAATACGCAAAAGTGAATTTTCAGTTAAGTCTAGTGAGACAAGCATCAATCCCTTTTTTATCTCTACATTTGGGTGATCTGAATGTGGATGATTTTATTTTCTCTCTAAAAATGTGTTCAGAAGAAGGAAATTCTTAGACCATTGATTCAAATGAAATTTAGTAATTGAGTAAACAGTGGCTCATGCTAAATCCCCTGCAATAGCTAAATATGGCTCAGGAGTGCTGTTGGAAAAGCTAAACTCCAAATGATTTCTGGACTGAATTCTTCCTCCTTGCTTACCTTGTATTGCCTGTGAACCCACAAACCTGATGCCCAAGAGGTTACTTGAAAGCAAGTGTGACAGGTTCTTATCTAACATTTAAATTGTGAGACTCTGACTAAATGGAGCATAGTTCTTACAGTTTCTGTTTCCTGGCCGTTTTCTGTTTGTCAGGTTACTGTATATGTGCATTTATTTTAGAAACTATTGTTCACTGTTTGGTTAAGTCATAATTGCTAAGCAAATGCATCTTTTCAGTTACCATAACACTGAGCTATTGTTTTGAAAATTTGTGCTGCTTAATTTACAAATCCAAGATTATTTCATCTGCCGTCTTTTCCAGCAACACAATGGACTTTGGCAATCATTGCACTCAATTTGCTTAAGAGATAAGAGTTAATATGAGCTCATTCAGCTTTACCATCTATCATGCAGCAGCATTGAGTGGCCTCTTTAATATGCAATATAATTAAATGTTGTCCTTGAGGAGTTTACATATTGCTTATTTTCATTCTCCTGTTATTATGGGGAAATTGCTTCACTTATAAGCTTGATCTCCACAGTACCATATAAAAGATGTGTTTATTTACTGTATTTTAATATAGAAGATTTATTCCATGAGGTAAAGACCATGTAAATATATTTGCTTTTAACTGAACAAAAGAGGTGGTACCATCACTTGTACCTGAGAGGCCAAATTCTGGGAGTGCCAAGTGGGTCGGACCACCCCTGGAGACCTGGCTCTGCACAGCCCTGCTCCTGTTCAGCTGCTGCAGTGTGCTGAGGCACCTCCGTGGCCAAGCCAAGAAATGAAGCATCAGCAGGGTCCATGGCCAGGCACAATCCTTGGTTTGTGCTCAGTGCAGCCGAAGGCACAGGCTCCAACTCCAGCACAGCTCCCAAATGGAGGGACCTTGGCTTCTTGGGACTGCTCTTGCTCACACAGCCCAGCCACATCATCTCAGAGCTGGTCTGACTGGCCACAGCCAGAGCTCCAGGAAGGACAGAGACAATGCAGAGCCTGTTGATGCTCTTGGGGCTCCAGCAAAGAGTAGAAACAAAGACTGCTGAGGCTGCCATAAAGTGTTGTAGTGGTCCTGTATTTTGTAGCATATCAGAATCATTCCCACAGTGTTTCCATAGTAGAGTAGAGTGGGTGCTAAAGAAGTATCATACTCTTCAGCTTCTCCTGAATAAGGCTGTAAAGCCAATGACAATATTAAACTCTACCTGTATATAGAGCTAAGAATGTCTATAATTGTTTCCAAGACCACATTTCATAGAATCATGGAGTCATAGAATCATGGAATCAGAAAATCATGGAATCAGAAAATCACAGAATCATAGCATGGCTTGAGTTGTAAAGGATGTTAAAGACCTTGTTCAAGTCTCTTTGCTGTGGCAGAGGTACGTTGCACTGGACCAGATTACTCAAAGCTCCATCCAACCTGGCCTTGAACACTTTCAGGGATGGGGCAACTTTTCTGGCAAACCTGTTCCTGTGCCTCACCACCCTCACAGAAAAGAATTCCTAATATCTAATCCACACCTGCTGTCTTTCAAGCCAGTTCAGTTTGAATGAAACCTAGTGATAGCCCTAACCTATAACTACATGCCCTTGTAAATAGTCCTTCTCCAGCTTTCTTGTAGATCTCTTTTGAGTACTGGAATATTTCCATAAGTTCTCTCTGGCACCTTCTCTTCTCCAGGCTGAACAGCCCCAGCTCTCTCAGCCATAGGAGAGGTGCTCTAGCCCTGATCATGGTCCTGGCCCTCCTCTGTACTCAGTACAGTAGCTCCACACCTTCCTGTGTTGGGGCCATCAGAACTGTATGTGATTGTTATTTTAAAAGCTCATTGAGTTTCTTTGTTTTTTGAAAACCAGAATTTAAACACACACTGTACTTTGTTGTTTTTGCAAGTGCAACCCATGTAGGACTAATACACTGTGCAAATACAAATTACTTACTGCACCGTTTTAAAGTATTCTTCATTTTGTGTCAATACTAAGGTCTGTCCATATTTTTTACACAGGCAGATTTCTATAAATATATATAATTTACTGTAGTTTCGTACAACATGAATTTGCTGCTTTTAATCAGGGGGAAAATGAGCAGAAAATTGCACAATCATTAGTTTATTGAATGCTTTGAAAAATATTACTATTATAAGGAATGATGTAGAAATACGAGGAAATGTTTGCAGGAAAAACAAAAACAAAAACACACAAACAAAAGATCTGAAAAGCGTCAAGAGAATCAATATGAAGTCTCAAATCCATGATGTATGAAAACTTCTGGTTCTCCAAGTGATCAGAAAAGGACCAAAAAGGGCAGAGCTTGCATACATGAAGACCATTCCATTGCAATGCCCTATTCAAAACTGTTTGCAGCTTAAGAGAGAATTTGGCCTCTTCCCAAAGGTGCTCATTGAGCATCACCCTCTATTATGAGAAATATGTATAATGTACCATCAAATAGCAGGAACATAAAAGTTAGAGAAAAAGACCTGCATTTTTAATTTTAATAGGTTTTGTTTATCCTTTGTACTTCTTGATAAACTAGGTAGAGAATTTTATATGTCATGGAATATTTAGGATCAATTTTTCTGTTAATGTTTGTCTAAGTTATCAAGCAGATGCCCTGGTCTACAATATTTAGAGGCTGTTACTGAAATTTAGCCTCTGACATACCTGTGTCAAACCAGTATGACAAAAAGCATGAAAATGTAAGTGCTGAAGCAATCTACAAGGATGTGCCATGGTCTCCTGGTCACTCTCAGATAATATTCAAGTCACATGCCTTTAAGTAATAAGGGCAACAATAAAGGTAATTTCTAGAACTTTACAAAGTCTTTCAAGTAAACACATATATTTGAATTTTCATGGTAAAGGGTCTGCAGCCTCTCAACAAAAACGGGGGGAAAAGTATTAATTGGTTCTTCTGTCTGGCCCAAAGATGTAGGAAGATTACAGACAAAGCTACAAAAGAAACTTCACAAAACTGGAGTCAGACTTTCAGGTATCTAACAGAATTACAAATTTGCCATTCATATCACATAGCCTAGGCCAAGAGAGGAGCCTGTTTCCTTTACTAGTTCACTGCTTGGTCTTGTTCAAACCTGTCCTTTGAAGCCATAATTTAGAGAACTGTTTCACACATATCACCTTCTGTCAGTAGGTGGGACAGAAGTGACACGAGTAGCTCTGCTTTCCTTGGGGGCTGAGCTGGGAGGAAGTTAATAAGGCTGTTGCTTTCCAACACCTCCTCAAAATATAAGCAGATTTGCAATTAATTATCAATAATGTGTTTTCTGTCTTTCCAGAACAGTGCAACTGAGCGGTGGTTTTTTTACTATAGGTGTGTTATAAAATTACAATCTACTCTTCCTTAGCATTCAGGAGTGTCCAGAATCTAAGTCCATATGGCACCTACTTTATGAGCATTCTTCTGAGAACAGCTGTTTAAAGTGCCCAGCTGTTTGTAGGTGTTGTTAGTCGACTCAGACTTTCACTCAAGATTAAAATCAAAAAATTTGCTGAATTTTATATGATAGAGGTTTAGACAGAGATTCCCTCAAAACTGACTGGAAAATACATTGACAGCCTATTCTTTAGACCTGTCAATTGATGTTTTTCACCTACCTTGTGTTTTCTCCATAAGATATCAAGACAGAACTGCTGTACTTCAGAATGGTGTGCTTCAGTCTTAGGCCACCCTTTTTACAAATATGCTAAGCACAGCCCCAAGCCAGAGTCAAAGTCTACCAGTAGTTTAATTTATATGTCCTTTTTCACCTTCCTGAAATACCAGTTTGTTTTTAAAGTGGTGTGTTTACAATGGAGACAGAGAAGAATGTTCCTTCCAAATTTTAAGAAAATTTCTAATCATATCTTTGAGTTAAAGCCTGCAGACTTACCCTGACTTGAAATCTGAAGATTTGCATGGGGTTTGTTTGGTGGTTTTTTTATTTTCTTTTTTTCGGGTTTTTTTTGGTTGGTTGGTTTTGGTTTCTGTTTTGTTTTTTTGTTTTGTTTTGGTTTTTTTTTTTTTTTCCTTATTGCCTCAATGTGTTCTTGCTGGCAGCTTTGCACAAACTTTAAATCTCCCAGGGCTCTTAGACACTAGCCAGGTTTTTGACACAAATTCCTCACTTCAATAATTTCTTCAGGTGAATTTTTTTGGTCCCAATTCTGTGAGAACTAATTAAATAATAATTTCTCATATATCAGGAATTTAATGGAGGGCTACCATCAACGTTGCAGGACAGTGTCTGTACACCATTTTAAAGAATGACAGACTTTAGTTTTAGATTGGACTGGTCATTTCTTTCTGAATCGTCTGTCCTAGTTTGTACATAATTAAATCAAGGACAGTCTAAATGTGTCTGTTATATGTGAGCTCAGATTCAATTGACCTAATGATCATAACTGTATATCTATCCATACTGCTAGACCCAGAAAATTCATAAAGGCTTCTTCAGATTGGAGAGCCTAAACTTTCTGTATTTCCACAAGGCACAAGGATAAATCTTAGGCCCATAAAACAAACTGGGAACCATAACACCAATGGGATTTTTAAAGCTATCAAGGTGAAGTGATCATTAATGGTAGTTTTTTGTAAAATACAGGTACTATCTGAATATAATTTATAGACAATATGTCATATGAAAAGTTATATTAACAAAATTCAAATCTAGTTAATTACAATTCAGGTTCATTAAACTGTAATTACTCAAATAGATTAACATAACTGGGACCTGAAATAAATGATGGAGGATTGTTTCTGTCATGTATTTGCTACCCTCAGCTGAAGCTACTTCAGCTGCAAGAGGAAGGCATCTGGGATTTCAGGTTATGTTTTCAAAATATTCACCTTCTGCTGACTCTATGAGAATTATTGCTATGCCTTCCTTTCATTTATAATGTTATTTCTCAGAGACATCTGTGTATTTCTGTGTGGTTTTTGTGCATTTTTCCATGTTTTCAAAACTATAATTCAGTTTTCTCTCCTTTCCATGAATCCTTCTAATTTTATGAATATACTTTTGGAAGTGCTTAGGCAGAAGCAGCCATTGTAGAAATGCTTTTGGGATTGCTGGATATTTAACACTTCCAAGCTATTTCATCTAGGTGCTTAAAAAGGAAGGGAGGCTTTGGTAGTTCTGCCCTCTGTCTATTTCACAGCCTGGCCAGTGGCAATGACATTCCCTTGCCAGAAACACAGGAATGGTACATCTTCTGTCAATAGGTGTTTGTATTTAAAATCTTTAACTATTTTATGTAAACAAATCTTATTGGTTTCTTCCATTTCAACAGAAATGAAAGCAAAACCAAAAAAGTCTATTTGAACATCTTTGTCAATTTTACCAAATTCCATTCATATGGAGAAATAATTATAGAGGAGTTTATAGCTGTTTCCCAGTCAGACAAGTGCTAAATCATTACTCATTAGCCACCTAGGTTGGATTAGTCACCTTTTTAGTCTTAGGTATATTTTTTCCAGTGGCATTAGCAATTTTGCTTTGATCTATCTTTGCATAAATGGGGAAAGCGATAAGGATTATGAGCTGAGATTCTTTCAGTTCCATGGTTGAGTTCATAATCCCTGTTATCACAGGCAAGCACAATAAATTTAAGAGAGCAGATAAAACTAGTTACAGGGTTTTCATTGTTTCTTCCACCTCCACAGCTGGGAGCATCCACAGTCACTCTCATCAGGGCTGTAAGTGTACCCTACCTAGCTACAATCCTTGCCTTCCAACAGTACAGAAGCACTGTACAGAAGGACAAAACACTGATAAGAGTATTATACACATCATTCCGTCTTAGGCACAGATCCAGACTGCACATTCAAACAGTCTTTTCTATCTCCAATATTCTTTAAACAGATAATACTTAAAAGCATCAATAACAATTAATTAGGAACCCAGTACCTTGCCTTACCTTGCTAGTTTTATATACCTTATGCCTGCATGGATTAGCTAGTACAGGGTAAGTTAGAATATAGATTTCAAACAAGAGAAAGCACTGTCTCAATATACTGCCAGCACAGACTTCAAAATAAAGTTTTAGCATGGAAGGAGACTATCAAAAGCATAGATCTGAGCTGGGCATCATTAGCTTAAAGCAGGACAGCTTCACTTGACCAGGGTGCTAATAAAAAGCTTTCTGTTATATACTTTGTCCTTGAGCTTACTATTAATTTTCTTGGACCTTATATGTGCCATGGAAGTTTTTCTCAAGCTTCCTGCTGGCAGTTTTCCATAAAAGCACATGGGAATTAGCAGACCAGGCTCTTCCATTATCTGTGATATGATAAAAGTGCACTTCACCTTTCCAAGAATAACCATTCTCCTTGCTAAAACCAAATAACAATATTATGGCTCATTCTCCTTGGAGATCTCCAGAAGAGGACCAGCCTTACAAATACTCAGACTAATTGTTGTTGTATCCTTTAAATCATACAAATTAGGTAGATATAGCACCCCTAAACACCTTTTTGTCTTGTAGAATGTTATGTGTCAGGTTTCATTTCATCACTCTCTGCTTGTTCTACATTATGTCTTCATCCTAGATAGAGAAAGTAAAGTCCAGTGCTGAGAAGGTTGCTTCATTCAAGTTTCAGCAATTGGAAGAGAAAGGAATCTTGGGGTGTTGAAACTTCACTATCTCAAATAACCATTTTGTATAATAGAAAAACTCTTCTTTCAGAGAGTGCTTCCTCATTCACACTCCCAGTGTTGCATTGGCTGTGTTTCCAGAGCCTTTCAGCTACCTAAATTTTTAATGCACTTACAACAGAACTTACTCTTTACAGAAGGTTCATATCCAAAGGATAGCATTGGAGAGAATCTGCTGAAATAACTTCCCCTACTCTGAGAAGCTGAGAGAACCTCTGACCATTTCTGTAAGATGCATTCTCTGTGGGGAAGTGCTTAGAGAGCAGAGGAATCTGGCTGGCATTCACTGTCTTTGCTTTAAAAACTTCAAAAACACTACCATAGAAAGATACTAAGCTAACAACTGGATAGAGCTAATATTGGGACAGAAACAACATTTAATAAAATACCTTTCTGTCACAATTTATTCGACTAGTTAACTGTGGTTAAATATTTAGTGAAATAAATTTAATTGCTTTATTATTATGATTAATAATAATAATTTTAATAATAATAATATTATATTTTAAGTTATCTTGGTAGATAGAATTAACTTACTCTTTTCCTAACAATCATTGTCACTGAGTGAACTCAGAAATAGGGGGCACCAATCAGCCTTTACATGGGATGAGCTGACAACTGTCATCAAGTCTGTTACTGAAGTAGAATTACAGAGTTCTCAGAAATGGAGGCGTGTTTTTTCCATCTCAGTGAAAGGGCTGCTTGGGAGAGGGGTGACACTAAATCCAGTCTCACTATACAATAATCACTTCTGGCAGGCAATAATCAAAATCCTTTGGCAAGCAGCAAGAAGGATCTTTAAGTGGCTTCTGACTTGGAGAGTAAGGCTGCTCATGACTTATCTATTTCCGGACAAAAAGGTAGAAGTCAAAAGTCCTCAAAGTCAAAAGACTCAAAAGTCCTGCTTATGCCTTGGCATATTGTCCCTCCAACACATACTGGGGTCGTTGAAGTCCCCCATTAGGATCAGGGCTTGAGAACATGAACACAGGGCTCTTGTCTGCCCATAGAGGGCCTCATACACTCAGTTTTTCTGGTCAGGCAGCCTGTAGTAGATCCCCACTATGATGTCATCCATCCCTGCCTTCCCCTTAATCCTGTCCAACAGCTCTCAGTCAGCTCCTCATCCATCCCCAGGTGAAGCTCCATGCACTACAGCTGGGCAATGACATAAAGGGCAACACCCCCTCCTCATCTCCCCTCCTGTCCTTCCTAAAGAGCCTGCATCCTTTTATTTACAATCCAGTCATAGGAGCCATCCCACTATGTCTCCCTGAAGCCAGTAAGATCACAGCCCTGCAGGCATGTGCATGTCTGTAACTCCTGCTGTTTATTCCCCACCCTGTGTGTGTTTGCACAGAGGTCCCCAGTGAAGCTGAATTATTGGCTGCAGTGGTTGGAACGAGCCTGAGATTATCTCACCTGGTTAGAGCATGGTGCTAGTAATTCCAAAGGCCTGGGTTTGATTTCTCCACGGTCAATTCACTTAGGAGGTAGACTTGATCCTTGTGGGTCTTCTATAACTCAGAATATTTTCTGATTCCATGAATTCCTGTGCTACTCTTCAGGTGCTCTCCTGCTAATGTGTGATCTCCCTCCGGGCTCTAGGAATCTATTGCTGGCCCTGGCACCAAACTGCTGAGTTGGGAATGAATTGAGGCTCTGCTTCCTTGGTAACTTTAGTTTTAAGCTCCCTTGACCAGCTTGGCAAGTCTGTGACTGAAGATAACACTGTCTTCTCTCACAGATGGACCCCATCAACCCCAGAGAGAACAGGTTTCTCAAAATGAGTCCCATGATCTAAGCAGCCGAACCCCTGGCTGTAACACCAGTCCTGTAACAATTTGTTGATCTGCCAGATTCAGCTGGTCCTCTCAAACCCATTTCCCTTTGGCTGGGAGGATTGATGGAAAATCTACGTGTGTTCTGGCATCCCTTACTGCTGCTTTCAGGGCTCTGTGATCCTTGATACTTGTCAGGGCACTCCTGGCAGTATCCTGCTGCCCACAGGAATCAACAGCAGCACATAATAATCAATGGACTATCTGAGACCTCAGTCTCAGTGACGACCCTGACACAAGCCCCTGGTAAGCAGCACTCCTCTCTATGGGGCACACCAGGTCAGTAAATGGGCTCCTCTGCACCTCTGGGACTAGAGTTGCCTGCTGCTATTACCCATTAGCTTTTCTTTGTTGTGCTCCTTGTAACACAGGGAGCAGATCAGGCTGCCTTCCCAGCTCCAGCATCTCTCCTGAGCTATGACAAGAAGGGTTGTGTTATATCCTCACCCTATGTCTCGACATAACATTCTCTGTATTCACACTTCAGAATGAGTTATGTAACAGTTACCATCATTAGGTAAAGCCCTAATACATGAGAGATTTAGTAGAAGGACCTTCTATGCTATATGCATACAGAAAGAATCAACTTTCAGCACACTTACTGCACAAAAATCCCCTTGATTAAATGTGTAGTCATAATTGCATACAGATCAAAGTGCTAATCATCCTGGCTGACAGCACCAGTGATGCCAAGCACTAATATTCCATCCAATATTCCCTTTGAAAAATGCCCTCTGACTATGAAATACAGACATGCTTTGCATTTGCTGCCTTAATGTTTTTGGAGGTTCATAGAACTGTGTTTCTATCTTACAAGCTTTTCTTGGCAGATGTTTATCAATCAGCATCTTTTCATCAAGCTGGCAGCCACTGTAAAAACCATTAAATCTCTGGGCAGTTCTGTCCTAGGCAATCTGTGCTTCAGTGCAGGTCTTTGCATAGGTGCTTGTGTTAAAAGGTCCTTGTAAAATTCATGGCCCAAAGCTCTAATTCTGTAATGATCTCTCTGTCTAAAGATTCCTCAGCCAGTGAAGAATTTATTATTTTGGCCTCTCCCCATATGGAGGTATCAGGAAAATAGGAACTAATGATAAATTAAGTGATCTAGGATTCAGAGCCACAGTCAAGGAAGGAAAGATTCTAACATTTTTTTTTTCATGTTTAGAGTGAAAAAAGAGAACTGGTATGTTCATGTCAATGATAAGCTGGCAGACATGCTAGCAGGGTACCATATTTTTTGGTACTGAAAGGTGTTTCCAGAGCAAGGATCAAGCCAGGAGAAAATAAAAAATATGAAAATATTAGAATATTCTGAGGATGACAAAAAGAAATAATATCTTTTCTTAGACCAGCTGACAGAGCTTGTAAAAAGCCTCAGCCTTTCCTCCAGGTGGGAAGCAAGAGCTTCCATTGTCTGAGAAGCACAAGTGGAGCAGAGCATGCAGCTTGCAAGAAAATAGGTGATAGGATCATTAGGTCCCAGTCTAGGAAAAGAGCAAGAAATATCACATGAGGATCATTGAGAAACATTGAGAAATTACTTCAGGATCAGAAGAGAAGGAAGAAATTGTATTTATTTTATTGACAAAACAATATTTCTTTGGGTCTCTGTTGGGTCTATGACTTTAAGTATCTGGTAGAATTATGAGTTTTAGTTCCCAAGTTTGTCTTTTGAAAGTATTTTATAAGTTTCCTCTGAATACCGAACTGAATTGTCAAAGATGAAGTAGCTGGCCTGTGGAAATTTTTTTCCCAGTGGTAGCTGTATTTTTATGTCCTGCATTGATTGCATGTGTGAATTCTTTTTAGTTCACAGTGGGTGTGTTGTTTTATCCAAGTAATTTCAAGGATGCTGTTTTGTGCACTGCATGAAAGTGTAGCGTATACTTGTTTAGGTGTTCATCGTGAGCACGAACACTGTGATCTATGTTGCTATGCATTATTAAACAGGATAACCAAAGATCAGCATACTTGCCTCAAGAAAACTTGCTCCCCAAAAATAATGATTTACAGATACTCCAGTGCATTTGATCTGCAAAGAGCACTCACAAAACCTCCTACATCATTCTGAAGATGATACTCGTCAAAAATTGGTACTCTTCTAAGCAAATAAATCAGTATGAGTATTGTCATGACTTGCTACAATATAAACTAAACAAAATACAACAGACCCCACTGACCATACACTTCTGCACAGACCAAACATTTCACTAAGCCAATTTCAATGTATATTGGGTTTAAAATTGAAGTATGCACTAGACTTGAGCTTTTTCTATGATGCACTCTGTGTAATCAAATCATTAAATATGTACAACCTATTCTGGAAGACAGCTCATCCAGAATATTCTCTGCCTCGCCACCCTCACTACTCTCCTGACCTTTCAAGTACTCTTCCACAGCATATCAAACTTCTCATCAAAGACAGGCTTTCCATAAACCAGCATACATTGTACAAGTGAAAAAATTGACAACACATATCCACAGGCACCATAATAAATGTCCCACCAAACTGAACCTAGATCTCTCTACTCAGATAGCCCTGACTCCAAGTTCTCTTCCTTTTCCATGCTATTCTCCTTCCAAACAGTCCATCCATGGTTACCCTTTCCTCAAAGGCCTCATTTTTATTGACTCTTATTCAGTATATGTATGATCATTCTCAAAATTCCTACTTTTGTCAGCATCCCTGTCAAAATAGTGTCATCCTTGTGTCCTCTATACTTTTCATATCCATGTCTTGTTCACAGCATCCCATGCAAGAACATAGGAGCAAGAGTCAGTAGTTCTGGCTACAGGCTTAGCAGATCAGTGAGGATATGATGAGATTAATTGGGTTTTATTCTACAGTGCATAAATTCTCACTGGAAGAAGTTGTCCTGGGCCATCTAACAACTTCTTGATCCAATGTTTGAGTGATTTTTTTACCATGTATAGTTTACTTTAATCTCACACAACACTTGCAACATAGCTCCTTTAGTACTGACCTTTCTTATTATAACCATTTTAACTTGGATGCTGCAGAGCACATTGTGCCTCATAATGAAATAAGATAAAGAAGATTTTTAAGCTAAATTAAATGAGAAGCATTGCAAGGATAATAAAAAGTCTCACAGAATCAGAGTGAAGAGAAAAATATAACAAAGTCTTTACTGGAATTGAAAATAAACTGTAGTCAGATACAATTTAGTAGATCAAAATCATGGAAGATGGCTGTTCAAAACATTGGAGCAAGTGGGGACATTGCATCTAGTTATTGCAATGCACAGAAGACATTGAACAGGTAGGTTACCTACAGACAACTTTATTAAACAACACAGACTAGAATGTCCCAGCAGGACATGTCCCATACAAGTCACCTTTCTCTTGTCACACCATCTATCCTGTATTATATGATGTCCATGGAAGAGCAGGAGAGCTGGTGAGAGGTGGGAGAACAAGTGTTATGAGGAGCAGCTGAGGGACCTGGGGTTGTTTAGGGCAGAGAAGAGGAGGCTCAAGCAGGACCTCACCTCTCTCTACAGCTACGTGAAAGGCCGTGGTAGGGAGGTCAGGGTTATTCTCTGTTCCCGGGTCACAGCAGATGAAATAAGAAAGAACTGCTTCATGTGGTATCAGGAGAAGTTTCAATTGGATATTAGGAAAAATGTCTTCACCAAAAGGTCTGTAAAGGATTGGAACAGGCTGCCCTGGGAAGTGATCTCTGGAAGTATTTAAAAAATGTAAGGGACATGTTCTAGTGGTGGACTTGACAGTCCTATATTAATTGCTAGATTTGATAATCTTTTCTAGCCTAAATGAATTTATGAGTCTACTGATATCAATAGATCAATGCTTAAAATCCTCCTGTCACACAGGATGGAGACTAAAAAGATCTCTTTATTACACTAGCTGCAATAACCTGCTTCCTAAATAGTCACTTCTGCAAATACTCTCTGTTGCAGACTAGGAGAACATGGCCTGCTGCCCTGCCCATGCAGAGGAACCCTCTTTCCCATGTTCAGGAGGAAGTAGCACACCTTGAAATGCAGTGAAAGGACAATGACAAGAGGGAAAGCTTGGAAAATGGAAATATTTTCCTTGCCTTGTTAGTCCATGAAACTCTTGCCTATTTCTGAAGCTTCTGTTGGGGGAATTTTTAGGAGAAATTTTCAGCTTCACAATGCAACGAAGCCAAATTAGGATGTTGCTGCAATTTATAGTTAAGAGGCTAGTAGGAATGTGAGCTTTCTGGACAGTTAGTGGCATTTATTTTTCCAGCAGCACAGTTTGTCTCCCCACAGGCATAAAAATAATACAGAAAGTGTACTGCAATTGTGTTGTTACATAAGCTCCTGTAGAAGGTGAGATTGAGATATCTTTATATCAAGTTTAGTAACCAGCCTTAGAAATATGAGCTCCACTCTACTTTCTTCCCAACACAAAAAAGGCAAAATTATCTATGTTGGAAAATTGTTCACTCTTAGTATTTCTTGATTGTGAATGGATAAATGCAATGATTGTCACAGGACTAAATTCTAATATTCTCTGTATTTCAATCTATCTTCCTTCTGCAGCTCTCTTTTGTGCTGGGTTGGAAATATGAGTCACAGCTTCAGCTTACGCTCCAGTTACAATGAGCAGAACATTTATAATATTAATTATTTTTCTTATTCCAGTGTTCTTAGGAGTTTAGATTGAGTCCTTTGACATTTGCTTGCATATGTCTATCAGAAACCATAAATACATTTATTGTGACTGAGACCTTTGCTATTTCTGACTATTCTGCATTTGCAATAAAAACAATCCAATGCATGACATATTGACTAGGGAGAGCATTTAATTTTTCAACCAGTCCTCTTTACGCAGATCAAAATGGAGGTGATTTTTGAAGGGGAGGCCTGTTGCCAAGTATCATTTTGTTGTAGTTTGATGGAAGCCTGACCAATACTGCAAATGAGATCAAGCAAGAATCTACCTATCTAATTATCACACTAAATAGCATCATATCCATATCTACTGGAAGGCAATTCCATAACCTCTTACCTCTAGTGGCTAGGAATATATCTTTTTCATTTTCAATCTAAGTATATGGTTTATATGTGCCTTGTTCTTGCACCAATATTTCCTTAGTTTAATAACCATTTCTCCCTCAGTCCTGATAGCCTCATGAAATGTCTAGACAAAGCAAAAATCTATGTATGGATTTGTCCTACTCTCAGACTTGCTTTGAGGCCAAAGAAGCCACATTCTAGTAGTTGTTTGTCTGAGAGGATCTTCCCATTTTTTCTTGCATCCCTTACTTTTTCCAATTGTATCTTTCATTAAAATGAGATCCATCCATTAAATATCAGCCTCAGAATAAATGTGAAGTTAAAGTCTGATATTCATTTTCTCTGAACTTTTCTGGTAATTATCTAGTCTCTGTTACATGTTCAATGACAGAAGAGTAAATTGTCCAGAATTGGCAAATAGAATCACAATTTTTCTGTAGAAAAGGGGAAACTGCTGCATTGTAACTAGCAGGCTTCTCTAACTTGGGTCTGTCACCATTTCTGGCCTCCACAAAGTTCTTTTACACAAATTTATTTTTGCATCAATTTGTAGGTAATTCTGGATAGTGCTACATAGTCCAGCATGAAGTAAATCCTGAGGACAGGACCAATGCCTTATTGGGAAATTCCCAAATTCTGGGGAGTTGTTTAAAATTGAGCTTTCAGTGGAGAGCAATATTTCTTGGGGACAAAGAAACCTGATCAAGTTGTTGTATACTGGATTGCATTTAGGCTTATTCTGCCTAAAGTATTACTCCAAATGCCATGTGGAGAGGTGAAGGCCTGGTCTTTTTTTGGCCATCAGGATTATATGATTCAAAGGATTTGGTTCTGTATGTTTATTTCCTGATTAAAAGTTTGATTTAACTATGTCATCAGGCTTTGTTTTCTACATAAGTTTGGCCTTCTAAATTACAAAGAGTCATCAGAACTGGAGTACTATAAAATGGAAATTAAGCTAAGTAACTACCTGTATAAAATCTTGGTATGTATTCCTAATACACATTTAAATTTTTATCTGTTGGATTTAAAAATTAAAATTATTTTTAGATGACAACAAATGGAAAAAAACTGTGGATTTATTCCCATTCTTGGTGTAGAATTGATGACCCATTATGATATATTGTACACAGGTTTTGAAATTTCAGCTGATAAACGCATTCTTCCCTACTTCAAAATCTGTTCTCTCTTTTGACTTTTCTCTGTTATAAAGGTCAAGCAAGTCATTTAGTCCACAAGCTGAGGAAATTAATCGTACCATTAGAAGTAGTAAAATGTGTATGATACCAGTTTACCTGTATGTCTACTATATGTTTTATGCAATGACCTTTCCACATAAGCAGTTTTAAAAAGACATTCTCTAAAATGAAAATTGTATCCCAGAGTATCATTTTTCATTTTCATATCTGCTACCGCTGCTTTCATTCACATGGTGCTGGTGGGGTTTTTTTACTTTTTTTTCTTGGTCTTCTTTGCAATATCTTTATTTTTTATTTCAGGCTTAAAGTACAAATATTAAATTTGTCAGGCTAACGAATGAAGATTGTTGGTGGTTATGTGTGAGATGCTATAGATCCAGTAACACTGGAAATGTTATAGAATGTTTATAATAGAAGCTGTTGGATGGTTTTATGTGAAAGATGCGAAACAGCAATGACACTGAGAAGAAAAACAACTTTTAGAAATTCACTGAGAGATTCCAAGCGGATCTATAACAAATGAGGCAGAAAGCGTCATCTGTCATAAGAAAAAAGTACTTGAAAGGACAAGGGTCTTGCAAAGTGCTGATTAAATGTAATATGCTACGTGACAATGCACAAATGGGAAATGCTTCAGTGAAGAAGATGAACAACAGGTCCTCCACTGCATCAGAAAAGCAGATCATTCTTGCTGAGGTCCATTGTCATGAAAGTGATTAGCATTTGTGTAACAAAACATTAAGAAGGAAAAAGTAGACAAATAATACCGTGAGAGGGATGATCCAAATACTCTAAAAGACTAAAAGCTCTGAATTACTTGCATTCACCAAAAACAATCTCTTTTTTAGTCCCACTTACTAACAAGTCAGCAAACCTGGCTCTGTCTGGGAAGTGTCATGAAAGATGCTAAATAAAAGGTTCAACCATGAACCACATCCATCACAAACTGAAGGTCAATTTGAAGTAATGCTTCATTTTATCCATACCAACCCAGGAAAATTTATTTTCTATCCAGTATAAATTTGGCATAGATTATCTAGTGCTACAAAAGAAAGAGTTGAAAGCAGCCAAACCAAAAGAAATATCCACATGGTTTTACAAGGAGCTGATTTACAGACAGGAGTTGACATTAAAGTACAGATAAGTTCTGGTATTCTCTACCTTCAGTTCTGAATCAGTGCTCAATAAACTTTCATGCTGAAGGATTAATCAAATACATTAGCTAGGACTGGAAAATTGATAATTTTATTTTGTCATGACAGCTTCTACAGTCACTTGTGAATAAAGTCATGCACAAAAGCATCTGGCATTTATCCAGAAGTTAATAACTATCAGTGTGAAGTTCATTGAATACTGAAAGAGATGGAAGAGTGTTATTCGTTGTACTGCAGCCTGAAATATCATTAGTTAATTTTATGAAGATTAAACAGAGATTAAGAAGCATCAGTGTTGTTTTTCCCAAACTAGTCTCCAGTGTTGCAGAAAGTCTGTAATGCTTGCAATACAGATCTAGAAAGATCTAGAATCACAGAATATCTCTAATTAGAAGGGACCCAGAAGGATCATCAAGTCCAACTCCCTGTTTCTCACCTAAAACTAAACCCTATGTCTAAGAGCACTGTCCAGACACTCAATTCTGTTACCTCTTGTCCTGTCTCTGGCCACCAGAGAGAGGAGCTCAGCACACCTCTGCTCCTCTTGCCTGTTTGAGAAAGTTAGTAACTGCAATCAGGTCCCCCCTCAACCTTATCTTCCTCAGGCTGAATAAACCAAATTACCTCTGTCACTCCTCTTAAGTCTTGTCCTCAAGATCTTCCACCATCTTTGTTGCCCTCCTCTGGAAACACTCAAATAATTTGGTGTTTTCCTTATATTGAAGAACCAAAAATTACACACAGTATTTGAGGTAGGGCTGCACCAGAGCAGTGTAGAGTGGGGAGAAAGCGGATACCCTAACTAAGGTTCATGGATCAAAGAAGAAGTATCTGTTCAGATCTTTCCTTGCTTCTACCAAAAATAATCCAGGCTGGATTACATTTTACATTCTGATCTATCGTGTTGTCTAAGTCAGACAAGATAGAACAGACTACCTGCCTGCTCTCAGTATCCCAGCACCAAAGATGCATTTTTATTCTTCTCCACTCTGAACCAAAGCTACACAATGCAACTGTATGCTTGACATAGGCAATGATGAAGGAATAGCATGAGACCTCTAGAATATATCTTCATTCTCCACACTTCATTCTCAGAATTAATAGCTTGTGCAACATCTGCAATTTCATATCTGAGATGCTACTTTTTGAAAACTGTGCTAAGAATCTAGTTGAATTATCTAGTCAAGGATAGTAGGTAGATGTATCAATGGTGAAGTTAGGCTTCATAAAGCCATGCATGGGGCACATCTATAGATGCATGGAAAAAATTTTTTCCTTGGTTACAAGATGATTACCTTATTGATGGGTTTCACTTGGAAAAGACATTTCAATTCATNTATTTTTATCCTACTTTAATATAATATTTTTATTTAAATATTTTTATTTTAATTCAGATCTTCAGATGCATGGTGTTTAAAAAAAAAGACAGATATTGAAGCCTTGCATGAAATGCTTTAGGGTAGCTTGTTGATGTTAAGAAGTGTGCATTCTGAACAGAGCTATCAGGACTGTGTATTTCTCTATGTATTTCTGCAAACTAATGACAGAAATGTGGAAATGTTCCCTGCTGTAGACTTCTACCTCACAGTGACTCCTGATTCATGAATGATAGCCGAGTATTAAAGTTAAAACATAAAGGCAAGCCAANCAGACAGGAGTTGACATTAAAGTACAGATAAGTTCTGGTATTCTCTACCTTCAGTTCTGAATCAGTGCTCAATAAACTTTCATGCTGAAGGATTAATCAAATACATTAGCTAGGACTGGAAAATTGATAATTTTATTTTGTCATGACAGCTTCTACAGTCACTTGTGAATAAAGTCATGCACAAAAGCATCTGGCATTTATCCAGAAGTTAATAACTATCAGTGTGAAGTTCATTGAATACTGAAAGAGATGGAAGAGTGTTATTCGTTGTACTGCAGCCTGAAATATCATTAGTTAATTTTATGAAGATTAAACAGAGATTAAGAAGCATCAGTGTTGTTTTTCCCAAACTAGTCTCCAGTGTTGCAGAAAGTCTGTAATGCTTGCAATACAGATCTAGAAAGATCTAGAATCACAGAATATCTCTAATTAGAAGGGACCCAGAAGGATCATCAAGTCCAACTCCCTGTTTCTCACCTAAAACTAAACCCTATGTCTAAGAGCACTGTCCAGACACTCAATTCTGTTACCTCTTGTCCTGTCTCTGGCCACCAGAGAGAGGAGCTCAGCACACCTCTGCTCCTCTTGCCTGTTTGAGAAAGTTAGTAACTGCAATCAGGTCCCCCCTCAACCTTATCTTCCTCAGGCTGAATAAACCAAATTACCTCTGTCACTCCTCTTAAGTCTTGTCCTCAAGATCTTCCACCATCTTTGTTGCCCTCCTCTGGAAACACTCAAATAATTTGGTGTTTTCCTTATATTGAAGAACCAAAAATTACACACAGTATTTGAGGTAGGGCTGCACCAGAGCAGTGTAGAGTGGGGAGAAAGCGGATACCCTAACTAAGGTTCATGGATCAAAGAAGAAGTATCTGTTCAGATCTTTCCTTGCTTCTACCAAAAATAATCCAGGCTGGATTACATTTTACATTCTGATCTATCGTGTTGTCTAAGTCAGACAAGATAGAACAGACTACCTGCCTGCTCTCAGTATCCCAGCACCAAAGATGCATTTTTATTCTTCTCCACTCTGAACCAAAGCTACACAATGCAACTGTATGCTTGACATAGGCAATGATGAAGGAATAGCATGAGACCTCTAGAATATATCTTCATTCTCCACACTTCATTCTCAGAATTAATAGCTTGTGCAACATCTGCAATTTCATATCTGAGATGCTACTTTTTGAAAACTGTGCTAAGAATCTAGTTGAATTATCTAGTCAAGGATAGTAGGTAGATGTATCAATGGTGAAGTTAGGCTTCATAAAGCCATGCATGGGGCACATCTATAGATGCATGGAAAAAATTTTTTCCTTGGTTACAAGATGATTACCTTATTGATGGGTTTCACTTGGAAAAGACATTTCAATTCATCAGCAGTGATGATATCTGCAAAATAAACATCAATGTTGTAATTTAAAATTGTTTATTCTCATGAATCATGTGGATTTCTGTGATTGCATGAACTAATGACAAGAAAAAACATTCTGGTGTTCTTACAATTATATCAGGCTGGGATTAGAGTAGCCTTGAGAGAGCAAAGCTGATTACCCTATTGCATCTCTCAACTGCATTGGATTTTGCATGTAAGTTAAACTAAGCATAATACATATCCAGTGATAATGTAATAGTTCCTTATACCTGCTGTTCCATTTCCTAAATATAGGTGTGTCTCAATTTAGCTGGGATATTCAAGCTTTTTGTGAGAATCTCAGTGTTTCTATGAAAGAGTTAATACTGATACCCAGATTCTGGGAGGCATGAGAATATTCATTTTACGGCTGTTGATGGCTAGACAGTATCAACATGGTATCTGAGATGTGATTCTCCATATAAATCAAGAGAGAAAGATTATACNTACTTGTATCTTCTATATACAGAGGGCAAAACTTTAAAGAGTAGCCTCAAAGTTGTCTAAACTTTTTGGACTCTGGTTTGTTTCTAACATTTATGTCCAGTACACATTCCTGATTATATGTCCATTGACTTTTGGCCTTCAATAACACGTCTCCAATCAAGCAAATTTTGCCAATCATTTTTTCTATGATGCCACAACAGTAAGACTGACAAAATAAAATATACATTTGGATTTTTTTGCTTACAACAGAGTTTTTAGCTTCTAATATAGTAATAAAATGAAAAAAAAATTGATAAATCATGTGATAAATCATGGCTTATAAATTTTGCTACTACCATGAAGCCTAAAGCAAGACAGAAAAACAATGCATTACTGTAGATTTTTGTGTGGGATAGACATCAGAGATGAAATTACTAGTATTAAATGAAAGTGTACAGGCTGTGGACAGATTCAGTCAGGGAAGAAGACTGACATAGGGAACAGCTGTATCAGAAATAGTAAAAGAAAATCTGAACAAAGAAAAGCTACTGGGAAACACTTTGTCCTAATTAATAAGAGAATCAATCCCTTTCCACTGCAATTCTGTGGAATATCAATTTTCAAAGAGTTGTTTGAAACCTTGAGGGAAAAAAATGTGAGTAATCAATACACAATTTTTTTTTTCATTTTTTAATATTATGTAAAATGAAAATACCAGTATTTTTATTCTAATATTGGACATTGATCTAGTGACACAAAGGGAGCCAGCAGAGTAACGGGTCTGTAGTTTCTAAAGGTTCAGAGATAGCTGATGACTGGTCATATCTGAGGGACTATCAAACCAGCATTGTTGCCAGAGCTACAGGTGATCTGAGCAGAGGTTCCAGAGAACTTGAACTAAGACAGAAAATACTGTTACCTGAGCAAACTGCTAATATACAGAGCCAGACAAAAAGTATACGGGTTAAAAAGAGCAAATGCACTTCCATGTTTTCCCTAGCTTTCTTTACAGAATCAAAGCTCTGGAGACACCCAGGTCCAGGTCCCCTGCGCAGGCAGAAACATATTGGGTCAGTTGCCCATGACCTTGCCCAGAGAGTTTTTCAGTATCTCCAAGGATGGAGACTCCACCCCTTCTCCAGCCAAC
Organism: Leptocoma aspasia; assembly: GCA_013399835.1. Taxonomy (NCBI): domain Eukaryota; kingdom Metazoa; phylum Chordata; class Aves; order Passeriformes; family Nectariniidae; genus Leptocoma; species Leptocoma aspasia. The sequence goes on along the minus strand of VXAX01003651.1, from coordinate 784,867 downwards.
CTGTACCAGTCCTCAGTCATCCTAATAGTGACAAGAGTGTTTGCTGATGTTCAGAGGGAACCTCTTGGGTTTCCATTTGTACCTGCTGCCTTTGGCCCCGGCACTGGGTACCACTGAAGAGGGCCTGTCCTTTGTGCTCCTTCCCTTCAGATGGCTGTGTGTGTGGATGGGATCCCCTGATTTTTCTCTGCTCCATATTGAACAGTCCCAGCTCTCTCAGCCTTCACTTGCAGATGAGACGCTCCAGTCCCATAATAGTCTGACTGGCCTTTCACTGGACTAAGTCCAGTAAGACTGTACCTCTTGTACTGGGGAGCCAGGACCGGATGCTGAAGTGTATATTTCATATAAAATGTAAACTTTTGATCTGAGTACACTTGATAAAATTAGTAACAGGATTCTCCAGATAGGGCATTCCTTCAAAGCATTTCCTTTTTTAAGCGTGGATTACAATACAACAAAGATCAGCAGGTTTCCCAGCCTTTGGGTTCCATGATTTTAATAATGTCATCTGAATAGCATGAGAGACTTTTGAAAATTTTTTGTGCATCTGGGGAAAGTACATAGCTTGATAAATAAATAAAGTTTTCTGTTGTTGTTGTTTCCTTGATATGCAAAATTCACAGGTATTCATTTCAAACAGAAAACTGGAATCATGATTAAAGCACAATGTGTGCTTTTTTATTTGGATAGAGGTAGAAATCCAGAGGAATACGGTCACACAATGATATAAATATTGCAGAATAAGTTATCTGAAAATTCTTTAGAAGGCTGCCATTGTGTGTGTATTGGGGATTTTCAAAAGAAATACAAGTTGGAGGAAATATTTGTTGATGTTCTCAGTCTGCTGCCATTATTGCCTCAGTAAAACTCTCACTGGCTGATGAACAAGTGCATAAAGCAATGCTTTTGGAAGTCACAACTACAGGTATGTACTATTGAAAATACTTTGTGGACTGTGAACTTCAAATATAAACAAAGTATCTTGTTTTATCATAGCAAATTAAGAGAATAATTTTAATTTCCAAAGCATTCAGGATGGACCCTCAGATCCCAGTAGTTCCACATGAGAGCAGAATTTTTGAGACAGAAATTGTCAAATGACAAGTTTTATGTGGGAGGTTGGAGCAGAGCACAGAGTGTCTATTACGGTGTTATATTTTAATATAAAGTATTATTTTTACAGAATTTAATTTTTGTTCACAGTAGACATATATTTTCCAAACACAGAACGCCTTCTAGAGATCAAAGAATGCAAAGAACATGCAGAAAATCAGCTTCATTAGCTAACAAAAGTCTTAAAACCTTTCTTAGAAACTCCTGTTTGTGGATGAATTCCAATGGCAGGGATTACTCCTCACTGCAAGCTAAAAATAAATCTAGGATAAAGATGCCTAATGTGTTATGAGATACCTGTGTTTACCTGAACATGATTCAAAAACCATGTATTCATCACCTGGATGGGTCTGAAATATAATTGTGATATTTTGCAGAACCAACATATCAGTTTTGCTGGTAATTTAATACCTTCATTGGTGACTACATAACTTTTATAGTCTTTCCTTTGATCAGTAAGATATGGTAACATTGCTACACAAGCACCACCTTACACTACACAGTTCATCTAATCTGCAGCTAATGCTCAGATACTCACAGAAGTTCAGGCACATAAAGTGGGAGTGAGTCTGCCTGAATCTTGTGTGTCCCACTATGTATCTGAGTTTCACAGAATCATGGAATCAGAATCATAGAACAGCTTGGGTTGGAAGGGACCTTAAAAATCATCCTGGAAGAGTATCCCTGTTCCTCTTGTGTATCACTGGATCATGTCTCTGATGAACCTGTTCTCTCAGGGTAGTCTGTAGAGAAGCTCATGAGCTGGGACTTCAAAGGTTTCTTTAACTGACTTATTTACTCGGTCACGGTATTTAAACATGAAAATGTCAGCAACACTTCTCTTCTGGCTTGCTTCCAGCATTCTTTTTGATTCCTATCATATTCATTGGTGTTTCAAATATAAAAATGAAATCTCAAGAGAACTTGTTAATAATTTTGTATTGGTTGTAGCTGGTACTTACTCAGGCAATCCAGGAGAAATTATTTGGTTTATAATCCATGAATAAAAGTCTCTTTTTAGAAATATTTATGTCTTATTATCTCAGGCATTAGATGCAAGATTTGCCTATAATATCAGAATGACAGTGAATTAGTGTGAAAATAAGACTGCTATGGTGTTTCTATACTGTCTGTTTACTGCCTCTTCAAGAAGAAATAGAAACAGCACACATGACACCCTGAGTGCCTTGGCAGACACTCACTAAAACTACTCAGACTCTGAGAGGGCATGAAAACTGTTGAAGTATTGTTTGTGTTTACTCTTAAACTAGAAATTATTTACAATACAGTTCGTCTTTAGAATCAGTTATATAGTTGGCAACTTGGAAAGGTTTTTGGAAACTGGTATACTTATTAAAATCAGACCCTTTTTTAATTCTCTTTTTCTGCTGTTTCAGTCAAGGTTTAGATAGCTCATATTTACTGCTTTCTCTGAGATACAGCATAGAGAGCTTCAACATCCTGATGCTGGATTTTCATTAAACCACAAAGCACTAAAGCTATTGGCCTTCTTCCTGATATTATTTAGCTTCTACGGTTGCCGTGCATTCACCTAGATGATCTTTTCAGATCTCCTCTTTCCATCAGAGAATGAAAGTAACCTTTCCTATAATTGTTTTTTCAAGGAAAAGAGAGGCCCATTTCTCAGTGGATAATAAATGATGGTAATCGTCTGATTCCTCCCATAATGCATAGCACCCTCTTTTCAGACAAGAAAAAATAATAATTCAAGAAAAATAATTAGAAGTTAAATTGCTTCTGAGCATTTCTCTTTCAATGAAAACCTCTCTCACCCTTAGTTTTCTACTGGACATATCTAATCTAATCATCAGCTGTCACTAAGTAATTGAATATCCTTGAGTTTGAACTGTTAATGCACAATGATATATATCTATTCCTGTTACTTTTGACTTCACAAAGAGATGGCTTATGTGTAATTGCCCCAGGTGGTTCAGCATTCAAGCTCACTTTGCCTGCCAGCTATATATATGCATATAAACACACACATTAACAGAGTGAAATCAATGAGAGCAGAAAATACAGTAGATTATAATATATATGTATATATAATGTATGTAGTATTTTCTATTTTGTTTTGACATACATTCACCTCTTTTGGATAACTCATTGTGGTGGTTTGACCCTGGCTGGATGAAAAATGCCCACCAAAGCTGCTCTATCACTCTTCTCCTAAGCTGGACAGGGGAGAAAAAATATAACAAAAGTCTTATGGGGCAACATAAGGACAGGAGCGATCAGTGTGCAATTTCCATCCTGGGCAAAAGAGAGCTGACTTGAGAAAAATCAATTTAACTTATTATCAAACAAATCAGAGTAGGATAATGAGAAACAGGAATCCTCATGAGGCTGTTTTTAGTTAGTTCCAGGTAGAGATGCTATTCAGCATATTGGTAAATTAGAGGTGCTCATCTCTCCTTAAATGTGGTGGGGTTTTTTGTTTGTTTTTTAATTCTGATACACAAATAAAATGTGATGGATTTCTCACTGGCACAATTAGTAGTTATAGGGCTATACAGAGAAAATATTCTTCCTAGGATCTATTTCTTAGTGCTAAAATTGACCTAATGCCCTTAACCACAGATTTAATATGCTTCTACATCTACATGTGCCAAAGTTCATGCTATTCCAGCTCCTACATTACAAGGACAAAAATTAACATGGTGATTAAAGAGGCAACCCAGATTTGCAAATTTAGGCATTTCAGTGATAGCATGACAGTATGGGTACAATTTTTGTCCAACAGTATATCAGAGAAGTGTCCCTCTGCGTGGTACATACAGTTAGCTGGGGAAATGGAGACATATTGCTGAGAGGGGAGGAGGAAACTAGCCAGGTGAAAATGTAACACAGGCTGTGGAAGAAGACTGCTGTGATACAAGAAATCTTTAGTTCATCTAGTTAGCCTAATCACTGCACTGTAATCACTAGCAGCCTGGATCTCCTATTTCCAAATTCTAGCTCCTAATGTTTAAATTGTGTAAGCTACTACAAAAAATCTGAACACAAAGAATTGCAGATAAAGGAAAAAAATATTTGGCAAATTGTTTAAAGACAGACAAATAATAAATTGATTAATAGAGTCCTGAATATCTTCTTTGATAGGCATGACATTTTAGCCACCTAGGGACAAGCCAGACTAGTCATGACTTCACTCAGGAGCAATGTTATCCTCTGCTGCTGCTGCTCACATTTTATATAATATCTTGGTGACTCACCAGTGAGTTAAACAGATTACTTCTGCAGCCTGGAATTTAGGCAGAAATGTTCCATCTACACCTTATGTGCATAAATCTGTCCTTTATGGGATATGTAGCGAATTTTCTATCTTCTCAGTGTTTTTTTTCATGCATTTTTATTTTCACACCAACATAGTAAACCTTATTTTGTTTATTCTCACTGCGTGTTTAACTTTGTAACGTTGCTTTTACCAGCTTGTGCTGACAGTCTTCAAATCATTGGTCCTTTCCATTAAATCAGATTTCCATGATGCAAGGTAAGATCCTGGATCAAGTTGCCACCTGATATGCCTTTCAGTATTCCAGTAAAATTATTGAGGCCACTTGCATGCTGAAAGTAATCTAAATGAGCAACTGTAGGAACAAAGTAAAAAGTTTACCCATGGTTTAACAAATGGAAAATAGGTGAATACTATTAGGGGATGTACATAGAGTTAATTAGATTCACATTGTGAGGTCAAATGAGTCCTTCTACGCATTTATTTTGACTCCTTTCCATCTATGAATTTAGTTGTCCGATAAGCACATGCATAATGTAACTGCTTGTGCAATACCTGAAATACGAAATCTGATCTTTAGGTATATTTGCATTGAATGAAACGTATTTTAAAAGTCATGTATGCTGTATGGAGATGTAGAGAGAAATGGCAAAACAATTTTAGGCATTTTATGTTAAAGTCAAGAAGGTTAATTTGTGCAAGTGTGCAAAGTTTGGCCAGTAAGTTTGTTCCAGGAAATCCCCTGAAAATTACAGTCTGAAAATATCTCTTTGGTCAAGTTAAATTTAAAATAAGCACTTTATAATTTTTTGAAAGATATGATAGCACAAGCTTTTTTGCTCACTAAACTAGGAGGTTTATTTATAAGTATGTTTAATCACACTGCAGTATATGCCTTAAGGATTTGGAACAAAATACTGGAGTTGTTATTATTATCTGATTTAGTCTGTGTCTGTAGCACAATATACAATGACTCATTTGAAAATTGTTGCAATAAGAAGTAAATAAATAAATCTTAGAGCAATGAATCTGGCATCATTTTCAGAGGACTGTAGAGCAACTCTCTTATGGTGCATAGAATTTGGGAAGGAGATGCCTCAACTCTACTTTTAATTACAACTGCAATCATCACTCAACAGTGATATAAATTTTTGGGATTTCTTTTTAAACCATTGGGATACATTCCCTTTCTATAGTTTTCCAGAGTGTGTATTTTATTGCAAGATCAGCATACCTTAGTGTTGAAAGTCAAGGGATTAATTTGCCCTGGAGGTTTTGCTTTCATCTACAGAGGCGAAAAGGCAGTATCATCTCTGTCTCTGTAAGCCCAAAACCTGCACATAATCTATTGCTCATGATGGAAGTAGCATGTGAGAATAACAAGCTGAAGCCCTTTCCCAGCTTTACCAGGGAAGAAGAATTGCAGTAAGTCAAGCCCTGTTACCTGTACTGAAGACAGGCATTTATCAGTTGAAGACAGCATTGACATTCCATGCCAGGTGGAAGACAGACTTATTGAAGACAGTATTAATCACTGAGCTTCAGACTGAGCACTTGTTTGTGAATCTGCAAAATTCTCCTCCTAGGGAGGCTCCGTTTACTTGGTAGAATAGCTGCATTGTATCAAAGGAATCAGTTTAGTGTTTACCAAGTATCCACTCTTCAGTGGTGACAGCTTTATTTTATAATAATTCTAAATGTCTTTCCTCATGCTATAAAAACATCAACTACCAGTACATGTTATGTTTCTAGATCTCACCTAAAACTGTGATATATAGTACTAACTCTGTACAAATAAAAATACATAACTGTGTTTTAAGGAAAAAAAAACAAAACAACCTACTTTGAACTCAATTTCAGTGGCAACTTGGCACTCAATTCTCATGTATATATTCAAAAGATACATTTTAATGAAAACTTAATATTATATCTCCAACTATTTTGATGTTTCTGCTTAGGGCTGGACTGCAGCAGAAGACAAATACAGATGCTGAAGAATGGAGTAACTGATGTATAAGAAAAGAGACACATGGTGGCAAGCCTAAAAAAAAAATATCTAGCACAGAATCCAGCCTTGACCTTGATGATTTTTGGCCATCCTCACCTGAATGAGCATTTGCTTAACAATCTCTAGTAGTGTAATGCCTTTTAATTTTGGCTGAATCTTTCAAAAATACCTTGAATATTGAAGAGTTAACTGAGAAAGTTTAATCAGTGCAAAGATTTATTGCACTAATGATATAGATTATCAACTGATATCCTAATTGCCCAAAGTATTCATCTACCCAAGCACCACGTTAAAGTTTTTTTATTCCCACAATTGTTCATTTTTTTCTGCTGTTTTAGAGTAATGATTAATTTGGAAGAGATCCAAGACAAACATAATTTAAATCACTTGATCCATTTACTAAGCTGTTGAAAAATTAACAACAGCATTGTTTAATACATCATTTTTTTAGTAGCATGGGTTGAGTTAGGGAACTTTTGTAAAAGCCTGACTACATAAGAACACCAAGAAATAAATTTTACAGTAGAAGGAGCAGAGGAATGTAAGGAGTAAGGAATATGGTCTATGTGAAAATTATTTTTTCTGGGGAGTTGGCTGAAAGGAAAAATCTGATCACATAAGCTATTTTTTCCCTTAAAATAAAAACTAAAGAAAGATGACTGTGTAAAAATTTAAAACTGGAATATGTCTTCAAGTGATTCTGAGACCAAACATTTCAATTTCATTTTAGGTAAGTTTAGCAAAGCAAAGAAATGGAAATTAAGAGATACCTTTGGCAAACCCTCCCAAAACCAGACATGAGAAGAAACAGTCCCTCACTTTTTACTCAAGAGCACTCACCTACAACAGATATAGCTCAAATTTATCTCTCCTCTGCCTCAGGGAATATAACTTTCCATGCAGGGTGCCCCAGCTGCTAAAGAACTCACTGAGCTGAGTAGGATACTCTCCATCTTTTACTCTCAGGCTGGTCAATTTATTCTAAAATATTTACAATTTATTTTGATCAGTGACTGGAAACTAAGTGTTCTCACCTGCTATCTCTCTACTTAAATCCCTCGAGCAGCATCCCACACAGCTCTTCTGATTCTTTTCCTCTCTAACTGAATTAATCTTCAATTATTCCATGCAAGGTGGAACAGTACAAGAATAAGAAATTACTTAGCCATGGCTCAGTCACTAGTATGTGATAATTTAGTTCAAATGTATCTCAGCTCTAAACACAGAAGGACTTTGGCTAAAGGGTGGTCAGTTTTCATGAGAACCTTATAGTATTGCCTTAGGAGATATGCAAAGTAGAGACTCCCTCAGTCTCTCCTGTTGGAGGCCCTATAACATGAAAGAAGTAGGTTCATATTCCTTTTGGTAGAATAAAGATATAAAGCAGAATTTCTCATAGGTATTCAAATGATCCAACAATCAGAGGGAGTGGGGAAGCCCTACACACTCCAGGTTGGTCATAAAAATGTAATCTTGAAAAAAAGAAACTATCTAGATAGTGACCATGCAAACAGATTGAGGAGGCCAGACCAGACAACTCACATTTTTCAATGAATAGCTTGCAATACAGACTTGAAACAAAATATCTTCTTTCAGTCTATATTTTCCTCAATAATTACATACCAGTCTTGTTCTAAATTTTTCTTCTCAAGGTCAATAATTGATTTGTCTAAACATTTTAGAAATGACCATTTCACATTCAAATGGGTATTTTGAAAATAAAATGTCTTGTTAAAGATATCTTAACAATATAGCCACTTACAACTAAGGGATGTGGAACCAAAGGGAAACTTCCATAACCGTCAGGAGATTTTTGAGGGAGATCATATCCATTTCAGGGTAAGAAAATTAATAAAAATAAATACCTTTTAAAGTGATTTTGTGACCAATATTTATTAAGTCTCCTATAGTATGAATAGCTTCAACACTTCTCTTCAGTATAAATGTACACAGATTCTTACAGACAGAATTTATTTAATTCAAAATATGCTTCCAGAGGTAAAAGGTAAATAAATCAAGGAGAGGAAAAAATGGCATACACCGAAGAAGTGATAAAGGTAGAAAATTAACCCTCAGCAGTAAATAATTAAAGAGGCTTCACTCAGACAAAAACCCAATGTCTTTACTGTTTCTATACACTATCCCTAATGCTGGGTAACAATATACTTTTTACAAAACTAATCCATGAAAACTGCTATTAGTGTCTATTAATCTGAACCTGGACAGCTAGACCTTATTCCCTACGTATTTGCCCCAGAATAAAAGTAATTGCATTAACTTCCTGCAATAGCAGCCTGATGCTTATTCTAGGCCCCATTGTTTATTTCTATCTATTCTTGCAGTGAATCAATATTTAATTTTCAA